>OX439461.1:3600000-4200000 GCA_949320045.1 Scotopteryx bipunctaria | reverse complement strand
CTTTTAAACTGAATAGTCATTATAAGAATAAAAAAACTGTTTGTTTAATTAAATTAATAAGATTATTGTTTACAAACGTTCTATATAAACAGAGCCGCATGCAAGCAGTTGCTAGTGAATCATAATATTACCTAGAAATGTATCTAAATAGATTTATTGATTACAATCTACACATGCTTAACATAAAATGCTTACCTTAGCATTCATCTTTTCATTCACAATGAAATTAAGACACGCTCGCCAATCTCCCCTCCTCATAGCGCGCGCCGCTGCCACTGCATGTTCCCTCATGGACTCCGGAGGACCCACTAAAGCTTGCCTCTCACTAGCCCGCAGATTCTGGTAAAACGTCTTACTGATCATCCTACGGCGAGCGTCGAACTCATGGGCGGCCATGTACGGAATCTCAATCATCATCGCAGACACCAAATACACGCATTCTAGAAGCTCCAAGTTAATGTGCATGTGGAAAGGCATCTGACGCTGCTTCTCGATCTTCTCTTGTTCTTTAGAACGCTCGTGCTGACGTTGGGGAAGAAGACCTTGCGCGAGGAGTTCCTTCGGCTTTCCAGTCATCATCAGCTCAGCGAGACAGCCGTGGGCTTCTTTTACGTTCCCGCGGCGGAACGCGCAGAGACCCAAGTTGGCCATCGTCCTGTTGTACAGAATCTGGGTGCTAGGATCGGAATGCTGGACGGTCTCTTGCAGATGTGACATGAGAAGCAAATCGCGCGCCTGGAACCAGTTGTCGTGCAACGCATGGTGGTAGATATGGCAGAGAATCGCGCGCGTCCTTAGACGATCAGACTCGTCGTGGGCGTAGATATATTTGCACAGGCGCTCCATCTTTTTAATAGTAGTTTCCTCATTCGGTGGGAGGTCTTTACGGACCGCGCGGGGATCGAACTTGTAGTACAGATGGTCGATTTTGCGGAGATACGCGCGGCAGATCTCCTGAGGAGTACCGTCGCGTTCCACAACCAAACAGACGCGATCGATCAAAGCCGATACGCGGACCTCATCCTTCAATCTTTCTACATACTCATTCGAATGAGGATCGCATTCCTTCAGCAACTTAGTGAACTCATCATCCAGTCTCTCTAGAGACGTCAGAACGCATCCACGGACTTTAAATGGCGGTGTGATTAGCTCTTCGTTGTCTTCAGTAATAGTCTCGCTTAACATCATGTCATCGTGAGCGAGAATAAGCGTCACCATATGGTCGACGTTTTCGACCAATCTCGACCAGTATTCCGGCTTCATGGCGTCGGAGACTTTTGGGTTGTAGTCGAAAAGTGCGGCGACGATGGCTGCGCGTAGTTTCAGCTGCAATGCGTCGCCGAGGTTGTGCGCTAAGGCGACAGTTCTCAACTCATGTAGCAGTTCAAGCTGAGCGCGACGGTCAGTGCGCTTACGGCCGCGCGCGGCGCTTATCTCTCCTAGCTTCTTCACGACAAGAGCCGCGTCTATTTCGCTGTCCTGGAACAAAATATTTCAACATAATACATAATGGCAACAAACACATACAGGAGTGATCGTCAAAATTTCATACTTAAATTGTATTTATAAAAAACTACTAGCCCCCGAATACTCAAATGCATCTCAGAGTTGAGCACGTCTCGAGTGATCAACTCTTCGTTTGAGTATTCGGGGGTAAGGGCCTCCACCCTCCAATTTGACAAGCAAACATTTTATACATTTTTGTTTCACATTTTGTACAGGGACAGGGTCCGGTTATAGAAAGGGAGTAAAACCTTGGAGCATACAAAATATTGCACTGTAGTGCAGTTCAATTTTGTAAAAGTTAAATAATATCATAGCGAACATCTTAGGCTTGTCATAAGTAGCAGTGCCTTTGCGAACAGTCTCCCATTCTCCGCCGTCGTCGGGTTGGTCGCGTTTAGACGACTTGTGACCCGCTCGTTCCTCCTTCTCTTCATGATGTTTGTTCTTTATACGAGTAGGATGTTATTACCTTAGCAAACATCTTGGGTTTGTCAGAGGTAGCAGCGCCTTTCCGCACGGTCTCCCATTCTCCGCCGTCGTCGGGTTGGTCGCGTTTGGAGGACTTGTGACCCGCTCGTTCCTTCTTATCGTCACGACGCTTTGCCCGACGCTTGTCTTTCTCTTCATCGTCGACTGTATCCGTGTTTCTCTTCAAGAAGCTGCAGAATAAGATATATTATGGTAGCTTTTTAAGTAATCTAATCCTACTGAATATAAAATAAATTAAATCTTTAATTTATTTCAACTGTATGTTGGTAGAGTGATGTATTTAAATATAAACAGGTCAAGAGCAAGTTGAATTCCCACATGAAGGGTTCCGTACCATCCTACATGTAAATAAATGTTTGTTGTATGGGGCCCCCTTTTATTTTTTATTATATTTTTATACTTTGTTGTTATAGCGACAATAGAAATACACACTGTGAAATTTCTCTCTACCCATTACGGTTCATGTGATACAGGCCACTGACAAACAGACAGCGGAGGCTTAATAGGGAGGGCAAATAGGGTCCCGTTGGCGCCTTTTAGGTATGGTACTCTAAAAAGTTCCTTCCGCTTGCACTGCAGTGGAGTCGCGTCTTGAGTGAATGACTTACCGTTCACGGATGTTGGTGACCTTCTCGTCATCAGAGCTGGAGCTAGAGGAGTCTGAGTCGGAGCCCCAGTCCATGGAATCGTCGGAGTCATCGTCGGCGGTGGGCGGCGGCCGGCGCGCCGGCTCCGGCGACCGGCGAATCTTCACCTTCTCTTTAGGCTTCTCTTCATCGTCGGAGTCATCGGAAGATGTGTCTACAAAGATTATAAAAGTAATTATTTCAGGATACTTAGAACAGTGTATACAAAACATCAGAGACAACAAAATATGTGTCTGTCTATAAACATAATAATAAACATTACTATAATAACATCTCATTTAAACATAACAATTACTATAATGTTTGTAGTCTTTGTAGACAGACACATTTTCTATGCTGTAAAACTAGGTGCTTATAAAGGTACAAATGAAACTAAAATCCTACTATATGTGACTTTGTGAGGATGTTTGTGCCTCAATTAGGCCTAAACGGCTGAACGGATTTGGATGAAACTTGGAATATAGGAAGGAAGTACATAGTACATGTATTGTACTGGATTAACATATAGGTTATTTTTTTATCCGGGTACCAAGCGAGCGAGGCCGGGGGCGACAGCTAGTAGACAGTATAGTAAAAAAAATGGTACCTTTGCGCTCATCATCCTCATCATCAGGCTGGTCAGGATCCTCCCTGAACTTGGAGATCTCAGCCTCGAAGTCCTTCGCGTATTTTCTAAGCTTCTGCCTTAGTGACGTCAGCGCTTTGCTGTTGCCTTTAGAGAGCGCTTTGCGACTGTCGCGGTCCGTCCACGCTTGGGTCACCCAGTCGTCGAGCTCGGTGAGGGCGCGGATGAAGAAACGAGGCGCGATACCACTTTCCTCCTAGAAAATAGGTTTAACTCAGTTCAACTTGACGACCGCGGTGGCGTGGCGGCAGAGTGCTAGGCTGAGACGCAAGGGGCGCGGTTTCGATTCCCGCTACGGGAGAAATGTTTGTATGTTCTGCAAATATTTCTTCCGGGTCTGGGAGTTGTAGTATTATGTATTATAAGTATGTATTTACAAAAAAAAGTATATAAGTATTGTATCAGCCATCTGGTTCCCATAGTACAAGCTTTGCTTAGTTTTGGGCTAAATGGCGCTGTGTCAAATGTCCACAAATATTTATTTATTTATTAACTGGTACATCACGATCAAGCAAAAACATCAAAATATTGGTAGGATATGTACAACGTATATGACGTTTTTTTAACGCACTGACGACGCGTTTGTAAATGTTGATGAATCTTCGCGTTTGTATCTCTACATACGTGCAGATATATCAACATTTGAAAAATCTGTTAATCATGGTAAGTAGATCTCAAACTGTTACCGGATATCATATTCAACATTGGGTTAACTCATCGAAATACAGTGATGAGATCCTGTATATCGGCCGGCGGAAGAACGCGCGTTTCATTTGCGTTTGTATCGGTACAAACGTGTACATTCTGTAAATACGCGTTGATAACGCGCTCATAAAAATAGGCGTGTCATCAGAGCATTAAATAAACGTAGTGAGCAAAGGCCCTTATTGGTGGTGTGATGGATGACTGCCCGGCCGAGACGTGAGAGGTGAAATCTTTGCATGTTTAATACTTTTCCAGGTCTAGGTGTAGTGCTAGTAGTTGTAGCATTTTTCTCATAGTTTCTGATATCCACTTTACTACCAAGTCCCTAGTAGGATTGTTTGTGACTGTCGGGTGTTAATATGTATGTATGTAAAATTATGAATATTACAATAGTTTTAAAGAAATCCAAACTTTAACACTTGCTAATAAGATGAATATAAACAGCTCAAACTACAATTTACCTTAGCGATTATAGCACCAGCTTTAGTATAAGCCTTCTGTAGCTCCTCGAAAGATGCAAGTGCTGATGAAAAGTCCTTGATCTTCTTGTGATTACGCAGCGAGTGGATGATGCCTTCCAATTCCTCATAACGCTTCTCCTTCATGGAGCGCACAACACGCTTTGTTTCCTCCTCATCATCACTGAACTGTTGAGAACATAATTTTTTTTAATTACATCATTGTTTTAAATATGTATGTTTTTGATGTTATTTTGTTTTTCGACATGCCAGTTTTCTCACTATGTTTTCCTTCATCATTTGAGAGTACTGATATAAGACACATACATTTTTCAAACAGAAAAATATTGGTGCTCAATGGGAGTCAAACCCACAACCTTAGGATTGGGTCAGTCAAAGTCAATACCAAAATTTCTTTATTCCTTATAATCAAGAGGATAATTTGGGCACATCTTAAATCTATATTACATTTACACCACTAGACCACTGGAGCTCTTATTATGATGTTCTCATGAAAACTATTCAAAATTGCACCATGCAGTCTGAATTACTTGGAATACCTATTTTAAGATTTCACAATAAATTATATCGATTACAGCCAATATACAATAATAGTAATTATGACTTGATGGCTGTTGTTTTTTAAGCTACTGATAAGATGTTTAAAACACAATTATGTTTATCATTTCTCTGCCCTTATCCCACTTTATGTGAGATTGGCATAACATGTATTCCTCTCCCATTTTCCCCTATCAGAAGTCATCTCAACGCTCACTCCTTTCTTACTCATGTCATCTTTCACACAGTCCATCCATCATTTCTTTGGCCTACCTCTACCCACATATCCTTCCACATTCATATCTAATACTCTTCTCGTCACATGGCATTCTTCACTTCTCAACTTATCTGTTACCTTCAGGTGCTACCTTCAGGCTCTTACATACTCGTTCCTCACCTTATCAATTCTTGTTACCCCACACATCCATCCCAACATTCACATCTGTTGCATGCACTCACCTTTCATCCACCCCTTTGGTTATCCAACACTCAGATCCATACAGTATGAAAGGTCTTATGACTGTTTTTTAAAACATATGTTGACCATGTTTCAAAATTCAAAACAAAGTTTCACATATCTTAACTATGAACCTGCACAGAGTAATGGATAGCCAAGTAAGGTATAAATCTTGACTTAAAAATTACTTAAACTGTTACTCAAATAAAAAAAAATATTATGGGTGTAACTAGCTTCCGCCCGTTGCCTCGCTCGCGTGATTCAAGGATAAAAAGTAGCCTAGGCTGTATGTTATTCCAGCCCTCACAGCTGAGTCTGTATGATTGAACTAAAAAAATACTAGGTAACATCAAAAAATCCTTTGTAACATTAACTTTTCTAATTTTATTAGGATTATATATTATACTGACCGTGTAGACGGGTGCCGGGACGCGTACTACTGGCTCGTCTTCGCTCGAGCTCTCAGACTCGGAGTCTGTTCCAGTGGCAAAGAATCGACTCATGATTGCGTTTTCAGATTATTTCACCTGAAAAGATACCGGAATTTTTAATAAGCCACTAAAGGCCCGTAATCTGTGGCCAAATAAACCCTGTTTATGTTGAAGTTACAGCCAAAACCACGTAAAACATCCCCCAGAAGAAGTCTTTCGCGACCTTTGAGGTTAGACTTTCACGTAAGGAACAACGCCAATAAGGGGAAAACTGACCTTCTCACAGAACTTGACTGGGAATGAATCACTAAAAAAAGGCTTGAGGTGATCACTTTCATGAAGAAAACTTGAAATTATGAAAAATCTGGATCGGCTCCAGCTTGACCACGACGCACTCCAAACGTCAAAAAGACGGATTGTATGTAAGCAGCAGGGTTGCCAACCTTAGAATGTTTTTCCTCGTACATAAGCAGCTAAAAATCTCGTATTTTTGCTTTCAAACCTCGTACATTCATTAAAAGGTGATAAAACCGAAATTACGGCATGATTTAAATTAAGAACATTTTAAATGATGAAATAAAAGAAAATAAAACAAAAATGAAAATTATTACTTACGCGTGAAAAGATACTTTGTTTCCATCCACAAATCTTCGATCATCACTATAGCTTTTACATTCAACAATGCAACACTTCATTTTGCACCGCGAAACACATAAAAATGAAATTATTTCACGAGACTAGGCGTGCACTCGGGACAGAACTTGTCGCGCACTGATGTCAGCGCCCCCGCGCGTGGAGTTACTGAACTATAGACCGTGTGACGTCAGGACTCGATTGATTGTTGCAAGCCTTCATTGCTTACAACAGCTCTACTTTATATCTGCTTTATGACATTTGCGCTATGTGCGATGGAGACAACTATACGAAAAACGGAAGAGTCGAAAGAATGAAATGTTTAATTTTTCGGGAAATTCCCAGGTGACGGGATAGTTACCTAACCATAGACAATCATAGCGCAAACGTGGCAAATTGTTGGTGTGTTCCTACATGTTTTGATAGATGGCACTATTAAGAATAATGGTTATGTAAAAGTTTTGTAAAATCGTTTCCTAATGTCAAAATCTCGTACAAAATTGTACGAGGCTGATAGTGTCCTCGTACCTCGTACGGAAGACCACAAATCTCGTATTTGTACGAGGAACCTCGTACGGTTGGCAACCTTGGTAAGCAGTTCAGTTTGATTGATTGTACCAGCAAATTGCTGTCATTGTAGATTGTCAAAATCCCTGACAGAAAGTTGACAGACCACAGATAATTTCAGAATTCAGAACGAGGAGGGTTTCGATTTGCTTTGCCAAAATCGCATCAGGGGCCCTATTCACGATGACCAAACAAAACGAGACGCGGGAAAACGTGTGGAATTACCGTGTTATCGTATTCTGCATGACAATGTGACATTGTCAGATTTCATAAACGAGCTCAGTAAACGAGAGTAGGCGCGAGACGAGGCTCGTTTTGAATTGTCAAAATTACATACTTCAATATTGCGTGTTTTGCTAAAACTAGGTTGTGTTTTTACTAATTATGTAAATAAATTAGTCTTCTTTAAACTATTTAATAGCAGAATAGATTATTTGTACAATAAATAATATAATCTAGGTACCATTGAATAATATCCCTAATAAATGATGTGGTAAATAAGTGAAATAACCTAACCCTAGTGTACAGAATAATTATTACTCCCGGAGCCCTAGTGCACAAAAGGAGCTTTTGAGGCGCATTTTGAATCTTTTCACCACGCAGGGTTCGAAAGAACTAGGGGCTAGTAGTAGTTGTAGTAGGTACTAACCTAACCTAACTAATAGCTCTTTTATTGTGAATGCAAAAGTTTGTGAAGATGTGACGATGCTTGTGACTCATAATTTAATTCTAAATGGCTGCACGGATTTAGTGAAACTTGGGATATGCATAGTATGTGTGCTGGAATAACATTAGGCTACTTTTTATCCTGGCAATAGGCGAGCGAAGCCGCAGGCGGCAGGTAGTACTTAATAAGTTAAAGAAAAGTGAGCATTTTTGTGTTTTATGGTTTTAATGCATTTATTTAACATAATATAACTGTCATGAGCTGCCCCTCCTAAGGTAGCACATGAGTAGGTATGCCTTTAAGCCTCTGTTGCAAATCTGAAACGAGGCAGAAATCATTGTTATTGTTTTTATAGGTAGTTACATACTTTCATGTTTTTGGAAATAAAGATTACATTCTACTAATATAATGAAAGTGAACGTTTTTTCAAAGAATCTAATAAAGTTAATTTATTTTAGTTCGCTGATGCTCTCACAAATACTATTATGTAATACCTACTAAAATAAATAGTTGATTAAAATATTACCCTTGTTTGATTTAATTCCTCTCTTGTTCGGAGGTAGGAAATTTGATGTAGGTTGGCATCATTCAAGGCATTCACCGCTTACTCTATGCAGAGGCTTACAGGTGCTAACCAAAAGTTTCCCACTGGCTTTTGATAGCTACTGGTGATCAGGAAATTGAGGGTTGTAAGTATCTGGAAAAATACAGTAAATATAGTAGGTTTCAGTCTAACCTAATACCTACCTAACCTAGGTACCATTTTATTATTGTTCAATAAATTAAGTTTATTGACCGCAAGTGGCATTGCGAGCTGAGTGCCTCCGTGCTTCGGAGGGCACGTTAAATTATGGGTCCCGGCTTTTAAGTCGTTAAGCCATGACGGAGGCCTTTAGGCGGCCTAAAAACTCCCGTCACTAGAGTTGGCCACTAGCTCATACGAACATACATACCATACATAATAGGTATCTATTTACTTACTTATTCATATCAAGTGCCTATCAGGAAAAAGCAGGCAATTTGTGGTACAGTACGGTCAACGGATCTAGGCACTCGTGAAGTTAGCCGTTTCGAGCAGTAGACATTATGAAAAAACTTCACTGCGCATGTCAAACTGCTAACTTCACGAGTGTCAAGATCCGTTGACTGTACTGTACTCGCAGTTTCTGATACCCAAGACACATAATCCTAGTGTCCCTCTGTATTGTGGGTCATGTTTGTATGAGAATTTAGAGAGTTCTATATTTAAAAAATCAACATTTTTTATGACACAATTTTTCCAAATTGAACCATGTAGGCTCAGACCAAATAAAAAGAAAAGACCCCGCGCCGCGAACAACAAAAGTGAAGCCGCCATTTTATCTATGTGTGCGTCGAAGGTTTTAAGGTTGTGTGTTCCAAGTAACCTAAATTCATAGTATAATAATTAAGAAACGATGCTATTTGAAGTACTTACAGTAAGTGAAAAGTGATTCCGTGAGACTTTTTATGTGATTTGCTGCTGTTTTTACAAGTTTTCACTACACAGGAAGGCATAATTCTTTTTTTAAGACTCGTGACGTACTAAGAGCGATGAGCATGGTTTTAGTGTAGGTGTGTGCGTGAGCGTGTATGTTTACTTGCAGGAGCACGGTTTTGTGTGGCTTCACTTTTGTTGTTCGCGGCGCGGCGTCTACTCTTTTTATTTGGTCTGAGCATGTAGGTAAGTAGTTGTGTTTTATAGTAAACAAGTCATACCTGATTAAATCAGCTGGAAGAAGGCGTGGTTGTTCACGAGTTTCCTGAAATAAGATATAATATCTGATGAGTTTCAAATCTAATAAAGTAAACAAACTATATCTGTCTTATTAATCATAGGTTTGGAATTGTTTGTTTGCTTCTATTCTAAGGACAAGTCAGTCTTTTTTAAATCTTAATTAGTATGATGGATCACTAGTCTGTTCCTCATGAGCTCCTCCTCCTCCTGGCTCATCTGCACAGGCAGCAGCGCGCGGATCTGGCACAATCCCACCTACAACTTCGCACCTCCAACTTAGTCTTACGTATATTCTTGATCTAAATAGGAATGATGGCTCACCAGAGTATCTTCCTCATGAGCTCCTCCTCCTCCTGGCTCATCTGCACACGCAGCGGATCTGGCTCAGCCCCACCCACATCTCCGCTACATCCAGCTTCGTCTTCGCGTTTATCACATAAGTCTTCTCGAGAGCACGGATCAGTTCGCCAACAGCGTCGTACTGACGGACTAGGAGACTGGAAGGAAGAAATATATTATTATTATCATTAGGAGTCTGTAATATATCTGCCAGTTTCATCATGTTACATGAATAACATATAAATAGTGTAAAACATAAATGGCAACGAAGATACATTTTTTTTGTTTGGTACCTGGAACAGAGATGTGAGTAAAATTACCTGAACATTTCTCTGACGAGTTTGGGCGTCTCGATCTGCGACTCCTCGGCCCAACTGACAATAGTGCCGATCAGGACTTCACGGAACTTCTCTTCTGGAGTTTTCTTTGCCGGTTCTTCTATGGCCTGTACAATAAATAAATAAATAGCACCCAACAGGCACATACATAGTCCTGACCCCACATTAGGATTCCCTGTGTCGTGGGTATCAGAAACTACGAGTACCATGCTACCACAACACCCAGACCCGGAAGAAATATTTACAGAACATGCAATTTCTTCCGCAGCGGAAATCGAACCCGCGCCTCTTGCGCCTCTGCCGAGCAATCGCTCGCCACGCCACCGAGGCCGTCAAATTATTATAAAACACTTTTATTATAAAAATTACTGTAGATTCTAGTTTTTTTTTGCACTAGTACTGAACCTTTCGTGTGCGGATCCAACTCGCACTTGACAGTTTTTTTTAATTATACTTTCACTTATTCTAGTTCTCTTTCAACTATAATTAACCTTTCACACCTTCAACTCTTTCTAGTTCTCTCTAAAGTCTTTCGCTCCATAGATAAATGTTTTTCAAGAAATTCCAAATGTTATTTACGTTATTATTAGTAATAGTTACCTCAGACAGTGGCTCTTGCAGAGCGTTGAGAGACACATGCACCATGAGGCTCTCGTGGATCTCGTTCATCCTGACGATGAGCTCCTCGCCACGAGGACAATTCTCCTTCCAAGATTCTTCTTCGTGGTCCATGTGCTTGAAGCCTGTAAAAACATCACAATTACCTAGTAGATTTCGTAAAAGGCCTAACCTCCGAATACTCAAACGCATCTCAAAATTGAGCACGTCTCAAATGACGATTTTTTGACAGATTATCATCAGAAACTGTCAAAAAACCGTGAGTTGAGACGTGCTCAACTCTGAGTCGCGTTTGAGTATTCGGGGGTAAGACAAGTAGGTATATAGTTGAGCTCGAGGCTTAGGACAAGTTTATAGTCAAGTTTACTCCTTTTACTCCATTTACTCTTTTCTAAACTAGTAACACCTACCAGGTAGGTCCTACCTATTACTCAATTAACCTTTGAATTTATAATAAAAGCGTCCATTTTAATTGCGGGTTCCTATCAGACGGAATAGGAAAAAATAAGACAACGATGTTTTTATGAAACAAAGTATTATAATCAGTCTTTTATAAATAAACTATATAATATCTACTAAAAAACAGCATAGAAAATCACAATCTTTTAAACAAATTTTTAACCGTATTCTGGTAATAATTTATAGAAACTACTCAAAATAAAATTAGTCTTAAAAAAAAACAGGAATACAAATATCTACGAATATTTAATTTTATCTACATAATCATTATAGGAACTATTTTTTTTTTTTAGTGTAAAGTTCCGTAAATTAATATCCTGATTTTAGATGTTAGTTAAATTAATATAAAAGTCAATTTATGATTTTAATGTAAGTCACTGAACGACTACCGGTACGACATCGCCGCCATCTTGTTGTTTACGAAGGATTTGTATAAAAGCGCTTAGCTAAAAGGCTAAAAGGCTTTGCGTGTTTCGACATCGTGCTGATAACTTGTGTTTGAGTAAGTACCTATATCGTATTAATACATTAGTGTTCTGTGGGTAGGTACGTACTCTAAACACAAGGTATCAGTACGACGGTAATGTACATTACCTAGGTTAGTTACATTATATTTTAATGTGTTAATTCGATATTGCTATCTTTGCTGCCTATGCGATCTTTGCTGCCTATGCGATCTTTGCTGCCTATGCTATCTTTGCTGCCTATGCGATCTTTGCTGCCTATGCGATCTTTGCTGCCTATGCGATCTTTGCTGCCTATGCGATCTTTGCTGCCTATGCGATCTTTGCTGCCTATGCGATCTTTGCTGCCTATGCGATCTTTGCTGCCTATGCTTAGCGAGCCGAAATTTTTAACTCAATGTAGCTTTAAACCATTTCTGGAAGCCTCTAGAAGTTAGCGAGCGAAGCGAGCTTCAAACCAATGCGAGCGAAGAGAGCCGAAATTTTTAACTCAATGTAGTATTAAACCATTTCTAGAAGTCTCTAAAAGTTAGCGAGCGAGGCGAGCCGAATTTTTTTACTTAATGTAAACATCCAAACATCCAAACTCACAAACTTTCGCATTTATAATATAAGTAAGAAGTAAGATTTTAGTTTCGACGTTAGATTGTGTGCTTATTTACCTACTATAGACTTCGACTTTGAAACAAGACGAGACACTTACCTTAAAACTGAGTTCATCTGTTCTCTGGGCGGACAGCGGAATTCCCTGGTCTTCTTGGCAGCCACGGCGCTCGGCAAATCTGACTGCTTGATTTCTTGGTAACGTCTGAAAGCAAGAAAAATATGCGTACATAATATTTAATCAGTTCAAGCTGGTATTATTGTTTCTGGTGGCCACAAGCATTGATTGATTGGGTTAGATTCCCGCTGCGGGAGTATTCTATCAGCCATCTGGCTCCCTTTGCTTAGTTGGGGGCTAGATGGTGCTGTATGATAATGTCCTCAAATATTTATATTTATACTAGCTGCCTCTCGCGTCTTTGCTCGCGTAGTACCCAGATGAAAAATAGCCTATATGTTAATCAAGTATATATCCGTTCAGCCGTTTAGGCGTGATTGAGGCACAAACATCCAAACTCACAAACTTTCGCATTTATAATATAAGTGAGATTAATAGAATTTTTTTTTAAAGCAGGGTTATGCCGATGTTACCTCAACTGATCGCTCTGCAGATCGCCTACGAAGTCGTGAGCAAAAGATATGATGGCTTCCACTCTATGCCTCAGTTGTATGTCGTTCAGATGTTGTAGGACATCTGAAGCTTCGCTCCCTCCGCCATTTTCATGTGTAGTAGACCTTTCCTGTGCTCGTCTTTTCCTTCTATAGGACAGAATTAGAAACATTTATAGAAACTTCAAAAATTTATTTACAAAGACAATCTATATTATCATTAAAAACTTTCAGGTAATCGGTGTAATAATAAGAAAATAGAGTGATAGGTTAGCGTGGGCATGTTATGCGGAGGGAAGAAAGTCATGTTACAAGGAAAGTGCTGAATATGAATGTGGATGGATACACGGACAGAGGAAAGCCTAAGAAAAGATGGATGGATTGTGTGAAAGAGGACATGCGTATGAAAGGAGTGAGTACTGAGATGACGAATGATAGGAGAAGATGGAAGAGGAAAACATGTTGTGCCGACCCCACCTAGTGGGATAAGGAGCAGGAAAATGATGATGATGATGATGGTGTAATAATAAGAAATGAAAATGAGCTCAGTTTTCTACGTTATCTTTAAAATAATAATGTTTAATTTTTTAATAATATTTATTTACATGTATGTATATATTGTATATATATTATTTGTATATATTTATATTGTGTGTAGTATATCTTATTAGTTTATTATATTTGTAAGCTTATCTTTATGTTTTTCTTTTTCCTGTCTCTGTACACATAACTTCCACTTATGTTAAAGCCTCTCCCTTGCCTCAAAGGTTTGCTGGCAGAAAACTCTTTAAGAGTTAAGCTCTCCTTTGTACATGTACTTTTTAATGTTTTGTGTGTATTTGTTTCGTTTCGTGCGTGTACAATAAAGAATTTCAGATAATGGAAACTTGTGGGTAAGGCAGTAAAAATTTTATGAATTGTAACTTACCTTTGTCAAAGGTGGTATCCCACGTCTCAGGGTTGATCATGATGAGGAGCTTTTCAACGTCTTCATCTCGCATCATACAGACTAGAATGAGACGGTCTACAATGAGAGTTGGCCTGATGATAGGGGTAAAGTACTTACAGGAAGAGTGTACTCACAGGAAGAGTATATTGTCAGGAAGAGTACTAACAGGAAGAATGTACTGTCAGGAAAGTATACTCGCAGGAAGAGTGTACTCACAGGATGAAGGTATTCGCAGGAAGAGTGTACTGTCAGGAAGTGTGTACTCACAGAAAGAGTGTACTCACAAGAAGAGGTTCTCATTGGTGCCGCCCACGGGGTCGCGGTTGTGCACCTGGTTGGTTGTAACTGCGTCCGCCAACGCCTGCATCACGAACTCACGGACCACCTCCAGCGGGAAGTAGGGGGAGTAAAAGTTGCTGATCTCCGTTATACTCTCTCTGAAACAAGATGTTTTGCGAGGTGAAGATAAATTGGGACTTGAAGATTTTCTATCGAAATAACGACATTCAGTACCTATTCGTAGGAATTCACAGTTAAAATTACATGTGTCAGAACAAAATTAAGTTAACCTTAGTTTGGGGCTAGATGGCGATACATATTTGTCGGAGATTAATTATAGCGCCATCTACAATCACACTGCAACACTGACTCACTACCTACAGAACGCAAGCGTGACGTCACAGCCGAGTCATGCTTGGATGCGGCCGTTGGAGCTGGCGGGCAGTCTATTTTTAGAGCTCGTGCCGAGCGGGACGTGTCTGTTCTGCCTACTTGTTTATTCAAGAGTTACTTGGTATTTGTACTGGCCGCTAATAACTTCGTACGATTATACCGAGTGTGATTTTTTTCTCGAGGTTACCCATTATTTCGGAACCCGACGAGAACGCGTGCCCACTGAGCCCTACAAATCGGCCACCTGGGACATATTTATATTCTTCCGAATGTCTGGGAACACGAAAGCAAGCAAACTCACGTGATATCTTTACAGATTTCTTCATTCTTCATCTGCGGTCGAACGCTCTCTGTTTGCAGCGAGCGGAGGATGTGCCCCATCTCTGGGTCTTCGTACAACGCCTTCAGTTCCGGTCCCAGGGGGATCACAAACTCGTTTTTGCACACCTCCCTGGAAAAAACAAAAACAAGCAAAAAAAGTAAGAACTTGTCTGTTATATAATTATCTTCTTGATTCTTAGACATTATGGGCATGCATTATTATTATTACTAGCTGCCGTCCGCGGCTTCGCTCGCGTGGTACCCGGATAAAAAATAGCCTATATGTTAATCCAGTACATGTACTATGTATATTCCAAGTTTCATTCAAATCCGTTCTGCCGTTTAGGCGTGATTGAGGCACAAACATCCAAACATCCAAACATCCAAACTCACAAACTTTCGCATTTATAATATAAGTAAGATTATTAGCCCATATCGTCCCACTGCAGGGCAAAGGCCTCCCTATCCCCCTTCCACCTTTCTCTATCCTGTGCTTTGGAGGACCAATCCTTCATGAATGAGTCAAAGTCGTCCCGCCATCTCGGTCTTGGTCTGCCACGATGCCATTTACCACCATTAGGAGCCCACTCGGTAGTGGTTTTCGCCCATAGGTCATCCGACATACGGCAGACGTGCCCTGCCCAGTTCCACTTCAAAGTGGCTGCTTTCCGAGCAACGTCAGCGATTTTTGTTTTGGAGCGCAGTATGGTGTTGCGTATTCGGTCAGTGAGTTTTACTCCGAGAATACTGCGCTCCATCGCTCGCTGGCAAACCCCGAGTGTGGACCTCTGCTGAGCCGTCAAAGACCAAGTCTGCGCGCCGTACGTGAGGATAGGGAGAATGCGTTCGTCAATGAGCTTGCGCTTAAGGGAGATTGCCTGCATGCATGCAGGCAATAAAATAACGAACGAAACTAAAGTTCACACAATCACTTTAATAAAGTTACGATCTCAATAATTAAATTTGAATACAGATAAGTACTTTAAATTACAAAACTGAACGGAATGACAGAAGTCAAAAACTCGTCACTTGAGATTGAGACGTGCTCAACTCTGATGCATTTGAGTATCCGGGGGTTATACTATATGCTTCTCTCCCCGAGCATGTCGTAAAAGGCGACAAAGGGATCTTCTCCAAAATGATGGACCACCTATATGGGCGATGGGCTGATCACCTGTCACCATGGTTCGCCATATCCATCTTGGAAGTTTGGATCAGAAGTGATTGCAAGTTTTATTATGTTTACTTGTGGCTCTGCCCACCTCATTAAGGATACGGCGTTATAATATGTATGTATGTATACTATAATATTGGAAAGCTTTAGTTTGCTTGAAATTACCGGCGTAAAGCTCAAAATGCAACGATAGCGCGTACTTTACCTGTGCTGCCACCTAGTATTTCATAATCCTGTTCTTTTCCAGATGCTGTTCAAGCGAAGCTGGTGTACTCGCATGGTAGTGGCGTGCGACTCGAGATGCATCGCAATGAGGATGTCGTAGAAGCCCTAGCGTAGTGGACCAGACATGTACTGAGACTGTATTGCGTACAGCAATTGCTTCTGATCCACGTGTTGGCATAGTGAGTGGGCGGCTCTGAAATATAACAATTTAAATGTAACAATCTAAAACACACACACACAGTCATGCTTACACATGTACAATAAACTTCTTAATATGCACATGTAACTTAAAATAACATAACTTAACATAGCTCTTTTATTGTGAATGCAAAAGTTTGTGAAGATGTAACGATGCTTGTGCCTCATAATTTACTTCTAAATGGCTGCATGGATTCAGTGAAACTTGAGATATGCATAGTATGTGTGCTGTGAGTATTTTTTGTTTCATGGTTTTAATGCATTTATTATTACTTATTATACCTACACAACCGCATGTACCCATACGTTAACACTAACACACACACACACACACACACCTCATGATTTCTGATTTATTTAACATAATATAACTGTCATGAGCTGCCCCTCCTAAGGTAGCACATGAGTAGGTATGCCTTTAAGCCACTGTTGCAAATCTGAAACGAGGCAGAAATCATTGTTATTGTTTTTATAGGTAGGTACATACTTTCATGTTTTTGGAAATAAAGATTATATTCTACTAATATAATGAAAGTGAAAGTTTTTTCAAAGAATCTAATAAAATTAATTTATTTTAGTTCGCTGATGCTCTCACAAATACTATTATGTAATACCTACTAAAATAAATAGTTGATTAAAATATTACCCTTGTTTGATTTAATTCCTCTCTTGTTCGGAGGTAGGAAATTTGATGTAGGTTGGCATCATTCAAGGCATTCACCGCTTACTCTATGCAGAGGCTTACAGGTGCTAACCAAAAGTTTCCCACTGGCTTTTGATAGCTACTGGTGATAAGGAAATTGAGGGTTGTAAGTATCTGGAAAAATACAGTAAATATAGTAGGTTTCAGTCTAAGCTAATACCTAACCTAGGTACCTACCATTTTATTATTGTTCAATAAATTAAGTTTAGCTAACACAATACTTACTTTGACTTCTGTTGTAATGCTAGAACATCTCTGAAGGCCAGAATTAACTAGCCTGCCTCCAAGAACGCCGCACAATACCAAAACAACTCTTTGGCCACCTTATAAAATAGCACGAAAAATTTAGGGTCCAGCTCAGCAGAATCCCTTGACAGTCTCCTATTTATGTGTGGGCGTTGCTGGCGCCAGCATATCATACGTTGTCTTCGAAGAACGTCTTTTCTTATCACTACGTTATAATATAGCCAAGTTTTTTTCAAAACAAACAATGCAATATGTCAATATTTTGATTGACAATTCGTTCGGAAACAAATTGTGGTTGATTTGATTTAGCTAACCATTTTACGTTATATATTTTTTTTTGGGCTCTAAACTTTAAAATATAACGAAATTAATATTAGAAAGAGTTTAGAAATTCTATTATTGAATATTTATTTACTTGAGATGAAGATTGTAAACAAAAAAATAAAATCAATCTAAAACCGATAGTTTTCCGAACAGACCGGATGCTTGATTTTGAACGAATCACGTAAAACCAAAACACGGTCATAGACAACTAGTCTTATCACAGATATCTAATATACTAGTCAGAGAAGTCTTATGGCATGCAGAATACAGTTTTTGATTTCACACCATGGCGTGTCTCGTTTGCGTTTAGAGACACGATGACATTTGGCTCGTTACGTGGCTCGTTTTCTTTGGTCATCGTGAATAACCCTCCAGATCGATCGGATCGGTCCGATCGGTTTCATAAATTCATAAAATTATAGGACGGTAACATAAACAGTTTTCTCTGTTTATGTACGGTAGGGTGTTTTTGATATTTTTAAATCATAGAGCAAATCTTTGCCTTCTTTTCTTTGAATTTTTGTTTTCATTTAGTTTTAGATTTTGTTGGATTTCATCCATCACAGTGGATTTTTTCAAGTATCATTTGTTATGTAAACACCAAGTTGTTTATGATATGAAGAGTGTGTGTTGGTCAGTGACGCGCTCTGAAAGGTGCTACGGAAGAACAGCGCTGTAGGTAGTTGCTTCCGGGCTCTGCAGCACACGCTGAATCTAGGAGTAATAGTGTTCTGTGCGCTGAGTGGTTACCTTTTTGGCTCACAAATTATTAGTATTTTTTTGTATTTTTGTTTTAGCTGTGTAATTTTTTATAAGTATTTGTGAACCAAATAAATAGTTTCTTTCTTTCAAAGTTAAATACCACAGACTTAATAGTGATGCTAGTGCATTAAAATAGTTTGTTTGAAAATGTCAATGTCATGTTAGATGAGATGCTTTGACTTGATTCAGGTGAGTGACGGCACTCCATCTTGTTGAGGTCGTTCATTAACCCTGAAGAAGAAGAAAGATTAGTTTTCTTCCTTCCTTATATCCAATGTCCACACTGATGTACAAATTGCGTTAAGATTTCTATGATGCTGTGGGCTTAAAACGCAGTAAATGGAATTCACTGGCTTAATATTACCATTAACCAAAAACATTTGTCGCACTTGCCTCATGGAGACTGATCCAGCCTCGTTCATGAACATACAAGATGTGATCGAACATGATACGAACAAAATCAAGCTGATTGACATTCTAGTGTACCTGAATTGTTTGGAGGTAACTTAGCAATTGTAAATCGGAGATTTACTGTTCTGAGTATGCCCTTTGTAAAATATTTATTATTTTTATTTATTTATGTTTACTTTGTTTTAGAACAATGATGAAGACAATTGGCCTCAAAATATATGCTCAAAATGCGTCTCAGCGTCCTTGGCGGCGTACAACTTTAAGATAGAGTGCCTGAAAGCTACTTCAACACTCTCCCGCATTCTTATGATCCAATCTCCAACCAATTTTACTAGAACTGATATTGATGCTATAGACATCAATGTTGTGTATCAGGATCACCAATACGACTTGCCTCTCTTCAGTAACCATCATTCTTTAGACTTTGAGCCGTCTTTGCCTGAAAACAAAGAGCTGACTCCATTGCCACCCGTCACAGAAATTACATCTGCTGAACAACCACTAAGACAGGAAGGAGATAAAAAATACCCCTGCACTCTATGTGATAAGTCCTTCACCAGAATATTTGGATTGCGCTGGCACATGGCCAAGCATGCTGAAGTCAGGATGTTCTTATGTACAAAGTGTGGCAAAGCATTCCACACTTCCAGTGGGCTAAGGCAGCATGCAAGATCACACAAGGAAACCGCTCAATTCAAATGTGGCTTCTGCAACAAGACTTACAAATCAAGGCAATCTTTGAAGGAGCACTTTCGTGTTGCACATTCAAGCAACCGTAAGGGATTTATCTGTGTCACATGCGGTAAAAGATTTACCATGAGATCTGCACTGATGATGCATGCTAAAACTCATAGTGGAGTGAAATTCCCCTGCCCAAGCTGCCCTAAAGTGTACTCTAGGGCAACATACTTGAATGCTCATATTGTGGTACACACTGGTGGGGAGCGCTCCCGTCCTTTTGCCTGCACCTATGAAAACTGTGAGAGAAGATACGCTTCCAAGCATTCTCTTACAGTGCACATTGCTCACACCCACACCACTGAGAGACCACATAAATGTGTTATTTGTAGTAAGGGATTTCCTACACCTTCTGGGTTGAGGACCCACATGGATTCTCATACTAAGAATGAAATATGCTGCAACATCTGTGGCAAGAAGCTGTCCAACAGAAGAGTTCTTCAGAAGCATCTGAAGACCCATGATATTGACACAAATGATATGGTCTTTGAGACTGTTCCAGACAGCGTATTCTTCGACCATTACTAACTAATTTATAACTGGTCTAAAATAATTTTAGTCATATTGAATGTATGTTGGAGCCTCTTTCTATGTTTAAAATCAAAATTCATGTTTTTGATGAGTGTTGACGAAAAGTGATTAGGATAAGATTTTAGGAGTAATTAAATAAAAGTCAATAAAAATAAGATTAACTGTAATATAATGACGAACTGCAAGTCAAGGATAAAGATCGGAATTAAATTAACAACCATCTGTCTGCAGTTCAATTCTCTACAAAAATAAAATATGGGTGCAAAAACATTTGATAATATTTAAACTTAGCACTTAATTATCTACTCATACACTATCTGGGATAGTAACTATGATTCATAGTATGTGATAGTATTAAAATTTAATAGCACAAAGTTTCAGGAAATCCAATAACAATACAATGATTCATCAAAAATCCCACCATCAAAGCATTTTTTATTTTGATATTAAAGAATAATATAACATGTTTTCCCAGGATAATGAGTAGTTTCGTTTGTAATAAAAATAAATTAATATGAATGATATAATAATGCTTTTTTGTTGAATTCCAAAATCAATAATCACTAGGTAGGTACTTATTTGAATAAAAGCAATTATAATAAAAATATTTAGGTATAGTTCGTTTTGGTCATTAGTTAACTTTTGAAACTGATTAGATAAAGGTTAAAAACGAATATAATAATTTAACTATACAAAAATATCCAACCCTTTGGTGACTTATATAGAATTTTAACTAACCATTATTCAGAATACAAATAATTTGAGGCTTATCTAATTGTAAAATGTATACGCCCATCACTTTCGAGTATCAAATAATCCTATGAGTAATTGAATACTAAATCCGGTGTCAGAGCATTATTAGGCAGGCTATGGTAGTTTTATAGTTTGAATGTGAACACCTGATGGTGGTCTTGCCTTTCAACAGATACCTACTACTCAGATACCTACTACTTCTACTTTCTAACTAAAACAACTATGTACCAATAGCTTGCTTAATATTATTCTGAGAAGCTGGTATTAAAAATTGCAGATGCAAATTAAAAGGCACAATTACATTCATTTAAAATTCTTAAGTGATAAACTGAACACCTAACCCAGATAATAAGTCAGTGACTATTTTCCAAGAAGCTTGTTCATCTGTTTGTTTTGTTTGCCAATCTTTATGTCGGCCACTTCCACTTTGTCCTGAATGTTATCTATAAGTTCATTTTGAGAGTCAATTTCTTCACCAAGAGCAGCCCCTAGACCTTTCAGACGGGTGATAGCTTGGACCATTTCATCTAAGTTTGCATCTAACATGTCGTTCACTCGCTGGCTGTCGGTCACAGGAGCTGTTACTTGTTGGTCGAAGTCTCTTAGGCGGGCAGATGGGTGACTGCTATAGTTGTCCACTTCATTTCTCTGTGTCAGGTTGTCCAAAGTATTGTCGAGTCTGCTGCTACTTGGTCCAGCGCTGTGCATGCCCGGAGACGCTTGGCTCCTAGATGGCGGAGGATCTGATTTACCTGAGATGTAGTTTTTAAGGCCATAGAAAACTGATTTTATACCATTTATGTGTTTTTGACTATAGTTCAGATTAGTGTTGATTTCATCGAGTCGCTTGTTGGTATTTTGAAGGGCTTCACGCTGGCGGGCCAGCTCTTCGGCGGTGGCGATTCCGATTTGCTCCGAGTCACGAAGAAGACCTATGCTTCTTGATGACGAATCGAGAGTGCGTTGTTCGATTTCTCGTTGTTTTTCCAACATGACCTGTCTCTGGCGCTCTAGGTCCCCAATGTGCCCCCCGTAGCTGGACGTTGGCTTCGGTTGCGAGGGAGGGAGCCTCGATCTAAAACTATTCACAAACTGTTCGTCGTCGACATCATCGTCCTCAAATAAATTAGAGGAATTCGGAAGGTAAGTATGTTTGGACATTGTTTTAACAAAATATCACCGTAAAGTACAATCTGCTTTATGAATTTATGAGGCACTGAGACAAGGACAAAACGATAGGTAATTGGATTGGATTTCCCTTTGTTACGTATAACTCGTGTACACAAAAAAACTTTGAATGAAAATGAATGACTAAATCAGGCCACAGAGCATATAAACCTATATAAACACTACAATTCTTCCAAGACTACAATAATCAAGCCAAAGAGGATATAATTATATGTTACCGGCAACCTGTATAAACCGGCATTCTATACAATACCTGGGCAATGTTAGAATACCTAAAACGTTTAGGTAATGTACAATTTATTATTTATTTTATATATTCTATACAACCTACGCAGCCGGTAATGTGCATAAAAGACGAGAGCAGGGAAATCGGAAACGTACGGGCAGTCAGTAAACGCTGTGTGTGACTTGTTCACTTGCTTGCATTTCATTACCATATTACACTAATTCTTAATTTTAATTATTAACATGCTTTGTTTTTCGTAATTTTATAGATACTTATATAATATTGAAAAATACAGACCAAAATATATAAGTTACACATTGTCGGTGGCCGGTGGACCAGCAGGTGCTCTATACAATCTCTGGGAATTGTATACATTACCTATGTAAAGTATGTAATGGAGGGGAGGATTATATTTATATATCATACATTGGCTGAACGCCCCAGGCATTCTATGTATTGTAAAGAATACCCGAATTACACAGATGCCGGTAACACTACGCAAGCCAGGTAAAAATTAACATGACCGAGATGACGACGACATGGCAAACAAGAGAGAAGTGACTGCAAACTGAATTGACTGATGCCGACATAAGTGAAAGTCGAACTTCATAGATAGGAAGAAAATGTCAATAAGTCAATGTCAGATGTGGTCTTTCTGTCTTTCTCAGTAGGTATCACAGATTAGGAATATTCGAAAGTTACGTACTTTAATCTATGGCTAACTCAAAATGTTATTGTTTATTTGTAGTTTTGAAAAAGATATGTGCAAAGTTTAGTGGAAAGTCTGGCATTGACCTATATTTACTGTAATATTATAAATAAACAAAACAATTTACAAATACACTAGCCAAGTCAATGACATAAATCTAAAATATTTCAATCAACTTTTTCAAAATGATGACTGGAAAAGGTAAGTTTAACTAATAAAAGGGCTTACCTTGTTATTTTCTTAGAAAGTCAAACTTATGAAAAGATGCCTTTGTAAGTCTGTCCTAGGATAGTATTACATTAACTTCTACAACAACAATCTCTACTAGTTAAATCTGCAGCATAACTTTTTTTGCCTCTTTCAGGAATAGCAGAATCAGAGGAACAGAATAGAATTAGATTTCAAGTTGAATTGGAGTTTGTGCAATGTTTAGCCAATCCTAATTACATACATTGTAAGTAAATACAATCATTGCTTAATATTGCATTTTGGTTGATTTGTGTGCGCTACACCAGTACTCTCAATGGTGAAGGAAAACATGAAGGAACCAGCATGTCTGGTAACAAGGAACTAGTAACATGAGTAGTAGTAGCTCATCAGCTACTACTAATGTATCATCGTACTTGCTGTATGCTGTGGCCACATTATCGGGATTCGGCGAACTTATTGCATAGAGTGGCAAGTTCAGCCATATGATTTGTCAGAGATAGAAAATGTGAAGCTGTGCAGTATCACAATAATGTAGCCACAACATAATGCATAGTATCCAAAGGTATTCAATTGTATTCATAGAAGATAGGAGAACTATACCCAAGTAACCTTGTTTTTATAATATTATCAAATAATTTCGGTAAATTTTGCCACCATTTTCTACATTGATAGTAAAACTACCACCTATTCATTTCAGTTTTGGCCCAAAGAGGTTACCTTAAGGAGTCTACATTTGTCAACTACATAAAGTATCTGCAATACTGGCGAGAGCCGGAGTATGCTAGGTACCTCAAGTACCCAATGTGCCTGCATTTCTTGGAGCTGTTGCAGCATGAGGCATTTAGGAGAGAGTGTGTCTCAGCACAGGTGAGAATCATCTAACAATTAAGATTATTGATAGTTTGTTGTACCCTATTCTCCAACTTGATGGATCCTCTATATGGGCGATGGGCTGATCACCTGTCACCATGGTTCACCATATCCATCTTGGGAGTTTGAATCAGAAGTGGCTGCAAGTTTTCTTATGATTATTGGTGGCTCTGCTCACCCCATTAGGGATATGGGTGTGATAATATGTATGTATGTTTTACCCTAGAATCATGCTCAAGCCTCTGCTTCTACCAAATCTTAATTCCTTGACTAAAAATCATAAATTGTCATCAGTCACATACCCAGGCTCGGAATAAATATTTTCATGTTCTGCAAACATTTCTCCCACCATGGTAATGGTACCTCTTGTGTCAGCCGTTACCCTATCATGGTCGCAATACTTGTTCTAATGACTTTATAAGTGTCTTGTCTAATAATGGTATACCTGCTCTTTTAATAAAATATTGCTACATGGTTGTCATAAATTTATATGCAATTTACCAAAAAATAATATATAAAGAATAAATAAATAAAGAATAAATTTATTTAAACAAAAACAGATGTAGCGGTACATAATACTATAAAACAACTAAAGTAAATAAGAAGTAACATACTATTGCATAAGAATGAATTGTATATAATATAAACAGATAAATTTAATTAAGTGCAGTTAATTAAGAAATGAACTGCACATAGTTCAATTTATCTGTTAAATCCCTGTAGACCACAGCAAAATCACTAGCTTTTTTTATGAAATCACTATCATCATAACCAGGCCTAAATATGATATCCCATTCTAGGTATGCAAGTTCATGGACGACCAGGCCATCCTACTCTGGCAGCATTACACAAGGCGGCGGACAAGGACGCTTCAGCCTCCGGACGCGCCCGCCCTCCCCGCTCCGCCAGTCCCGCCGCAGCAAGTGCCGAGGCAACAACCATAGCAAAATGTGATTGGTTGATATCTTCTCAAACAGGTAAATGTCGCATAGGTTTTATTATAAACTCACTAGTTTACACGCGGCTTCGCTCGTGTTCTATTTAAATTTAGGTACTCCCTTGATTATTTACTTAAGTTTATAAATAACTATGTGAGGTTCCAAATTGTTCCTATTGACCCCAATCTACGGTATCATTGTCTATAAACTGCCAAAATCCACACATAATGCGATACATCAGTTTTGTAGTTGATGTGAGAACTATATGTATTCTGAAGTGATTGTTGATTAAATTAAATTTTTCCTTAACTTTAAAGATACTTATAATATAAGTATATATTATATCATAGATTTTTAGATGGTCTGTTGATATATCTGTAGCTCTATTATGCTTCAAAGTCTGCACTTGTTAGCAGCTGTGTTTAAAAATAAGTTAAATAAATGTTTTTACTACAGTTGCTAGTGGAAATAGACTGAGAAAATTCATGGTAGATCCACTGACTGTAGTTATTGGTCTTATGTATGTACATCTGACTGAATTTAAGATTAGGTATGTAAGTAATAAATAATAATAATAAATTATGTAAGTTATTAAATATTTTGTATAACATAAATCATATTTATTTATCCACGCTAGAACTCTTAACACACATTTATAATAAAATTACTATATGAATAAATATTGGTACCTACTACATAGTGCTATCTATTCTTAAAATAAGGCTTAACTTTTATAATATTGTTAATGACATTTGTTGCTTTAAAATAAAATAATTCTTAACTATGTAGTAAAAGGGATATTAGGTCTTCTCTGCCTGGAGTGACAGAATGCGCGAAGGGTGATGTAGTAAAGCAGCTCGACCAAACTCATCACGCTGAATCCCATACAAAGACCTAGTAGACCTCCAGTGTTGGCTGAAAATAGGCAGGAATACTTTTTATAATTTTTCAAAAATTTTTGAAAAAAGTTTTAGATCCCTATGACATTCTAGATGAGAATGTATACTGATGTATCCCATGTACTAGCTTCCGGTACAACGCCATCTAGGGATCGACTGGGAACTATTTTTACCCGACTGCAAGTTTTGGGGTGTATTGTATATTATGAATGTATGTGCATAATGTATGTATGTACATTCCTTTGGCTGAAGCTGTAGTCCAAACGGCTGGACCGATTTTTACAAATAAGGTGTTGTTGGATTTGTATAGGTAGATATAAAGTGACACTAAAATGTTAAAAATCGAATATGGCTGCTATAAAAAGCCATTTTTAATGAACTAAGGCTCCGATTAAAATGGTACAAAAACATCATTATCATGGATTTAAAAATCTAATATGGCAGATGTACTATGCTACCTAATTTCTACACAGTCGGGTTTATTGATCTTTTAGTGATGATAATAAGATTCACAAAATCTGAACTAGCTTTGAAGGCTTTGAGGTATATGGTTTTGGAAAATGGAACGCCATAATATTTGTACCTCAATCTTACATACTCACATACAAATTCTGTAAGGCCGAATATCTCTCCTTTCGTGTACCTCATAAAAGTATTTTCTTCAAAGTAAAAGTGAACAACGAGCATGTTTTCTCTGAAACATTAAAAGTAAAAACTAAACTTCGCATAACCTAAAAACAAGATCAAAGAGTCCAAGATTTGCCAGAAAAAAAAATGCTGAGGTATACACAGTAGAATCGTTCAGGATCACTCTAAATCATCTTAAATCTACGTTGAATTTAAGCCTGTTCGCTAGGCGACCAAGCGTGGAAAATACATGCAAAAAACCACAACCACGTTTGGATTTTTTTTTAGGAATTTCTTGTTTATGATGTAGTAGTACCTACTATTTGCGGGAATCTACTGCGGAGGTTTGGAGATAGTAAGACTCAGTTGGAGTGTAGAAATAGGAATGAATTTTATTTACAAAAAACACAAATATTTATATAAACACCTAACACAAATCAACCAATAAGAACCAGATTCTAACTCGCGCGCTTGCTAAGACGGTGCCGCGCGCGAGCGGGGTGTGAGAGACGCGGGGCGAGTCCCGAGGCTATAAATATTTGTTCGGCCCCGGCTCCGCCCTCATTCGGCTGCGACTGCGGTGGAGAACGGACGTCTGTGTAAAGTGCTGCGTGATCTCGCTCGGTGCTCGTCGCGATGGTGAAAGTGGGAGCTGTAGTGAAGATGTGAGCCCGGTGAACGTCGTCACGAAGAGTTGGTGGTGATGGAGCTCGCAGTGCAGTGATGTGCAGTTCTTGTTTCACGATACAAAAAGGTCAAACGTTGGTGGATTAAAGTTTCTTGATTGCGTTTTCTTTCTTCCCTGTAATCCTGGTAATCCTGGTATTCTTAAAGGTATTTCTTGGTACTGGTATGGTATGGTAAGGTTGTGAGGTAAATAGGTAAGTAGCTGTGTCAGCTACATGGCTCCTTCCCTAGCGAAAGCGTACCGGAAGCTTGACATCGCGTCCACTCCGAGTTGTCCTCAGGATCGATGATGGAACTTGGCGCGATGTTTGGCTTGTGGTAGAGTCTTGAGTCGCTGGTGGGGGAAGTGATGAAGCTGGTGCTGGTGGTAAATGATGACTGTTGTCCGCTGGTGAAGGTAATTGATGTGATGATGGTGAGTAGCTTGATGTAGGTACAGGTAGGTAAGTATCGTAGCTACTTTCGTCGACTGTGTAGGCAGGCTTAAGTCGATCGATAGATACGACTGCCGATCTCCTCTCCGGTAGTAGTATCTGGAAAGTCTTGCTGTTCCTCTCCAGTACTTTGTAGGGTCCTTCGTATGTAGGTTGCAGAGGTTTCTTCACGGCGTCGTTGCGGATGAAGACTTGTTCGCAGGTTTGTAGATCTTTATGTACGAAGATAGGACGTTTGTTTCCGTGTGATGTTGTAGGCTGACTCGGACGTGCGGCGTTGATTGTTGAGCGTAGTCGGCTTACATAATCGAAGTCCATGTCCTGGGGCTCAGCTGATGATGGAGTGGTGAAGAAATCACATGGTAGGCGAAGGTTGTATCCGTAGGTAAGTTCAGCGGCGCTCACACCAGTGTCGGAGCGTGCGGCGGCGCGTAGACCCATCAAAACTGTAGGTAGCTCGTCTATCCACGATGTATGTACTGATAGACGAGCTTTCAGCGCGGTCTTGAGTGAGCGGTGCCATCTTTCGACTATGCCGTTTGCTTGTGGATGGTAGGCTGTAGTGCGAGTCTTCTCAGTCCCAACAGTGTGAAGTAGCTTGGTGAATAGTCGACTTTCGAAGTTTCTTCCTTGGTCGGTGGTTATTAGCCTTGGTGAACCGAAGCGAGTAATCCAGTGTTCGTAGACTATTTTTGCTACGGTCTCAGCTGATGTGTCGTCTGTAGGTATTGCTTCGGGCCATCTTGTCGCTCGGTCGATCATGGTGACAAGATATCGATGTCCTTGTGGTGAAGTAGGTAGCGGTCCAACGATGTCGATATGTACGTGTTGAAAGCGGTCAGCTGGTGCGAAAGTGGATAGGCTGCTCGTTGTGTGTCTTTGAACTTTACACCGCTGACATTGTAGGCATTGTTTCGCCCACGTCCCTGCGTCGCTGTTCATCGACGGCCAGAAGAACTTTTGACTGACCAGCCTGCGGGTTGTTCTTATCCCTGGGTGGCTGATCGAATGAAGTGAGTCGAATGCGGCGCGTCGATATTCTGCAGGTAGGTAGGGTCGAATGAAGGATGTTGACATTTCGCAGTAGATAGGTTTTTGAGAACCAGGTATTGAGACTCGTCGGAGATCCAAATTATTTTGACTTGCGAGGCGGTCGATAGTATCTCTGTCTCTTTCTTGCGCTTCGGCGATTTTGTCGTAATCCATTGATGTTGGGCAAGTGATTGCTTCGATAGGTATGCGGCTGAGTGCGTCGGCGACTACGTTGTCACTCCCGCTGACGTTTCTTATGTCGGTGGTGAACTCGCTGATGAAGATGAGCTGTCTTGCGCGTCGTGGTGTTTCTGAGGCTGACGGAGGTTTCTGTAGCACGAAGGTTAGCGGCTTGTGATCGGTGAAAACGATGAGGTTTCGCCCCTCGAACGTTTTTCGAAAATGTTTGATTGCCATGTAGATAGCTAGTAGCTCTCGGTCGAATGTACTGTAGTTACGCTGCGCGTCGGAGAATTTCTTTGAGAAGTAGCCGAGTGGTTGCCATTTTTCGTCGATGTACTGTTGTAGCACGGCGCCTGCTGATTGGTCGGACGCGTCGCTGAAGATAGCAATTGGCGCTTCGTGAGATGGGTGCGCGAGTAAAGCAGCATTTTGAATCGCCAGTTTACTCGCTTCGAATGCTTTCGTTGCCTCGTCGTTCCATTCGATTTGTGACCGATCTTTTTTCTTCCCGTTGTGTAGGTATGCGTGGAGTGGCGCTTGAATTTCGGCTGCTTTAGGTATGTGCTCGCGGTAGAAGTTGATCATGCCGAGAAATCGCCGTAATTCTTCTATTGTTTTCGGCTTGGCGTAGCTACATATTGCGTCAACTTTTTCGGTAGGCGGTTTGATTCCCTCTCTGTTGACGGTGAAACCAAGAAACTTGACTTCTGGCTGGCCGAAAACGCATTTCGAAGAATTGATAGTGATGCCATTTTCTTCAAGTCGTTGCAGTACAGCGCGGAGGTGATTTTTGTGAGCTTCTTCGTCGGAACTTGCGATAAGTAGATCGTCGATGAAAGCGTAGACAAAATCGAGTCCACGTAGTACTTCGTGAATGAAGCGTTGGAATGTCTGTCCGGCGTTCTTGAGTCCTGGGCACATACGTTGAAACTCGAATAAGCCCATAGGAGTGATAATTGCCGTCTTCTCTACGTCTTCTTCACGAACTTTCAGTTGTTGGTAGGCTCGGTTGAGATCGATGGTACTGAAGATAGTTTTGCTTGACAGTTGGTAGGTGAAGTCCTTGATTCTGGGTATGGGATATCGGTCGGGTGTAGTGACTGCGTTGAGTCTTCTGTAGTCACCGCAGACGCGTATATCACCATTCTTTTTAGGTACGATGTGAAGAGGCGAAGACCATGGGCTTTTGCTTGGGCGGCATAAACCTTGATCCATCATGTTTTGGAATTCTTTTCGTACTTGTTCGTAGCGGTGAGGTGCGACTGGTCGTGCCTTGCAGTGTAGCGGCGGTCCTGTAGTTTCGATGTAATGTTCGACGTTGTGAAGTGTAGTTAGGTTCATTGAAGTTAGTCTTGTAGTTCCGGGGAAATCCGCTAGGATGTCGTGGTAGGATTTTTGTACGTCGATACTTCTGATTGTAGGTATGTTTGTAGCTCGCACTGATGAACTTGATGATAGTTTTGTTACGGAGTCAATGAGTCTTCTGTTCTTGAGGTCGACGATGAGTTGATGATGTTTGAGAAAATCAGCTCCGAGGATTGGTTTGCTGACTTTCGCAACGATGAATGTCCATTTGAAGGGTCGACGTAGATGAAGGTCCAGTTCCAGCGTTTTTTCTCCGTATGTAGGAATGACTGTATTGTTAGCGGCGTAGAGATGAAAATTGAGTGGCTTCGGTGTTTGTCCTTTGGCTGGAGGTAACACGGAGATGTTAGCACCGGTGTCGATTAGGAATTGGAGATTCGTTTTTCTGTCGGTGACGAATAGGCGGTATGAAATTTCGCCCACGCCGGATTCCGCCTCATCCAGCGTGCTTTCTAGTTTTCCGACGTTTTATTCTTTTTGAATGAGCACGGCGTAGTGCAGCGAAATGCTTCGGAGCCAAATCTTTGGTGGTAGTAGCAGTGAGGTGATGGCGATGGGCTTCGCTGACGGTGGCTGATGTAGTTGCGGCTTGGAGAGCGATTTTCACGGTGGGATGGACGTCGAGGTTGATACTGATGATGATTGTTTTGTTGGCGAGATGATTTTAGAGCGGCGATTTCGGCTGACAGCTTCTGAATTTCTTCTGCGAGGTACTTCGAGTCGGCGTTGGCTTGAGGTTGTGGTGATTTAGCTTCAACGGCTGAGACTTGCGTGCTTGAGCTGGCTTCCATCATCCTGTCGGCTAACAGTGCGAGTTCGTCGAGTGAAGTACTGCTGGAGAAGGTATCGCTGACTGTCAGGACGGATTGGATGTGTGGAGGTAGGTGGTTGGTCCACATCATTCGCAGGGTAGCGTCTGGGATCTTGTCGTGAGCTAGGCTTCGCATCCTCCGTAGCAGTTGTGTAGGCTTCTGGTCTCCTAACTGGACTTCGCACAGTAGTCTCTGGAGCTTGCGGTTGTCGGATTCTTCGTATGATGAAATGAGCCTGTTCTTCAGAGCGGTGTATTCTTTTGATGATGGCGGGTGGAGAAGCAAATCGGAGATCTGTTCAATGTCTTGCTTTTCTAATTTGGCGATGAGCATCTGCGCTAGCTGGGCTTCTCCTTTGTGTAGTTCGTTGGTTGCCGCTTCGAAGCTGATGAACCACAGTCGGGGATTGTCTCTCCAAAACGGTGGTATCCTCATCGAAAGTGCTATGCCAGCTATTTCGTGAGGTAGGGCGACGGCGGCGGCGGTGGTGGCGGTGCTTGTATCTTGATTCTCCATTTCTGTGGGGGTCTTCGTTCTTCGGAGAGCGCTGAGTTGAGCGTGAGATTTCTCCTCAGGAAGGCTGTGTCTTTCACGGGGTCACCAATGTAGTAGTACCTACTATTTGCGGGAATCTACTGCGGAGGTTTGGAGATAGTAAGACTCAGTTGGAGTGTAGAAATAGGAATGAATTTTATTTACAAAAAACACAAATATTTATATAAACACCTAACACAAATCAACCAATAAGAACCAGATTCTAACTCGCGCGCTTGCTAAGACGGTGCCGCGCGCGAGCGGGGTGTGAGAGACGCGGGGCGAGTCCCGAGGCTATAAATATTTGTTCGGCCCCGGCTCCGCCCTCATTCGGCTGCGACTGCGGTGGAGAACGGACGTCTGTGTAAAGTGCTGCGTGATCTCGCTCGGTGCTCGTCGCGATGGTGAAAGTGGGAGCTGTAGTGAAGATGTGAGCCCGGTGAACGTCGTCACGAAGAGTTGGTGGTGATGGAGCTCGCAGTGCAGTGATGTGCAGTTCTTGTTTCACGATACAAAAAGGTCAAACGTTGGTGGATTAAAGTTTCTTGATTGCGTTTTCTTTCTTCCCTGTAATCCTGGTAATCCTGGTATTCTTAAAGGTATTTCTTGGTACTGGTATGGTATGGTAAGGTTGTGAGGTAAATAGGTAAGTAGCTGTGTCAGCTACAATGATGTTTATGAAACTGGTATATAATTATCGGTATAAAACTGTATAAAAGCAGGCTCACGTGAAGTACTCCACACTCCTATTATCGAGGGTCAGAGCGAGCTGTTGGACCAGTTCCTTTGCCAACGGAGCAGTGCTGACTCGCTCCGAGAACGCGATCTCCGTGCAGGCGGGCAGGCATTCGAGGCACGCTATATCCACCCCTGGAATTAAAACTATGACAATTGGAAGGAAGAGTAGTTGAACCAAATCGGTGATGTTTTGCAGGTCAGGAATACCCTAAACCGACCAGCAAATATGATGAGAATGAATTAGGACGGTAGCAAATGGAGACCGGAGGTCTCTGGCTATCCTTATGAGAAAAAGGTCACAGCCTTGTGCCCTTATTTGTGGGTGCAGGCCAGCCCAGCACGGTCCTACGCTACACCCAGTTTTGGCCAAAGGTTGTAAAGGTTGTGGATGATGATGGACCTTGCTGGAAATCAGCACGGTCCTGTGCTAGCCAGTGCATCTTGGCCGGATCCAAAGTATCATAAAATCTCCCTCACGTACATATAGTATCAACAATAAGTCATTAGGGATCAGCCCCATATTTTTTTTATTATCACCACCATCCCAGCTTGTTTGCTTGATTTTTCATGACCAAAATGAAAGTGAAAATCGGCAAGAACAAAGGGGGCATATACCTACATAGCAGTTGTTGAAATTTGGCTGCGAATGATGATGATCAGTAAATAAGTCTTGTGCACTGTATTGACAAGCTCAGTTCATGGTCTTTAAAATGGACTCACCTCCAGGCATCAGCAAAGTCATATTCGTGTAGCATTTGGCGTCTGCCTTGCCGCACACTCGCGTTGACTTGTTCTCTGTAAAATGCATTTCCTTAATTATACAATCATCAATCATTTAAATTGTATTGTGTATGGATTGCCAGGCAGGGTTCGATTAAGTGTGATATAATCGGGGGCTACGGCTTCTGCAGGCGAATGGTCAACTACACAAAAAAATTTGGTTGAAACCCTATTTTGAACCTAGAGTTGAAACTCTATGAAGGATTAGACGATTTCAAGAGCACAAGATTGTAGAATTTATCCTACTAGGTACACTTTTGCCTAAGTGAAGTAGTTGATTAGTTCGTTGTTGCACATGCTTCTTTTTGTTACTCTGCGGTTGATGAATTCGTAGAGTCTTCTTTTTCTAAGAGTGATGTAAACTTCTAAGTTACTTATACTAGTTTTTCCTGCTTTGTTGTCCCCATTACCCTTTCCTAAATCCAGCCCCGATTATGCACTTACTCGGCATGTAGTAATAGACGCATTTGCAAATATCCAACATGGCGCGAGCTTCACACTCCATTTCGCAGTTTTTCAACGTGTATGTTCTGTGGAAATAAGATTGGAGATAGTCTGACGTGACCGATCAATTTCTAATGTAATAATGTATGCTGGTGGTAACATGCTAACTGACATGGACATTGTTATACAAGAATGGTACTCATAGCACTTCCTTTGCTAGAGTTGGGTAAAATCAAATTATTTTGTCAAGCTTTATGCCCAAAATTAATCTACATTAACCTTTCTTATCTAAGACTAAAACAAAACAAATTTGAAGAGTTTAGAGTCTTACCTTACCTATGTAAGAGTCTATTACTGGACATTGGTAAAGAACTTCTCAAAAGTAATTTCAAACATCGGCCTCTCCAACACACTTTCAGGATCTGTCATTTACCTATAGGGAAAAGGAACGAATCTTGGGATTTTAAATCAGGAGTGGCTGCAAGTTTTGTTATGATTATTTGTGGATTTGCCCACCCAATTTGTTGTGACCGACGTGATAATATGTATGTAGAAGCTAATTTTTTCGGAGTTAAGGTTAATTTAGTCTAATCATACCGGGTCTACGGGATTGAGTGAAAGGAGTGAGTGCTGAGATGACAAGTGACCGGAGAAAATGGAAAAGGATAACATGTAGTGCCAACTCCACACAAGTAATGGGAAAAGGGCAGGTAAATTATTTTGATACGAAATCTAAGGCGTTATACTAAAGAAAGAAGTAGGTACCTGAAGAAAACCAGCTCCTTTTCACTAGAAAACAGACAGAGTCGTTTGCTGATGTCGATGGATCGTAGCGTGGGCTGTGCGTCCGTGATGCGGGGCCGGATCATCGCCCGCGCTTCAATGCCCGGCGCGTAGATCTCGCCTAGGTTCCGGATCTTAGGCGATTCCGTTGGATTATGTAGGAGTATCTACAATTTTCGAAGTACTAGAGTTTATTTTTGTGGAGCTTTTTAGTTCATTTATGATTCCGAGTGAAACTGTCTTGGTGATTCAATCCCGATCACTGCAGATTCTTGGTTGGATTTCAGACCAATTGTTAGATCACTGTTATACAAAACTGTATACCTACTGCAACTTCTGACTAAACGATAGAGCACATGTTAATGTGTTGTATCTGAATGTGCCTCTGAATACACTTTTATGTCTTCAAAAGATCTTAAATTCGTACCTTGAATCCAGCACTTTTCGTTGAAGCACAGTAATACTCAGCAATATTCGCGTCCAAAACCAGAGTCAATCCATGTTGAGTGCCAATGCCTGTGAAACAAAAGTAAATAAAAAATAGACCTAATAACGTTAAAAATAAAGCAGGTTATTGGTTACCTTTAGGTCTCCAAGGGAATCCATCGTCAGGTGCATCAGGCGGGTAGCCGTCCTCTGGCGTCCAGTCCACAGCGGGCGAGGGAAACGTCAAGTTCAGGTCATTGAGTGATCTCCTGTAGAACATAGAATAATACTTTTATTAGCTTCTGCCCGCGACTACGCGTACATGGTACCTGGATAAAAAGAAGCGTACCTATATGTTATTCCAGCACGTTTTATATAAATCTGTTCAGCTTAAGGCACATACATCCTCACAAACTTTCGCATTTAGGTACATTAAGATAATTAAGATAGGATATCTGGTCTTTAAAAATACCTAAATAATAATAGTTAATTGTTTATTTTTTATCATAAAACTTTGCCCTAAGTACGTATCCAGTGAAGTTGTAACCGGACTTACGGATTTCGAAACAGCATCTTCCGATGTACCACGTTGAAAGTGCAACAGAGGCCTTCGTCGGTGAGCTGTGCGTTGAATAAGTCCTGGCAGTCCATGATCTTGGAGTCCCATTCGCACATGGCCAGCATTTCACTACACGGTTGGGTTACCTGGGGAAGTTAGGCTTGTCAGAATACCTTTAGGCTGCGTTTTTACGGTGAGGAAAAAATTCACCAATTCACCATACTTCATTGAATGTATGACGGAAAATGAAGTCATTTTATTGGTCGATTTTTTGCTCACCGTCTAGCTACATAGCAAAATTTTTGATAAAAATGCAGCCTTATGTAGGTACATACTATACGTATGAATATGGATTTATAACAAGTTTACCTCCTATAATCTATTCCATTCTTTAAAAAAAATCCAGTCTTTGCGTTGTGTTGTATCCCTTTCTGAAGTTTATTATTTTTCAATAAAAAAAACCAAAAGACCGCGCTACTCAAATAATGTTACAGAAATAATGTTTTCAATAAAAGTACCAAAACTTAGTATACATAATAATTAACTTAAATTACTCGCTTCCTGACCAAATATTTTGCTATTTATTGTTATATTATTATGATATATTTTATTGCTGATCAGATAAAATGATCAGCACGATTTGTCTTACGAACCTAATTGGTTACAATATCGGCTAACAGCGGCCTACCTAGATAATAAACTTAATCAAAAGTTATTAAATAGAAATATGAAATGACCAATCCCCAGTAATAAAGAATCACTATATCACTGACGTGGGACATTTTATTGTGAAGTGGTGCAAACGTCCGCTTGGGACATTTTTAAATGTGACCGAATGCGGAACAAGTCGTAATCTTTATGCGTCTTTGTAGTTGGGTATTCTACTAATAAAATTCTAATTTTATGTGCAGGTATGTATTTCGTTGTGTATTTTCCTAAACTTAACTTACTTTGATAGGTACCTCTTAAATTATAGCTGTGGGGTTCACAGAACGCTTACGCAGGCCTCCCGACTAAATAGTACTGTCTTTAATCGTGGTAACATCTGTGTCAAACCAATGTACGGAACTTTACGAATTAATAAACGTGTATGAAGTGTATAAGAATTTGTTATTATATTTTATTCTTCTCTTCTATTAACATAATACATTTAGATTAAAACCCGACTACGTAAAAACTAGTAAGTAATTTATATTTCTTTTCAATTGCAAAACGTGATATGATTACCTAAATTAAATTGTTGCAGGGTGGGAAACACGCATTTATTTATCGTCACACTAAATGATGACTGACCTATTATAGACACTCTTACCGCCATTACACGTTGTTTGACACTGAAATTTGTAAAAATCTGACCGAGAGTTAAGAAACTACGCGGAAATAGATGAACATAGTTATTTGCATATGTTATAGTCAAACCACGAAGCTCCGGCGTTCCTAGGTTTGCCTAGTCAAACCTCAGGTCTGACTAAACGTCAAGTACAAACCAGTAACTTTTGACTAACTAATTTTTGGTCAATCTTAGGAAAGACTAATTTGGATAGTCAATCGCAGAAACTCAATTTATGAAATCGGGGTTTGATCAGTCAGACCTAAATTAGGTACCTATGTTTTATCATTTTTTTATTATTATTTAATAGCCTAATTGCCTTAAAATTCTAGTAGTTTAACATACATAATGTCATGCCTATTTCCCATAGGGGTAGACAGACCACATATTTTCATTTGTTACGGTCCTGACATACATCGACAGCTAAATTCATTACCCTCCTTTTGCTCCGTGCAGTCGAGTAGAAAGATAATGCAATACTAACGTTAATAAGAAATGAGCGTGTGTGATCCCAATCCGCGCTGCCTGCTATCTTGTCCTCGAATATCTCCGTGTCATCAAGCGACGTGCACAGGCTCTGAAGCAACTTTTTGTCAACTGTTTCCCTGTTCAAATAATAATACTATTTAAATAAATATAAGATAGCTCCCGAACATGAAAAAACATAGCATGCGTCGAGCTGCTTCTCTCCCCGAGCATGTCGTAAAATTCGACTAAGGGATAATATCTTCCAACATGATGAGATGCAATAAGCAAGTATTCCCAAGAAGGGATGACGTCAGGCAGGCGGCCAGTCATAAAACAACTTAGCCAAAACTCTTACAGCTCTTGTGCCGACCCCACATAGAGTGGGATAAGGGCAGGAAGATGATGATGATGATAGCTCCCAAACAGCTAGGACACCTGAGGAACAGCGGAAGGTGCAGTAAGCTTCGAAAAAGGCTTGTGGGAGAAAGTTCAGGATAGGAATGTCAGGAAAACTATAAAAGAGACGTTTGCCAAGCACAGCTGATCCTCTCTTTAAAAAATATACTTACACAACTTAGATACTAACTAAAGATAAGTACTTACAAATTAGAAACGCTTCGAACAACACGACTGCAGTTTGCATAAAATGACTATAGTAGCTTCCGTCCGCAACTTCGCTCATGTTTTACCCGTATGTAAAAAAACTATTGTTTCTGGTCACAAACTATGTAGGTATAATCTAAGTTTCATTCAAATTCGTTCAGTCGTTACACCGTGATAAGGCATATACAAACATAATATTACGATAGCCTAACCAGCGTACTTACCTACTTACTATAATAAAGGTCAGTTTCTTACCCGCTCTCTATATACCGCTCAGCCACAGACTTCTTAGCCTGATTCACATTGCAGATTGTCAGAGCGGGAAACGGCAGGTTCCCTAGAGCCATGTTCTGAGGGTTAATGCTGACGATCATTGGGGATAGGCTCCATTTGTTGTACACGTTCATTATAAAGAACACAGCGACAATTAGCGAACACCCAAACGCGGCCAGCCAGAAAAACCTGCCACGTTTAAATTCATGTATTTTCCACGAAGGTACAGGCAATAACAAAAGTTGATTAATAATTCTAAACTTCTGACACTAGTTTTCTTTTCATTGTGTAGAAAATTTGTAGATAGTTTGTGTTTTGGGCCACGACCAAAATTAAATGTTAGTTATTTGAGGTTACGGGTTTGAATTAATCAAATATTAATAAACTTCTTTTGGCGACTGTAGGTACTTGTCAAGTTTAAGAGACAAGTATTTTTGCATAGACTTCCTTCTACATATTTGTGTTTTGGTAAAATCTTAATTTGGTTATGATGGCCATGATAGTATCAACTTAACCATAAAAGTTTCTTCTTTTCAGAAGCGGTGACGCAAATTGCTTAACTTTGCACATTACCTATAAGCTTATGATCTTTGTCTGTACCGCAAAAATATTTATCTTAATATGCCAAGGTTTTCTGTTCCCCATTAGTTCTTAGTCAAAGTGTTTTTTTCACTCAATTAGTAGGTACTTGCTATCGACATCATGGACATTAGGAATTTTTAGATTCTTCGAGTTGATAATCTCCTTAGATTTTCATTTCTGACTTAATATTCTTGGCACTTATGAAATATTTTACCTACTTAGATTATTATTATAAGCCCTTTGCCCTACTGACGGTCAAAGGCCTTTCCCCATTCCATCCATTCGGTTCAGTCTTGTATATTTTATTCTTTACTAGCAGCCGCCCGCGGCTTCGCTCGCCTGGTACCCGGATAAAAAATAGTCTGTATGTCAATCCAGTACATGTACTATGTATATTCCAAGTTTCATTCAAATCCGTTCAGCCGTTTAGGCGTGAAACATCCATACATACAAACTTTTGCGTTTATAATATTAGTAGGATTTTAAAGCACCTATCTAGGTACCTACTAATCTGGTTTCTGTATTGATCTCAAAAAGGACCATATTTTATGGTGGATTATTACGCAATTTTTGGGTTACAATAGAGTTGTATTTTAATCGATTTCAAAGAGGAGGAAGTTCTCGATTCCTGCTGTATTATTTATTTGTAAGTAATACCTTTCACACCAAGTCAGCTTCTTCTCCCCAACATATCGGAGGCCATGGAGAGTAGATGACAGGAGATAATTTCTCAAATCATCTTTGAATATCTTTTCTACATTTCTTAGTTTATGGCTCGGTTCCTGCAAAAATGCATAATTACTAATTTATGATTCCATCTGCCAAATAATTTAAATTTTCTTTTACTTACCTTAAGGTCTTTTTTGGTAGGATTTTTGAATTCCCAAGCATGCCAAGATGGACCTTGAATATTTTGAGTTGTCCTATGGTTTTGCTACAAAATAATGATATTTTAAAATAAACCAGTCTATAAATTGTGATAGACATGCAAATTGCAAAACTCACCTTTCTGAAGTTATCTCGAAAATGCGGATTTATCGCTATGTTGCGATTTGAGGCCATTATTCGTTAATTTATCCCACTGATTGAGTCATTTACTTACGCTCACTCACTAATTATTACGATTTTAATTTACTTTGATGCATCTGTAAAACAACTAGCTTGTTTACTTTGCATCTAATTGTGAAGAATTGTTACCAACTGTGACTACTAAATAGTAGGTATTGTCTTTTTTGAGCTGCTAGTCTTCCATAAGTAAATAAATAATATCCGATCGATGAAACGTTGCTATTGAATCGATGTTCTATCAAAAACCCAATGAAAATGCTCCTTTGTCATAGGTGCACAGCAAAGCTACAATTGATGGTTCTGTAACTAATTTCCTTTAGTCAATGTTTGTGTTCTAATCGTTTGATTGCCTTATCGTTGATAAATCACCCTTGCACCGCCTCTTGGTCGCTTTCCATGGCAAAATTATGTACTCGATGCTAAAAGAACTTCAAAACTCCAGAAAAAATAAATATAGGTGTCACAAGTAAAAAGTCGACTAAGGGATAGTATCCTCCAATATGATGAGATACAATAAGCAAGTACCTATTCCCAAAGAGGGTTGACGTCAGGCAGGCGGCCGGTCAGAAAACACCTTAGCCAAAACTCTTACAGCATGATCCAAGGATCATGCTGTGCCGACCCCACATAGAGTGGGATAAGGGCAGGAAGATGATGATGAAGTAGCTGTTCAATTGAGCTTTTAATTCGCTAAAAATACATTCTTGGTAGAAAAATACAGACAGCTTTACAAAATCATGTGTCTATTATTGTATTGACTCCATCAAAAGCTTAACAAGAGTCCTGAGTACTTAGTTAGTCAAAAACACAGCTCAAAAGCTTCTGAGTACAAGCTACAAATGATCAATCCCAATAACTGACGGTGACTGTACCGGAAAATTCTGCTCTGTAATGATAGGTTTGGCTCTGTTTGGCTGTATCGTAAATACTTGGATCTATTTAATTTAACTTTACGTAGCTCCTAAACTAGATTTGATTTTGATTACGGGTATTAAGACTTACTTAACCGAAGACCTTTTGGTGATCTATTTCTTCAACTATACAACTGCTTTCTTTGTTAGCCTGAATCACTAAGTCGTTCATTAACTAATGGCTTATTGCATCAATCTTTAGTATGTTGACCTTTACTTAGTTTTGTAATATTTTGTGTTGAGCCTGTTTTTCATAAAACACTAATGTTTTGTGTTGCGTTAGTTTCCATCTACTAAAACTATACCAAGTGCGCCCATTATGCGCACTAGGAGTATATAATTATATAATTAGGAGCGTTCCTTACGGTTCCGTGCCTTTTCTGTATTTATCTGACAGATTATCGTACCGGTACTTATCATTGATCTTTATTTGATTTTCGTTTTATTAAGACAAATTATTATTAGATAGTTTACTTAGTTGTCTCACCTTGTCTTCATTCACAAACAGTAACTTGGTTTAGAACAGGAAACACCTTGTGACAACAGGCCCTTTGTGATGGTTGGAAGTAATTCGTAACAGTTTGTAAACATCGTTTATTAACCAGGAATTTTACCCGCTAACCTTGTAAGTGCTCATAGATTTTCTAGCTCGTTTGACCACAGTCGACCAGTTAAGGCCTCGGTTTATAATAAGGAGCTACTTGTTGTACGCCATAACTTTTAATAAAGGCGTGATTCTAAGATCCTTTTGGGAAATGTTTAGGTTACGGTCGCGATGTGTGAGTAATTGAAACGATAGAGTAGGTATTTTCCTTTTTATATAATTCGTTTTTTTCGCATACATACAAAAAATATTATTTATTATGTACAAAATGTTCGTTCAGTAGAAATTTCTTATAAAAGTAACAAAAAGCCGAAGAAGGAAAAGGCTGACGCACTTGCACTTAAAATTCCTAAAAGAAGAAGAGATCGGAGGAAAGGAACGGACGCCTCGTCGCGGGCCTAGACCGCGTGTACCCCTTCGGGGCTTGATGTCGAGCTAGCTCGCGCCGCAGGGCCCGGGAAGAAGGAGGGAGGAGGTGAGGAGCTCACCAGCGCTGCTGAGGTTGGTGGGCGGGGGCGGCGTGTGCAACCTGCGCGTGAGCGGCCAGGTGAGCGGCGCGCGCGGCAGCCACCTCGGGGGTGTCCAGGATACCGGAGCCGTCGTTGGCTAGACGGATGTTAGCGGGCTGGTGCTTGCCTTGGTTGGACTGCCATGAGGGGGCGCCGTTCCACTGAGGAGCGGGAGCGTTCCACTGGTTCTGAGCGGGTGCGTTCCACTGGTTGGAGGCGGGTGCGTTCCACTGGTTGGCGGGTTTGGCGGCGGACAGAGCGGCGAGGTGCGCGGCGCGAGCCTGCGCCACCTCAGGGGTCTCGGCGACGGGGGCAGGGGCTCCGTTCCAGGCCTGGTGGGCTGGGGCAGCGTTCCAGGATTGCTGGGCGGGGGCAGAGTTCCACTGAGCGCCGGTGTCACCGTTCCACTGTCCGTTTTCCTCAGCTCCGTTCCATTGTCCCTGGTTGTGTCCACCGTTCCACGACTGAGCAGGAGCGCCGTTCCACGCCTGAGCCTGAGCGCCGTTCCACTGTCCCTGGTTTTTCTGTCCCTGCCAGTACTCCTCGCTGTCCCATCTGGGGTCGTATGAGCCGTCGTCTGAGGGGTTGGGGTTGTTCTGGCTGGCCTGGTTGAGGGCGGCGAGGTGAGCGGCGCGGGCCTGTGCGACCTCGGGTGTGTCGAGGATGTTGCGTCCGTCTTGCGATAGCGCGATGTTGGCGGGCGGACCGGCCCAGCCGGACGCGTGTGCGCCGCACGCCAGAGCCAAGCAAGCTAATGCAATCTGTTGACAACGAGACCAAGTTTAAAATAATGGCAAAGGACGAAAACAATTTAGCGTTGCCTCAATACAAGTTAATCATTAGGTAAATGCAAAGTTACTCAGACAGTAGAAGGAAGTCGCTGAAGTATGGATAATAGGCTACTGTGTTGTAACGGATACTTGAAAAGAGTCAATTGCAAGCACCATGGAGCGCGTGGACGGAGCTAATAAAGGCGCAATGACAGATACGATCTCTCGACCCTGCTCGTTTACAAGCGCACTATCGGCTATTGTATCTATCTGATCTCAGTTTCTTGTACGAGCTTTGCATATCCTGTATTAACGAGATAATATTCAGAGTTATTGCAGTTATACGGAGTATAATTGCCGTGGTCTCGGCCCTCTTATTGCAGTTAGACAGTTCGATATGATATTTATAATTCCAGTCATTTCAAATTGTGTATAAGTCGCCCTCGTTCTGTTCAGGTGTCTTTTGTATACCCACTCTATAATTAATGCACTGTTTCATGTTTTATGACTTGAATAATCACGACATGACATGACGCGACCTGCAAAACATTGACCGACTTTTCAATGAGTTTAATCGTTTATCTTGAGCTTCGTCTGTTAAAGATGTGTTACTAAGATGTGCATGAACTGGAAACTCCCATTAAACTATTAAGATAATCACGTTTTATGGGGAAAAGGATGGCGTGACAGAGACATGGTGGTTTGTATTGCAATATCACGCGAGCATGTCGATATTTAAAAACAATATTTTTTACATAATAATCATCATCATCAGCCTATAGCAGTTCACTGCTGGACATAGGCCTCTCCCAGTCCCAATGAGCGCCATCACGCCCTATCCTCGGCTTGACGCATCCACGCTTTTCGCAAATCGTCACTCCACATTGCCGGAGGGCGTCCTACATTACGTTTGCCGAGTCGGTCTCCACTCATGAACTCGTTTACCAGTGTTAGAGTTTATTTTTGTTCTTGAATTGTATTCCAATGGCGACACGAGTAAGTATTTCAAAATATTCGTTAGTTCTAGATTTCGGCTAGCTCCCAATAAACAATACCCATTTGGGCTCACACTGGTCGTGCAAGGGCTTGGCACAGTGGGCGGCCGTCGGATCAGTACCTTGTGTTTCTATCTTGTTGTATTATGCAAAATAGGGCTTTGTTCTGTTCTGTGGCAGGTACTAGACAGCCAGTCTCTAACCAAAACACGTTAATTCTAGATTTTATCAACCAAGACCTAAAATTTGACGGTCGAATATCCTTACATGGCAAATTTTCCATGACCTGTGTCGCTTGCGTAAATAATTTGAAATTTAAGCTAGTGTACATATAAAATGATATTTTTTACGTTTAGCTCAGCCTGGGTCTGGTTGGTTCAGATAAAAAGATTTTATATAATTTTGATATTTAATAAATATTATTAGCCTAGGCTTAAAAAGAGGCAAAATTTATTTGCTGTTCTGAGAGGAGGCCTATACCTAGTAGTGCACATAAGCTGAATAGATAGATAAATACATAGATTTAAAAACTGATTCCGTACCTCTTTTTTTACCAAAGTTTTTAAATCTCGTAGCCGTCGTAGCACGTGCTACGCGTGTCTACGAACTCATATATCGATAACATGCTAATGAGATGGTCACGGCGCGACGCGCTAGTGCGTAGCATCAGGCTATGCCCAAGTGCAAGTGTCACAACTGCGCCCGTGGCCTGCCCGACGAGAATCGAGGGCACTGTTCACTGAAGCGCGATTTGACGCAGCACGCTTTCATATCGACATTGGTAGGTTGAAATCACACGATGGGAACGTGTGATGTTGAAATATCAGTAAGAGTCAAGCCGAAGATAGAGCGCGATAGAATCTATGATCAGCAGCAGAGTGCTATAAGCTGTTGATGATGGAGAAGAGCTCATAGAGCTTTAGGCTGATTGGTTGAGTAGACAGTGGCCCTATGAAAATGTAATGATGAGTGAATAAGTCAGGAATTTGCGGCTTAAGTTCACGTAATGATGTCAGGGCTCGCAGTGAGGTGATCTAGACCGGTCAGAGTAATCGAATTGCAGATTTGCACGTCCTAACCTAATCTTGCAGCTATGGCCTATTATCGCATACCATAATAATTTAATTTTACGTTATATTGCTTTGTTTTAGAATTTTACTGTAGGTATATTTTAGCCTTAAAGTTCAATATAGGGATGGGGATATATTGACAAATCATTTCATCGATATCGGTAAAAGAAATTACCTTGACCAAGTTTGTTTTTTCGGTCGGCAATAAACCTTATGTTTATTTCAGTAACAAGATTGCTAATTTGACAAAGTGTAATAATGTAGCAGTAATTACAGCGTTCTTACAACTACTATTTATACATCCGCTAGAAATAGTTGTAAAATGCGGGCTAATTATGATTTATTCATTTTTGAATAAATCAGATAATCTGCGCACGTCCGGTGTTGCGCCAAAGTCTATTACGATAATATCTCATTCAGTCGATTCGGTCACAAGATTATAGAAATGCGCCCTTGAAAACTAAGACACGTGTTTTGCGAAATGTACACTTTATCTGATAAATTCTCTGAGACTCTTATTACTTAAGTAACTGAGTTATGGTTTTTAAAAGGTATTTTGTATGAATTAAGAAATACCGTTTGTGTTTTGTTGTTTTGTGTCGCTTTTCAATGAAATACATAATGGGTGAGTCACTCAGGATTTCATAATCATCATCTTCATGCCCTTATCCCACTCGGATGTGGGGTCGGCACAGCATGATCCTTGGATCATGCTGTAAGAGTTTTATGACCGGCCGTCTGCATGACGTCAATCCTCCTTGGGAATACTTGCTTATTGTATCTCATCATGTTGGAGGATACTATTCCTTAGTCGACTTTTACGACATGCTCGGGGACGGAAGCAGCTGGACGAATTCTATGTTTTTTCTTTACTCCCAGTCCAGCAAAGAAGTTTTCAATATTAGTAGTAAGTATTTCAATCGAATATACACGAATACAATGGTTTTCTTCCTAAATTGGTTTTATTTTATATCCCTAAATCAGAATATCCTGAATACTAAAATGCCAAGGAATACAATGTCTTTATAGAAGTGAGCTACAAATATAATGTTGAAGTCTACTCATGAACTTGAAACGCCCACTTTCGTCGTCAATAAGTAAAAAAGCAAAAGTAATTCAGAGCAATGTGAACGTGAAGGCCAGCCGAAGGTCGCGGATCAGGAAGTCCGGCGTCACAGACCGGTTACCCTCGCTTGTCAAACTGACTTTTGCATTTTTACACTGCCCACCGTTTTATTACTTGCCCTTTCGAGAATTATCTAAAGTATTTGTGTGATTTGTAAAGAGACTTAATTTCTCTGGCTTTTAAGGTTCTCTTGTAAATTAGAGGTATTTTTAGAAGCACAAATTACGAGTTAAGCGCTTCCGTGCTTCGGAGGGCACGTTAAACAGTTGGTCCCGGCTTTAAAGTCGTTAAGCCATGACGGGGGCCTTTAGGCGGCCTAAAAACTCCGTCACTAGAGTTGGTCACTAGCTTATACGAACATACCTACATACATAGGAACACATTTTTTTTTGTAAAGTGTGAGCTTTTTATAATTATTTAGAGCTGTATTACATTTCCTGCAAGTAGTTTGAATAAAAGGACGAGAACTTTTAAGATTGCAAACAAAAAAAAAATATCGTCCTTTCCTTTTAATTATGCATTTAAAATTACTCTGTCAATTACTTTGGCTACGGCTCATTTCAAGTTTAAAGTGTTTAATTTTCATCTTAAATCATACTTATCTGTCATATTTACATCGTTTTATTCCTTTATCGAGGTGTCAATGTTTACCTTAAGCAGTATTTAAGGCCAGCTTAAAATACTATAAAACAAGCTTCATGACATTACCCAAATGATATTGAAATTAAACGTAAATATTTAGCCTTCACAGATCTTGCCCTTTAATTTGATATGGCTGACGTAAGCACCCCGCATATAAAAATGGCATGAAAGAAAAATGGAATAAAATAAATGCCATTTTGTCTAAAGACAATTATATTAAACATCGATAAGCTTTGCTAGTTGAAAATGAGCATCCCTATCATGATTTATATCAAAAATATTTATTATTGAATTACCTACATGCTTTACAGTTTTCCTGTATCTATCTATCCATTTATTTAATCAAACACATTTACTTTGTAAATTGATTATTTGTAGTATTAATATAGTTTGAGTTACTATTTTCTGAACCGTCAGCTACAAAGCGGCCCCGAACTGAAATCACATTAAATGTGTCAGGACTAGTGTTGGGCGTTATTATTATTGTAATTAGGGATATCGATTAATGTTTGCGGCAGTGCGTGGGTATGCCCTTCTAAATTGGTACGCGCCGGAATGCAGACAAAAAGCTTCGGTGAGCGGCGAGGCGAGCCACACTGGTCACAGTGTCGCTGCGTGCTGGCCGCGCCCGATCCATTGACTGAGCAATAGGGATGTGCCTCTCAATGTCTGATTTATCGATGGATAATACTTTATATCAATAGAGAACATCAACTTGTTAAATTGTTTATCTCATCGCTTTGATAAAGAACCCGACCCGGAAATGAGACTAACATTATTTTTTTGTGAAACAAAAAAAATATCGTTACTTGTGAAATGAATTAAACATTTTGTTGAAAGATGTAATTGATATTGTGTCAAAATCTCCCAGTAACAATGCTATAAAGTATCAGAGAGAGCATTGAATTTAATTACCGATTTAAATCTATATTAGAATACGATCATAAACTACAATCGCAATTTTATTCGTATTCAAGCGGCTAGTTTAGCTGAACAAGGCATTTATTTTATAATAGTTTATACTGGGTACTAGTATGATAATATAATTATAATGGATTCGGTTGAAAAACATTACTAACACAAAACAGATTCATTTTTTTCCCTGTCTCAGTACTGTACACAATAGTACATCCACCTATGTTAAAGCCTCTCCCTGGACTCAATGGTTTGCTGGTAGAAAACTCTGTAAGAGTTAACTATGAAATTCAAACTATTTTGTTCCAAGTTACTTAAACATGCTTTTAAGCTATTTTAGGGGAGATTGGGCAATCTTATAGCACTCAATCTAAGAGAGGTTTAACCAGTTTACGATTAAGTGCGTTATGATGAAGGCGATTGAAGATCAAAGACCGGTCTCGTTGACATTGCATTAAATAGAGCATGTTATAGAGCACAAAGAGACATACAACAGTTGAAATATGAAGGTCAACTAAACGACTACAGTATCGAAATGATCTTTGATTTATGTGTTACTTTGATAGTTACAAAAATCAATCAGTTCTTAAGATAAAAAAGATCGCGCGACACAACGCACCGCTACGATACTTTCATACTTTGATGATGAGAAATTTTGTGTGAAAATTAACGTCAATTTTCACACAAAATTTCTCATCATCAAAGCATGTGCGCAAGAGTTTTTTTTTCATAAACCTTGACATTAGTTTAACAAAAATAACGTTGATTGGAGTAAAATTTTAAGGGAATGAATTTTCCAAAGTTGGTTCATCCGTGACACAAGTTACACATTGTTATTGCATTGTAATTTATGCTGTTTGCAACTTTGGGGACCTATCATTTAAACCAAGGTTCAAAACCGTAATGCCAAAGATTTTAGAGTCACCACTGACGGTAGCCGCGGTCCGATTCAACATTGTTGCCAGTTTATGCAGAGGTATAATTTGACATAATTGGTTAATTGGTAGGTCAATCATTTCGTACCATCGCTACCAGGAACTTGGAATTTATTTCAGAAGTAATAGGGTTGTAAACTCACCAGCAAATGTAATTACGTTCTTTTTGATAAAAACATAGCTAGAGCAACTTCGTTTTTGAAATTACACGTTTCTGTAAATGTTGCTTGATAAAATTGATTTGGAATAGATATGTAATGGAACTTCTATTGTATATTTTTATGGTTAAGTTTCAAGTGCCATTCTTTGATCACACCATTTAATTTTTACTTAAAAGGGCAGGTACGAGGTGTTTGATGTGAGAATCGATAAGAGTATGCACATACTAACCTACTCTTTACACTAACGTGTTTTTTACGTTCTAGCTTATACTAGCCAAAGATATTAGCTGTTAGTATAGCTGCTAAGCTACTGTAATGTCCGGTTCCAATATTACTAACGGATTACGGATCGTTCGTTGTTGTCTATTGAAAAGCGCCATACATTTTTTGACAGCAAAAAAAAACACGTTTCTATGCAAATCAACGATCTGTCGTCCGTTGGAACTGGGCATATGGCAATAAGGAGATTGTTTCTTAAAGGGCCTTACAACAAGCCCACCCACAGCTTGACAATTGATCAACTTTCAGTGACATTGACACGGCTGGCGTTATTTGCTCTGATTCACTGCGCACGCTTCTCTAACAAGTTGCACAAATATATTTCGCACTTTTAATAGTTTGTGCATATATTTCACACCTGTTTGCATGTGATTTATGATTATGATACAGCTTGGCGTCGCGGTACGAGTTTAATGGTCATTATTTAATCATCGTTTGATTGGGTGTTGATTTATCGTCTCTTTTTCTGTATTTTACGTTACAACTTTTCGCCTTTGAGGCGCACTTTGAATTCTTTCACCATAATCGTTGGAAAGAACTACCATCCTTTGTCTATGCACTTATTTTTTTTGCTTTCTGATCTTTCTTTTTTTCTTACTTATTACAGTCTAAAAAAAGTTTTTCATAATAAAATTCGTAAAAACAGGTAAAAACGTATGAGTTTGAAGCAATAAACCATAACGTTGCATGTGATAGTAATATTAGGGAAAACGTTAAACGTGTGATATTGAAATGAGCTATGCAATGTGTGTCGCAAGTATTACTTTGTACCTAACAATTCATAGAAAGTGGGGTATTTTGTGAACATTTTGAAAACTTTTTTTTTGTACGGAAGTATTTTTTTGCGGATTTCTTAAAAGTGTAATTTATTTTACAAGGACGACCAACTTTATTCAATTATTTTTTCATTGCCTTGGGATTGCAAATGTTGCTTGGTGGCCTTTTTGTGTTTGTGTGTTTCGGTAATGAATGAATTTTTTTCTATTTTATTCTTTATCATCATCAACAATGAGCGTTATTCTAAATATGTTTTGTCGATTTTTTTAAATAAACACAAAAAATCTCGTGAGTTGTAATTTAGTAGAGCAAAATTGTAACAGCTTGACATTGACCCCGGTGTGCATACGCATATTTTATTGCTAATTTGCTAATTCGAGCACAGTTGCGCGCGCGCATTCAAGAATACCAATTATGACAACATTTGATAATTAGAGGAATTTGCGATAGAAGTTTTCAGTAATTAAACTTAATTTTCAGTAATTTAATGTAGATAAGGAAATTCTTAGTAATGTTTGGAAATTCTTACATAGTGCTTGTTCCTAGTGAATTTAAATATGTAATTAAGTATTAATTAACGTATTAGCGAAGTTATGAATAGAGACAGTTTAGATTTTTTAGAGGAATTTTTTTTTAATAAAATCAGGACGTATTTATTAGTTACTAAACAATAAGTAAAAAAGTTAGTCAACAATGCTACACACTTAAAGTACATGGCATTATTACACAGTTAGTTAATGGTTAGTTGGGTAACAAGTAACATGTTCAAATTGTTCATTTCACGTTTTTCAATTAATTTTGGAATTGATAAAGCTTATCTGTTCCCACGCTATTGTGTGCCGCTATCTTTTGATTGTTTTACTAAACTGTTATAAGACAGAAATGTTAGGAACCCTGCAGAGTTGGGAAATACAAGTTAGCAATCAAAATGAAATAAGCAACGCCCTCCGCTGTTCTGGTACTGCACTTTTGCATATAATCCAATGATTTGCAACACGATGGCTCTATCACTGATTGATTGATCGCTTCTCACAACTTTCTTATCGTTATCACAAAATGTACTCACCATGGATTTCATTTTGATTATGAAGTAAAGCACAGAAGTGAAAGAGAAAGAAGTGTTTATTAATCGATTTATAGCGCTGATGGAAGACTACTGTCTTCCAGGATTCGCTATGTCGAAGTGCAACTTGCGTCTGTGCGAAATGAGGGCGGGAGCGGGCTTATATACGTCGGCGCCTGCGCAGAGGGGGTGCTACGAACTGCCCGCACTGCGCACTCGTGAAAGTATTGGGACATGCTATTGATAATAGGCGAATATCATACACAAGTCAATGGCAATGGAGTAAGCCCGCGTTTCGGACAGTGTGTGACTTTTTACCGAATTATTCACATTATGTCTTGTCGTGTTCTATGCTGATACGAGTAACTGTATTTTCCTCTTTAGCAAACTCCAAAAATACTTTTCACTTAAACGTTTTAAGGATTTTTTGTGTCGTTGCTGTGTCATTATTCATCTGTACTATTACTTGTAATCTTGGTTTAGTCGTTATTTGAGTGCTTGCTGATAGAATATTTCTGTTCTCGTATCAGCAACACAGCAAATTGGAAGACATGTGTCAATGTGAACGAAAGTAACCTCTTCGAGGCGCACTTTAATTCTTTCCTCACAGTGGTTCGAAAGAATCAGTGACATAAGTAGTAGTAGTAGTTGTGACAAAGATATTTTGAACTTATTTTGTTTGCGTCTTGCTGAAATATTTATTTGTACTTAGTTACACTTAGTAATGGGTTTTCGATGTATTTTCATATCATTGGTAGCATGAATCTGATAAGATATGGAAGTTCTTAGAGTTACTTTGTGTTGATGATTGAGTACTTTGAGGTTTATTTGAATATCAGTTACGAATGTCAGTTGGCAAATCCTTCATACAAAATGTAGTGAAGTTCGTCATGACGTTAAATAAAATTAGATGTGCATTTGATTCACAAAATAAAGCCCCAGGTTTTATATTCATCAAACATTTTCGGAAAACCCAGAGCTTTGGGTTAAAGTTAAAACATCAAAATAAATGAAGATCTTAACTTATTCTAATATTTTCTTCTTAAAAAAATATTCATATTGGACTGTAATATTTTCGCTTGCATAAAGCTATTTCCCTATAAGTGGTTTTAAAAGCCCAAATGTTATTAATTAGCTCAAATTATTTAACTATCTTGTTATCAAAATAGGTGAAAGGCGGTTTCTTAACAAATTAATAATTAAATATCTCGCATTGAAAGCTAATACAATGCATCAAACAGAACATTGTTTAGATCGTGCGATAAGTTCAAGCTACCTACTTATCGGTGTTTGCTTTAAGTAACGTGTGATTGTCAAAATATCCATTTTTAAAACGCCCCGCGACATATCTTATCCTACTTCGTATTATATTATAAACTAGCTGCCGCCTGCGGCTTCACTCGCGTGGTACCGGAACAAAAAATAGCCTATATGTTAATCCAGTTCATGTACTATGTATATTCGAAGTTTCATTCAAATCCATACCTACACGGTTAAAAATTGTGTTATTCTAGGTGATAAACTTTGTATTCTAAATCCGTATCAAGCCGTTGCGGAGAAGAATGGGAACAAACATACCCCCACCCACACACACACACACACACACACACACACACACACTCACACACACACACACACACACTCACACACACACACACTCACTCACACACACTCACTCACACACACACACACACACTCACATAAACTTTCACAGCCGTAATACATACATACATAAAATCACGCCTGTTTTCCATAGGGGTAGGCAGAGATACGGATCGCCATTTGCTACGATCCTGACATACGTCTTTCGCTTCATTCACTCTCATTACGTTCCTCATGCATGCTCGTCGGTTTAGAGTAATAATAATCATAAGAAAACTTGCAGGCACTCCTGATCCAAGAGTCCCCAGACAGATATGGTGAAATATGGTGGCAGGTGCAGCCCATCGCCGTATATAGATGGTCCATCATATTCGGGAGGATACTATCCCTCAGTTGACTTTTACGACACGCTCGGGGAGAGAAGCAGCTGGACGCATTCTATCATTTTTCTTTTCTACCAGTCCAGCAGAGAAGTTATAATTATTAATAGTGTTAGAGAGATATGTTTTGGTCTCACAAACACAAACTTTCACATCTAATAAAATTATAACTGATTTCACTTATAATAAAACTGTAACTGATCGATGTCTGTGCATTGAAGATATTTGGGAAAAACTATTTTCAGGGGCATCTATTAATACAATAGAACCTATATCAATGATTATCTGTATGTCTATTTGTCTGTGCGTCTGGGCAAACTTAGCACACCAAAAACAAAAACTAAGGCCTTTTACCATCTATAGTAGATGATTTATACAGCGTCAGGAGACAACTTTTACCTTCACAGACGGGACGCTGTAGTGTCTGGGACGAATTAAGATGGAGTAGGCTTGCCCAGCACCTATTCCATCCTCTCAGCTTAGTCAGCCTTGTCCACAGGAAAGACATGGTCAATACTTGTGGAGCTGACTAAGCCGCGGGTTTCCTCTCGATGTTTTCCTTCACCGTTTGAGAGTACTGGTATAGCGCACATAAATTTTTCACACAGAAAAATCCATTGGTACACGACCGGATTTGAACCCACGACCTTAGGATCGGAAGGCGGGGTCACTACCAACCTACCACCAGTGCTCTCACCTAGCGTGTAAACATCTTATTATAATTACGGCTTGTAAATTAGCCTCTGCTAGGAACTATGTCTCAATTCAATGTTATTTATACTTTTGACTTGCAAATACATTTGTCTCATTTATCAGTTTACTGCTTATAAATGAATATTCGTATGTATCTTTACTAGCTCAATAAATTACTTGTCGATTTGGTTGTAATTAATAGATTATACGTTCTCACTGTAATGTTTAGTGTATTTCCGTATTACATGGTATTAATTAGCGCCTGTTACACATATCCCAAACTGGTCTATCCTTACTGGTGGGGAAGATCGTATATATGGATATTTTAATTCCACGCATCCCTACTACATATACTGAAGTACAGGCAAGAAGAAAAAAAATGTTCGCACTTAAAATCCGTTCACCACACTGGTTAGAAAGAACTAGTGACATGACTTGTTAGTAGTCTATGTCACTGTCAACTAGAGATGTTTGTGTTAATTAGTAATTCCGCCTATTACTACCTATTTGAAAAAGATATTACATACGGTAGGTTAGGGTTAGGTTAGCCCTGCCCACTATCTCTAAGAACCTCGATGGCGTAGCGGTCTGGTATTCGGCTGAGACGTAACTGGCAGTAGTGCCTAACCTGGTTTATTTAACTTTTAGAATATAATTATTTATACCTACTTAAAAATTTGGAAAATTCTAATGGTCTCTTGATTATTGACAGGTTATTAATAGGTAGGTACAGTGCCATAAACACAAACACAGTTAAGGGAAAGGCGAGATGTCAATTTTTGGTGATTATTCGCTCCGATACAAATAAATCTGACTTTTATTAATTTAATAATGAAGTTATTGAAAACTGTCGGTTCTTTAGTACAGGATAAAGCTACTTTTTCATTCATCCCATTATTCAACTGCATAAAAGTATCGTTTCGTCTTCAACAAACAGTCGTGATAAGTTATTTTTACCGGAAAATGAATTCATGAAGAAATAACATTAAATCAAGTGACAAGTTCGTATTCTGAATCATTGGCGTAGGCATATATTGGCATAAGGGCTTTGCCATACAGCTACATGGTACAAAAGCACAAAATGTAGGCTCCTAGGACGCTGTAGCGGATCCAGGATTGGTTTGGGAGGGGCTTGACCCCGCTGAGGGTAGGTTTTATCAAGATAAACACTAAATAAGCACATAGAGCATTAGTTTTTAGGGGTGGCTTGAGCTCGTTCGCCCTCCCCTGGATCCGCCCCTACTAGGACGATCGGCTGATAAAAACTAGCCAAACATCATCTTCCTGCCCTTATCCCACTCTATGTGGGGTCGGCACAGCATGATCCGTGTAAGAGTTTTGGTTAAGGTGTTTTATTACCGGCCGCCTGCCTGACGTCAACTCTCCTTGGGAATACTTGCTTATTATATCTCATCCATCATGTTAGAGGATACTATCCCTTAGTCGACATTTACGACATGCTCGGGGAGAGAAGCAGCTGGACGCATTCTATGTTTTTTTCTTTACTCCCATCAGAGAAGAAGAAGAACTAGCCAAACGTATGCTACTAAGAAATCGTTACGTTGTTATGTGTCGGCAAGCCTAAAGGTTTATAAAATCAATATTATCAGTTCGTAAATAAAATAAAGGCTTAATAAAGTAAAGTAAACTTAAAGTTTATTGCTTAAAATACATTTACATAGATGTTTATACTTATATAATTAGAAACAATGTAATTTGCTATGTTATGGCGTGCAACTGTTAATTAATTTACTTAATATACAATACCATGTGCATGTCAATTTGAAAGTCTTAATTAATTTATATAATTTTCTTATCGTTTAAAAAATCATCTACAGAATAATAACACTTAAGTTCTAAAATGGTTTCAAAGATCAGCCAATCCAGGGGCAACTTTTACTAAAAGTAAAGTTGTAGTTCAAAGCGTTACAATTTCATTCTACTACGAAAATGCCAAAGGCAAAATAACACAGTTTTCACTTGAGAGTTTTTCATACAAAGCTTTAAAAAGGGTCATCAATTCATTTGTTTATTATTGCGATAAAGTCTTTGCATGCTCAAGCTTGATTCATGCTTGTTGCATGTCATTTAAATTCATTACGTGTAAAGACATTGTCAACTGTCCCGGGTGTAATTTATATATACTTACGTTTACGTAGTATAAGTAATCGCTTAAAGCTGTAAAAATATTGGATGCAATTTTTTATAACGATTTTTAAAGATCACTGGTGTTTTTACATCCTTTTGTTTGCCTTGTATTATTTAAGTCAGTCATAGGTCATGCCCCAGTTTTGGATACTTAGCTATTGTTGAAACTGATGATCTCTGTGTCGCGGGCTGAGTGCTCGGCTGAGGCGTGAGAGTTGCGGGTTCAATTCCCACTGCAGGAGAAATGCTTACATGTTCTGCAATATTTCTTCCGGGTCTAGGCTTTGTGATACCATTGGTACTCTTAGTTTCTGATACCCACGATACAGGGAATCCTAGTCTGGAGTCAGAACTATGAGACTGTTCGGTGTCATTTATATATTATTTTCATAATAATTATTAATTTCGTTATATGGACTGAAAACCTGTCACCATGTTTCACAATATCCATCTTGGGACTTTGAATCAGGAATGGCTGCAAGTTTTCTTGTGATTACTCGTGGCTATGCTCACCCCGTTATAGATACGGGCGTAATAATATGTATGTACCTATGTAATTTAGTGCCTCCATATCCAACAGAGTTGCCTTAATTGAAAATACTTGAAGCGTACAAAGACTGGAGCACGGTCAAGTACTGGCTCTCTTTGCTACATTTGTTTAAAAGTGACCTTAAATCACACAAAACTATATCTCACATAACTTTGGTAATGTGATCTACTTGTTTAGGCATTTGTAACTAAAACCGGTAACCCTGACCTCAAATTCTACCACAACGTGCTCTACTTCAATGCATTGTAAATATTGTAAATTGTAACCGTAGATGTGGCATTACTTTGTATTTGGAGCAAAGCGTACAACTTCGCGCCTGAGTACTATCTATCTAGTCATATCACTGGTATTTTCGTACCAGGGTTTAAAGTGCGCCTCAAAGTCTCTTTTCGTGCACTTGATACATGTTTTCGAACTGTTTAAATAGTACGACATGCCGATTTCCTCACGATGTTTTCCTTCACCGTTTGAGAGTATACTGATATAGCGCACATAACTTTTTCGAACAAAAACATCTATTGGTGCACGACGGAATTTGAACTGACGACCTAAGGATCGGAAGGCAGGGCCGCTCCTTTTAAACGATGTTGATTTCCTGTTCTGAGGCTGCCTTATAGACCACCAGTGCTCTAATCTGAGTTTGTATTATAATAAGGATATCAAAAACACAGAAATTCCTAAGTAAAAATATATTCCAATGTAGTTAAGATCCAAGTTCAATTGATCAATTGATTTTATGTCTCTTTCCAACGTTACTACCAATTACAACTTTTATTTCTGTGTGTCCTTGTTAAGGTTCTGAGATAAAATGGTCAAACGGAACACTTATGGTAAGACTTCGATTGTCCATTTTATGAAGAAAAATTATCAAAAAATCTAACCAGAAAAATCAGATTCAACAGGACCGACTAGGTGTTCGTGTCGAGTCACATTTGACCGGTCTCTTAGATTTCACCATTTACCTATTTAATTGAGATTTGCTTTGGAAAAGTCATCTCTATATTTGTTCTGGGTTTGGGCTCCACTGTGTTACCAGGACGGACCAAAAATTCACAGCATTTTGATGGTCGTGTCAAAGTCATAGCCACAAAATAAACATGCACTGTCGTTATTGTTATTTCCCTGTAATTATTTATCAATTTTGTGCTTAAATTAAATTGATTCACTTATTTTGGGAACGCGACGATCTTCGCCAATTTAATGTTTATGTTTCACCTTTACTTATTTGGCAATTTGTGGCTTTCTGTTGAATCTGAATTAATTCTTTATAATTTAATGGGTTTTGATTAATTATATTATGCCTTAAATGCTACATTGGTTGTATTGGTTCCTTGTTGTCGTAAATTATTGTAAATTAAATGCTTATTTTCAAACCACTTTGTGTTTTAATTAATTTAAGTTCCTTTTCCTTTATTTTAGTTGAAGTAATATACTTCTCTGCTGGACTGGGAGTAGAGAAAAAACAGAATGCGTGCAGCTGCTTCTCTACCCGAGCATGTCGTACAAGTCGTCTGAGGGATAGTATTCTCTCCGATATGATAGACCATCTATATGGGCGATGGGCTGATCACCTGTCACCTTGGGACTTATTCACAATCTGGTGTGGCTGCAAGTTTTTTTGTGACTCTGCCCACCCCGCTGGGGGTACGGGCATGATAATATGTATGTATGTATGATTTATGACTGTTCCATGACTGTAGCGTTGCCGCTCCGATAGAAAAACGCAAAGCAAAAACTTTAACAGACTTTGACAGTACTGACAGGGCAATAGGAGGTTTAGTACGGATACCCGAAGGATGCCAACGGGATAAGTCTCCGCTGTCCGTCCATCCTGCAGGCTCTGTCAGCGGGCTGTATCTCATGAACGGCAATAGATAGAGTTGAAATTTTCTATTGCCGCTATAACAACAAATAATAAAAATTAAAAAGGGGGCCTCTTACAACAAACATTCATGTAGGTACATGTACAATGGCACGGAACCCTTCGTGTGCGATTTCAACTCTCATTTGACCGTGTTTTAAGTAACCTATGACACATCAGCACGTTAAAATCTTTGCGAGCGGATGTATACGAACTTTTGGCACCGTACTTTCAGCAGATGTGTCGCGACACGAACGGATAGGTAGGTACAGTCCACACTCCAGCCTGCTTGAGCCCCGAGAAAACGCTTATCTAGAGATAAGCGTTTTCTCGGTACAATAGAGTTAAATGACATTTGAGTGTAGACAAAATAAACTTTTCTACACCCCTGAACATTTAATTTGATTTTTTTCGCTTCTGTTTAGAATCAACTTTAAAATGAATGAGTCTGTTTGTAAAAACCTGTTCAGCTAATGTCTATAGCACGAACTGTACCTGCTAAGTATTATGTAGTAGGTATCATATAATAACGACAAGGTATTTTACTTAGTTACCTTGACAAAAACTTACTGGAATTCTTTTTGTAATGAACTTTTTATAATCGATATTTTTGATTACAATGAAGATTAGGTTATCTATGCACTTTGGGTTAGGTAGATATTGGAAATTGAAATATAAAAATTGAATAATAAAATTTTTACATACTGATTTCTTTCTTCTGAATTTTTTTAATTCAATGATTTTAAAATAATCGCCTTTCTGAACTATTTTCCTAAACAACACTTTAAATTCAAATTTTTAAAACAGTTTTTTATGTTTATTTGTATACTGGACCAATTGTGTAGCTAGAAAGCTATACAATCGCTAATCGCTATTGAGTTTTTACTGCAAGGGTACAGATAACTCAAAGCAGCTAGTGTAATAGATTTGTTTAGGTACTTTAGGTAAATATCAGTTTATTGCGTATCAGGGTGATAGGTGATGATAAATCCAAGCATACCATATATGCACATCTTGTCTAGTAAGTATGCACACGACCTTGTCTGTGTTTTCCACATGCTCTGCTTCCGTTACTTGCATAGCGACATATTTGCGTTCTTGTTTAAACCTTTTGTAAAGGCTAATGAGCACCGACATTTATGTGATTTTGATTGGAATGTATCGGTTTCATTTAACTTTTTGGAATTTGCAAAAGAAGCTATAATTTAATGTAAGGAGCTGGGAGCTTCCGTGCTTTGTAGGAAATGTTTCGCCATCATTTCGTTTCGTGCTACAAAAGTTGCGGTATTCATGTTTCCTTAAGAGTAGGGTTACCAGATAGAAAATTTAAAAGTCTGGAGAAGAAGCTTGATTTCCATTGAAAAATTCTGAGAATCCTCAATCACGCCTAAACGACTGAACAGATTTGAATGAAACTTGGAATATACATAGTGCATGTGCTGGAATAACATTAGGCTATTTACCACGCAAGCGAAGCCGCGGGCGGCAGCTAGTGCTACATAAAACTATAGGTAGGTATTCCTCTATTGCTACGTAGATATAAAGGTATCTATATTAGTCACTAAACGACATGTAAGAAGTACCTACCTAAATACCAAAATGTGTGTAGGTAATGTCAAGGATATAACAGCTACATAACATAATAAGTGAAGCATATTTATTATTTTGGGCATTTATTACACTATAGGTACATAAGTACCTACTTACATTTTGTTATGTCTATATATCTCTATCAGTATTAGGTCTTATCTACACTGTAATTAGAATAAAATCAACATAGGTACATGCGTTCACAAAGAGATTTATGTGAGTAGATATGGAAGTTGCGACTATTTATTTGTTTATTATAGGTACGACATCCAACAGGGAAATCACATGACAAATTAAGAATAAAAGTAAAAAAACTTAAATCTATACATAAATTGTATCGCCAGTTTGACTGAAGTATAATGTGTTCCTCTAATTATGGATTACCACAGCATGCTTTAAATTTAACTCAATAGACTTACAATTAAAGATTAAATCTGTAAAATAATATCGAGAAACTTATAATTAAAGAGATCACAAAAGCTGTTTTGAGATGAGACAACAAATGAATAAGTTTTAAATTTTGAAAAAGGGTCAGTTACGAGTATATCTAGATCATCACTTTTGGAAAGTGCGTTATATTGCCAAAAGATTCAGAACTTACACAATTTACCGATAAAATCATAGAAATGGATAGTATTGTTGCCATAATTTCCATCAGGCTGGTTTATCAATTTTATAGTCTATGGGGTGGGCCTACTTGTGAAATTCAGTGGAAGAAACAAATCGAAATAGGCGAAGAAAAATGCCACCCTGAGTGAACAATTGAATAATTTTTAACAATAAATGAAAAAAAAAAATCACAAAAGACTAGACAGTAAGGTGGAACTTTAAAACAACAACCAATCGGAATATTATGCCTATTTTACATGTCCATGGTCTTTTCAAAGTTCGCATGGCTGCAACACGTGGTAGACTGAGTCAGGAATGCGACAGATTTCGTCAGCTTTAATACTTTTCGCATTTTAACAAGTCAGCGAACGGAACGAGCCGTTACACCGAACGAGGACAAAATGCATATAATATCTATAATTTTAACCAGAAATATCATCATCAGCTGTGAGACCGTTAAGCTTTGACTACAGATTGTCATAAAATGATACAAGGCTCGCGTATATCATTTAAAATGGACTAACTACTTTTTGTCACATCTCTGGTTCTTGACCTGGTATTTTTCCTTGACTTGGTAAGGTAGCAATGCAAATGTCAATATCTCCATTATTTCTCATCACTAATTAAATCCACCGCCATATCCCTATCCTTATCCCACTACTAATCGTGTCACTAATTCTTTCGAACCAGTGCAGTGTGGTGAAAGGATTAAAAGTAGATAGACCTATAAGATCCCATTTATGTGATCGATCACCAATGAAAATGAAGTCTTAAACGGAGTTTTGAAGGAACAAAAATCTTGTTGACTTGTTTAACTTTAGCAAAACTCTGACAAACCCCTTAAATTCGCCTCTAAAAGAAATGAAAAGCATCAAAGTGCATCTCCTGGAATCTTCGCAAACTGAATCTACAATGCAAAAGTCATAAGTGAGTTAGTTTAAAATGGCAGTGTAAACAAGCCCTAGTAAGCTCAAGTCATGCGTCAACATCATTTCTATGACAGGTCATGACAGAAAGGTCTGTTTAGTGGTGTCTAAGCAATGCTCCACTCAAACACAAGACATTATTCTTGTATGCAAGACACCTATCTTGCGTACTTAGCACAGGTTCCGACTTTTTCAGCCTACTTCAGAAGGGGAGGTTTTTAATTTGTTTTTATTTTTTGTTTCTCACACGATGTTCACCTCTCTCTAGCCAAAGGTTTGCTGGAAGAAAACTCTTTGTAGAGTTAAACTCGCCATTGTGCATATCCTTACTTTATGTCTGTGTTCTAAATAATTATGTACAATAAAGAATAAAGGATGTTTACTTCAATTGCTACGTATAAACGCCAAGTGGCGTAAGTATTTATTTCAGTTCTCTCAAGCAACTATATTTTTCCCTCAGGGCTCTGTTCTCGCCCCTCTCCTATTCACGCTGTACACCAGCGACATCCCCCGTACCCACCAAGTGGAGGTCGCCCTGTTCGCAGACGACACGGCCCTATACACATCCGATCCGAACTCGAACCGGGTGTGTATAAGGCTGCAGAAAGCCCTCAATGCACTAGGTGCATGGTTCAGCAAGTGGCGCATCGAGGTGAACCCAACCAAGAGTACAGCAGTGTACTTTTGGAAGGGGCACCAATCCCTCCGCAGGCCCCTCAGGTCGATCACCCTCTACGACAAGCCCATCCCCTGGGCAAAGTCAGCCCGATACCTAGGTGTTTTCCTTGATAGTCGTCTTTCTTTTGGCAAACACATCGCCACTGTCCGAAACCGTGCCAAGTTCATCCTTGGCCGTCTACATCCCCTCTTATGCGAGAAGAGTAAAATGTCTCTTAGAAATAAGATGACACTTTACAAAACTTGCATAAGACCAGTCATGACGTACGCCTCCGTGGCGTTCGCCCACTCCTCTCACGTCCCAAAACTCCAGAAGGTGCAAAATAAATTTACGCGCGTCGCCACAGGCGCGCCTAGATTTATGCGCAACATCGACCTTCATCGCGACCTCGGTTTAGAGTCCCTAGCCGCACACATAAAACTCGCCTCCAGGCGCTTTTATGATGCGGCCCCCCATCACCCGAACCCTCTCGTCTCCACGATCCCCGACTATCCCACCGTCAAACCACCTGACGCCCCTAGGTCCCTCCGTAGGCCAAGACACGTTCTTGGAGACCCCGATGACGAGATCACCTCCGCTAACGCGGAGGGGAGCCCGCCATCACGCCGACGTAGGTTCAACTAGACACCATCACACCACACCGACTCCGCCGGCGGAGTCGACGTTTCTCTTCTCGCTCGCCCCCTCCGGGCGCAGCCGTTAGATTCTGCATTCAGGCAACAGCCCAAGCCGAGGTTCGTACCTAAGTGGTGCCCTTGCGCTAGTTGCCACAAAAACCTTTTTTCTCGGTGTCGCGCCCTCTGCGCTCACCAAAGCCCGGTAACGCTGCCAGCGGTCATCTGAGACCCACAGCATTATATTCCGTCCGAAAAAAAAAAAAAAAAAAAAAAAAAACAACTATATTTTGCGCCACTTGGTGTTGAAACACTAGGGCCATGGGGATCTACAAAAGCTTTTATAACAAAGATTTCATCGCCACAGGTGATAAGAGGGTTGGCTCATTTCTAATGCAAATAATTTCTTTGGCCATACAACGCGGGAATATTGTTAGTGCTCCTGCAACCTTGCTGAATGACCAAAGTTTATTGTTCACTTGAGTTTATTTCTTTTAATTATTATTATGTTGTAAATAATTTACCTATCTTTATCTGAATAAAATGATTTTGATGTTTATTTTGTAGATAATGTAAGATTTCGCCAGTCTTTTGGGGACCTTACCTGCGGTCGGTGATCTGAGCTCTGTTTTCTATCTGTAGGCGAACTCAGATAAAAAACTGAGCTCATTTTTATTTCTTATTATTATTATACTGATTACCTTAAAGTTTTTAATGTTATTATAATTTGTCTTTGTAGCATAAAATAAATATATAGTTCCGATTAAATATGAAAAAGATTTCGATTCTTTAAGGAACTTTCCCATAAAATTATAAATATAATATATAAATATAATTAAGAAAAATAACGTTATTATCTCTTGGAACCACGACATAACTTAATATTTGGAGACGATTCTTATGGGTAGATCGAGATAACAAGAACAGCTAGGCATAGGTAGCTGTGGAAAAATCACAACATAGGTAAGACACAATTTTATTTTCTATGCTGTTCAAATTAAAGCATTTTACATAAATTAGGGGTTTGCGACTATACACTTTACTATTTGTTCTTTAGATATATTTATGTAATCAGTGTTATTAAATATCATGTTTTTTATTGTTGTATTTATAACAATTAAACTGGTGCTTAAGCACAAAAGTTAGCTAATCGATTGTAAATAGTGTAGTTGAGAAATTACTTAGAAGAAAGTTTTGCTGGCCAGCCACATTCATAATTATGAAAGCCTAGCTACAGTATTAATCCATCAACCGAAATAGCACATGTCAATTCGTGACGAAGTTTATACAGACTTCGTATAAATGTTGAAAGATTTATTTAACACGATCATTAGTGTATTTCTGTTTTGAATAACATTTACCAGGACTTTTTAATCCAAAGGTCCAGGGTCTTCTCATTAAACTTCAGTGGTCATTTTATTCTTTACACGAGTCCGTTCTAGTGCGTCATAGAGGCTACTTTCGGGACTTGACATAATGTCTGAACTTTGTATGTCTTCCGTGCTGATTTTCTCGACATGTTTTTTTCAACGTTTGTGTATCTACAGGCATTACCTAATATACCTATTGAGTTTAATGTTTTTCAAAAAAATAATCAAATTTTGCATAACTGGATTCAAAATCACGACCTAAAGATAGGAAGGCCAATTGAAACAGTACCGTATTTTCTCAAACTCAAACAGAATTCGCAGGCCACCCAAGGCCCAGAAACGGCTCAGCAAAAAAACTTGGCTTAATTCTTTCTATACCAATATAAGTACCTATCCGATTATGACGTCACCATGTTGTACTTGTGAATAAATTCCTTACTCAATCGTGGCCCGTTTCGATAACTTTATATTTAAATTGTGAGAAAATAATCTTTGACTGGTGTAATGCCCCGCAACTTTGTCCGTGTTGAGTTTTTTTTCATACAAACTTCGACTTCCCCTGCTTCCTTTCTAACCCCAGCTCAACTCTGAGTCGCGTTTGAGTATTCGGGGGTAAGTGAACTACATCAAAAGCGGTCATCATCAGAATATGCTCTCCAAGTTTCATACTTCTACGACGCATACCTTAAGGCTGTGCGCTCATTGTCAGTCAGACAGAAGAGTTTTATATATTAAGATTCTCATTGGGAGTGCCGATTCTAGTCACAATGATGTCATCGACTCTTAAAATTCTCTAGAGTAGGTTTATTTGTGGTTAAACGTGTAATTAGCTGCCGCCCACGGCACGTGATACCCACCCCGATTGAAATAATGGCAATGGTATTATCACAGCCTTTGTATAATCCGCGCGTTATTCCCTAGTTCCTAAAAAGTGGTATATAACCAGGTTCTTTGTTATCTGTCAAAAAACGCCATATTTTTTTTGACAGAAAAACATAATCCACGATCCGTCATCCGTTATATTATGTTATTTCAGGTCATTGTGTGGTATGACACATACACTTTTCGAACTGAAAAATCCATTGGTGCGCCGGGTTTGAACCCGCAACCTTAGAGGCAGGGGTGCTACACTAGACCAGTATTCTCAAACGGTGTAGGAAAACATCGTGAGGAAAGCCGCGGCTTAGTCAGCTCCGCACGTATTGACCATGTCTTTCCTGTGGATAAGGCCGACCACACACGCATTCACAAACTTTTACATCTATAATAGTAGTGCGATATTGCCGTTTCGGGGTATTTTAGTTCATCAAAAATGGTCATTATTTGTCACCACGTTCTTCAAACACTAGTATTAGTATGAGTCATACTAATATTATAAATGCAAAAATAACTCTGTCTGTTTACCCTTTCACGCCTAAACTGCTTATCAGATTTTGATGAAATTTGGCAAGCAGATAGATCTCATAGATCTCGCGCACCCCGTACGACATAGGGTACTTTTTTTCAAAAATACTCATAGAGGGGGTGAAATAAGGGGTTAAATGTTAAGCATCGCCGGGCGCGAGAAGTACTTGGATGGGTGACCGCACTTTTTGCACTCCACAGATTTTTTTATCAAATCTATATTCTGAAAATCATATTTAATGCGAACGAAGTCGCGGATTATCTTTTTTTATATTGCTGGATATTTTATTTAAAGTCCATGCTGATTCCAATCAGAGAATCTGATTCCTTGTAATCCATATCTGTTGTCATTCCGTATCAGGTAAAAGTAGTTCTAATCTCATAAGTAAATAACTTACCTATGTACCTTCCTATATACCTACAGGCGTGACCAACGGCGAGGGCAGCAGGTCAACTTGATGTAGGGTTGTCACGTTACATAAATTAATATTTATGAAATGTAAAGTACGCTTGTGGATTCTTCGTCGTGACTATTATCCAGGTGTTATGTTTCAAGTTTGACTGTATTTTAGGATTGCACTTAAAAATGTTCAAGAAAGGCAATACTTATACCAACAACTCTTTAATTATTTACACAATTCATCAAAGCTAGGACCCTTACGACGAGACCTTACTGGTAGTTTCCATGATTGCTATTTTTTTTGACAGCCCTATTTACATAGATATTACTACTCGTATCGCTTTTTATTTAAATAGACTTTAGGTGTTACGGTATGCCGGTCTAACGATGTTTTCCCTCACCGTTTGAGACTACTACAAAATCACACATAAACCTTTCAAACGACAATAGCTATTCGAACCGGATCCGAACCCACAACCTTAGGATCGGAAGATGGTATCACTTCCACTAGACCAGCCCAACACCATGGCACAATATTTCAAGCAGTTTTAATACCGTTGCATACCTAAACCACTCTTAAGTTCATTTGCACGTCATAGAACAACAAGGTTGACTTTCCTTAACAATAATGAACTGAGACTAATGTATTGTCTTAGCGCCCGCGCTATTTTGGTTACACAGAAAGTTTAATCAACTTAGGTAGACCACTTTCTTGGCCCACCATACCTACCATGCGTTTCTGTCAATTTAAACAAACCATTGTCTGAAATCTTTCATAGCCGCCTACGCCACAGATTATATTCAAGTAGTGTGCGCGCGCAAGGACACCGGGTCAGCTGTCACTGGTACCAACAATTCGGCGAACTACTTTAAAAGTTGCGGAATTAAATATTTGCATGTATAAAAAAGTCAATGCAAATGTTCAACTGTCTATGCAATTTACGGAAGTACATGCCTAGGCAATTTCTGAGTAATATTAATAAGTGAAATAGTAGTTAGGCAATTAAGGATATGCATTGTAGGTACTTGATATTGAATACTAACCTAAAATCACTGAAATTTGAAAGGAACCGATATGAGATAAAAATAATAAATAAAGGACCCTTCCTCGGACACAAATATTTTATGCTTAAAAGAATCCAACTTCAGTTATAAATAGTAAATAGTAATATTTGACTCGAACCTTCCTCTTGCCTTATCATTGTTCGGTAAAAATGTGGTTATTTAGGTAAAAAGAGCTAAAAACTTGCTTTGAGTGCATACCTGTATAATTACCTAAGCCTTTTGTTGTTTTATTTTTGACAGAGTAGGTATTTAACCAGAGTTTAAAGTAAAACAGAAGAACGTACTCATAATAACGTTATGTAGAGCAAGTTCAATTACTTAAAGACCTTCAAAGATCAAGAGAATGAACTGCATTCCACAGAGTTCTCAGAAAAAAGGCAGTTGAACTGTTCACGGAGGTAAGCAGATAGATTCCCAAACGAAAAGTAATATACGGCCTTTAGAAAGCTCGACTGTTTCTTTTGTATTTTGTAAACTATATTTGTATTAGTTGTAAGTTTCTTTCTGTTAATAAAGATATTATTAAAAAAGCGAAATCGAGCGTTTCGCACGAAGATTGTGTTCAAATTGCGACAGCGGTGCGTTGAGTTGGAGATCCCGGAGTCCCTCGACATGCATAGAGGCCGGCCACGTGAGGCTGTCTAGTGGGTTGTCAGTGTTGACAACCCTGTTGTTCAACTGAGACTCAATCGCGGTTGATCGTCTAAGATTTTTCCACTTGAAAATAAAAAGACCGTGTTGGATGGCACAAGCAAAATGAAGAACCCAGCAGTGGCAGCAAAGAAAGATTGTGGATGATGGATGATGTTGACGATGAAGGCTGTATCTGTATTATTTCATAGATATCACTCACAGCGATTTTCCTAAGAAAAGACATCAACGCACGAGCACGCTTTGCGGGTTTTTGCATTTAACAAACATACATATTATAACGGCCGTGTCCCTAACGGGATGGGTAGAGCCACAAGTGATTATAAGAAAACTTGTAGCCACTCCTGATTGATAGTCCTAAGATGGATATGGTGAACCATGGTGACAGGTGATCAGCCCATGGCCCATATAGATGGTCCATGTTGGAGAGGATGCCATCTCTTAGTTGACTTTCATGATATGCTCGTGGAGAGAAGCAGCTGAATCCATTCTATGCTTTTTCTTTCCTTCAGTCCAGCAGAAAGGCAATTTTGCATTGAATAAGTATTTTATTTATATTGAATGCTATGATTAATGTAATATAAATGTATTGCAGAAATACTTTCCGTTTGCTAAAAAAACTGTTACAAATGTAGGATGAAAATCAACCCGGTATGCCTATTTCGAAATAGTCTCTCAATAATTAAGATCCATCAGGCATATCCTTATCTAAGAACTTATCAAATACTCTTAACATGTTTAATAAAACCTTATTAACATACTTATCCTATTAAACGGATTTGTATACAAAATGTTCATGAGCGTAATTTGTTTTATTACATTGAAATATATTATGTAGAGCGCTTAGGGTCGTAAATATTCTTTAAATCAATATACATCTGACTTAATGGTCAATTATTGTAATACAATTATGTCTTATTTTCTAATCGAACTCGCTGAAATATGGGAATGAGCAGCTGTGGCCATGATTTAAGATTGTTTAGGACATTAAAATAATAATTTCATTAATAGAAAAATATATCGCAAACTTATCTAAAAAATAACTTCAATGAATATGAAATAAGTTTTCCATCCAAAAAAGCTATATGTAATACAAAAAGCCTTGAACTACAAAAAGGCAGAAGTTCTGGAGACTGAAAGTTCAAGTAAGTTTAAGGTTGAGCAGGGATACTCGGATGTGTAGTATTGAGTGTTAATGAATGATGAAATTTCAATAAAATAATACAGATATTTATTGAGGCGTAATGTGACACGATGAATATTCGTTTATCTTGACACAAAGGTCTCCACAAAATTGCATTCAATTTTGCAAAATAATTTTATAAGAACGAAAATGGCTATAAAATATAGTTTTAACATTAAAAAAGACTCAATTTGTACCATGGAACTATGAGTGCTAATAATATAATATGTACTTACCACGATTTAATTGTTGATTACAGCCTTAATAGTTTAAAAAGTTGCATTATATTGTTTGAAAACTGAAAAATCCTACTAAATTCTTACTAATGGCGATCCTTGTGCAAGTAAATATTAGTACAAATCTAATTCCATTTCCATACGTGTGTCGAATGCCGAAGGTTAATAGAATTTAATAGCTACTTACAGAACGGAAGATATATTGCTAGGTATGTCATGTATATAGGGTGTTTCGAGAGGCCAGACAATGGTTTGTTGGAGAATAAGGCACGCAACTGTGTTAAAAGAATTTGTAGAATTCTAAAGGAATTCTAAAATTTTTTTTAACACACTTGCGAGCATTAAGACCTTTTGTTGCTAATAGAGTTGTTTATTTTTAGGACAGGAAAGGTTTGATTGTTGTTATATTCTGATCAACCCTAAATTAAAGGCATTTTTTACATATATATGGATGTAAAATAACGCTTGTTTTCGCCATTTGTTATTATACTGAAAATGACATTTTTGATCCTTTTTTGTATACTTCCTGTAGGTGTTCCCTAGGACACCCTATATAAGCTATATCGTAAGTACGCTTGTAGATAATTACAGTTGTCTCAGATTTACCGAGGTCGGGTTTAATTAAACCATTACGCACAATTATCATTGGGCTGTATTGAACGCCCCGGGCGCGAGTGGCACTAAGAATCGGTAGCGATTTATGGTGGGTGACCCGCCTGGTAATGATGGATGGTCTAAAATGTACTTACAAAAGTTATGTACTTTTAAGCTAGTACTTGCAAAGTTTACATATTATCTATAATATAAAAATGAATCGCAAAATGTGTTGGTAAGCGCATAACTCAACAACGCCTGGACCAATTTGGCCAAATCTTTTTTTAAAATGTTCGTTGAAGTTCAAGGATGGTTTTTACGGCGAGAAAAATTAGAATTATTGCTGGAAAAACCTATATGTTTATCCCCGAGCGAAGCCGGGGCGAGTCGCTAGTCTATAATATAAAAATGAATCGCAAAATGTGTTGGTAAGCGCATAACTCAACAACGCCTGGACCAATTTGGCCAAATCTTTTTTTAAAATGTTCGTTGAAGTTCAAGGATGGTTTTTACGGTGAGAAAAATTAGAATTATTGCTGGAAAAACCCTAAAAATAGCCCTTTTCTTTTTCCCATACAAATGATTTGTAACTAATCTTTTTGACAGGACGAAGTCTGTCGGGTCAGCTAGTTTATTAATAAAAAAAAGTTTGAAAATATCCTCAGAGTACAAAATATGAAGTCACCTGAGTACCTAACTCAAATATAATAAAATATAAGGTTAAATGCGTTCATTGTTCATTCGTGAAAAATACCTGCACAGTAGGAGTGCTTGCTGAATATAAACCTCCAATAAGTACAACATTGCTACGAAATGTTGCTAGGTACATATATCTTTTCGTTAGCTGACATGAAAAGGAAAGCCTTCAAAAATGAATGTGAAGCAATATGAAATTATATCATGTAGTAAGCAAAAATATGTCTCCTTGTAAGTAGATAAATCAAATTTTGAACACCGCTACGTAGTCTAATACTGACTGGACTACTGCTCGACTTCAATATTCTGCTAACAGGCGACGGATCGTTTATTACCGTAGCGACGTAGAATATTGGAAACAGGCTTCTATAGTTTACAATTAAACAGCTTTACGTTGAATTAAATTGGTCAAGTGCGAGTCGAATTCGTACACGAGGGGTTCAGTACCATCGTACATGTATGCATATAAATATTTCTTGTATGTGGTCCCCTTTTTTATTTTTTATTTGTTTTATTTCTATTATTTGTAGCGGTAATACAAATACACATTTTGTGAAAATTTCAACTCTTTACCGGGTCTATCTATTACGGTTTATTAGATACAGCCCGCTGACAGACGGACGGACGGACAGAGAGGCTTAGTAATAGAATCCCGTTAGCACCCTTCGGGTACAGGTCACCCTAAAAATGGATCTTTAAATATATCTGTGATTGTTATCTTTTGTTGCTATGATTTTAAAGAGACTCAAATAAGGATTATGGTACTTCGATTTTATCATTCATTAATGATGCACAATAAAATATACCATAAAGAAATCGTGCGGCCCATTTGGAAATATTTTATTATTTTCCAAAAATGGTAGCTTGCTAGTCCGTTGTGGAAAGAAATGTGCAAATTAATGCTGTCATTTGTTAAGACCACTGGAACTGGGACCAAGAATACCAGTAGGTACTCTCAAACGGTGAAGGAAAATATCGTGAGAAAATAGGCATAAATATAAAATATATTTGTGGACATAAGCTACAAACTAAGCAAAACTATGGTAACCAGATGGCTGATAGAATATTTATGTATTTTTTTGTAAATACATACTTATAATACATAGAATTACAACACCGGAGGAAATATTTGCAGAGCATGCAATCATTTCTCCCGTAGCTGGAATCGAACCCCCCGCCTCTCGCATTTGATATGAAATAGGATTCTTTTGTTTTGTACAACCTAGGTGTTCGTTATTATTATTTTTGTTCTCTAGTTGTAGTTCACAGTTTAAGTGAGCGCAGTTAGTTGTAAAAAGTTATTTGTGTCAGGTTTACGATGATAAGATCTCCACAACATTCGTTTTCGTAAACAACACGCCAATGAAGTCGTAAGATACAGACACCTTACTGAGACTTCATGAATGACTAGCTGCCGCTCGCGGCTTCGCTCGCGTGATACCCGGATAGAAATAGCCTATATGTTATTCCAGCACATTTACTATGTATATTCCAAGTTTCATTCAAATCCGTAGCTAGTGTGCGCAGTTCATCCACATCTGTGCACGCGTGCACAGATGTGGATCCTCCTAAAACGAAACTTCATTTAACAACTCTAGAGTTGTCAACTTGATGCTATTGTCATTAAAAAATAACGAAATGGGATCGGAAAGGATGACGTAATAAAGACTCGACAATGAGTATAATCGGAATGTGATAAAATAAAGTTTTTATCTGGGTATTCTACTTAGGTCTCTTTTTTGTCATGAAGACGCATTATTTGACTAAGTAAGTTCGTACATGGGCTAGTGGCCAACTCTTGTGCTAAAGTTTTAGGCCGCCTAAGGGCCTATACGGCAGCCAGGACCGACAATTTAACGTGCTCTCCGAAGCACGCAAGCGCTCAGCTCATAATGATACTTGCGGTCACCTATCCCAATTGTGCTTTATTGTTGCTTAACTTCAACGATCAATCAAGAACGTCTAAGCAAGTTACGCCACGAGCGCTTCAATTATTTGACTAATTCAGTGTGACTACATTGATTTTTATTATAAGATTAAAACCATTGTAACCATCAAAGCAGGAAGTACATGTGAATTAGAATACAATAAATAGCCTTTAATAATAATCGTAGTATGATATTTCTAGCAAGTAGCTAGAAATATTTGGAGGTGGACGTAATAAGGATAAATCACAACGCATTTTTTAAGAAATGTACTGAGGAGTATGAAAATTAACCTAATATTTAATTCAGTGCCTCTCTAGTAGGTAACACCTACCTATTTAAAATTAAATGAAAATAATGTTATAAGTTTCACGTTAACGTTACGGTTTGTCTTTGCTACAGTCTTCTACATAGTACCTGTACATAATATGTATGTAATAATATTTATAATACCTAATACTTAGGCAATCTTTTCCAAAAACTATCTGAAATGTTTGTATGTTCTGCAAATATTTTTTCCGGGTCTGAGTATTGTAGTATTATGTATTAGAAGTATTCATTTACAAAAAAAGTATATCAGTATTCTATCAGCCATCGGTGCTCATAGTAGGTAGGTACAAGCTTTGCTTAGTTAGGGGCTGGATGGTGCTGTGTGAAATGTCAACAAATATTTGTTATTATAGTTTATCTAATCTCAGACAATAATGACTGTATTCAAGGTATAGGGGTACCTTAAATACATTTATGTCTGAGACTCTCTGTGTCCACTTCCTTTAGGACGCCTTGTCTCTACAGAATTTAGAGACAAAATTATATGTCTAGCGCACTAACTGGGGCAATTACTTAATTTGATATGTTAATCGTTTCACGCCGTCGCAATTATTCTATTTGTTAATTAGACTTATATAAATTGCAACATGATCGAGGAATGTCGGGTATGTTGCGTTTTATTCACAGAATACGATTAGACCTAGGTTGCAAGGAAAGTCTACATTCAGATTGACGTGTGACTTGTGTGATATTAATGTAGCCACGTGTTGTTTGACAACAAGTGTATGGCAGATAACAACGTCGCTATGGTTTTAGCATCCATCGTCTGTTAGTTTATTTTGGAACGGGGCATAAACTGTACCTATTCAAATTATATTTTGATTACAAACTTCTATAAGTATTTTATATCTTTCGTAAAGCAATGCAACTAAGAACCTATTCATGTTGAGTAGGTATATAATTTATTTTGGTAATGAAACCTAAAACAAACTGCATTTTAAAACGAGCTTTTACCGTCGTGACTAAACATACCTACCTAAATAAAATGTCTATGTTTAGTGATTGTATAAATCAATACAATGGCAGTCACAATAGACTATCGTTGTGATTGATCGAATACCTTTCACACACCTCATAAGGACTCTGTTTGCTAAAGCGGATCTGGGAGTATATTTAGGCAATTCTGTTGGATCAAACTATTTCTTAAACAAATGCATTCATCGACTAATTGCCGCAACCCAATGACGTGTTGTAACGCGAAAACGTTGCGAACAGACGAACGATGGTTAAAACGTCGGTCGTCCAGCAGCGAGATTGATGATGATCTGTCGCGAGCAATTGGATAAGGCTAGCAACGGTCCGTAGAGAGTGGCATATAGCAAAGGGGCTTATAACCAGCTAGGGGTGAAGTCAGGCAGTGAATTATAATGATGGTATGTTGCTCGAGGTTGTCATCGTAGATTTAAATTCTTTCGACGTTCGTTTGTTTAGTTAGGTTTTTGGTACATGGTTCAGCTCTGCTTTGGTCGACAGGTAGCCTTATGTCCTCTATCTTATGCGGACAATAATAATATAATTAAGTAGGTACTAATATTTAGTGCAAAACATTGTCGAACTCAAGGAATTGACTTTTCCCTTCTGACTATTACAATTTTCTGTCCCTAAGTTAAGTTTTCACCTGTCAATTTGAAATGCGTAGGTAGGTACCTGCGAAAAATGTGAACTATAGGTAAGTAAACGGGTAGGTAAGTATTCAAACTCATAACAGCTTGCAAAATTTACGATCTTCCTGACATATAACGCGAATAACGATTTCCTAAAGTTCTGTCGTGAAAGCTCAAGGTATGTAATAAGTGGTCTATCCAAAAGAGTTTTAAAAGTAGTTTGAGACTTATTTCCAGTTACAAAATTACCAACACCTAGCAACACGCCAAGTCAAGGTCATTAACTTACCTACTGAATGGATTTCTCTATAATAAACCTACCCAGATTATTCAATACTTGTTGGGTAGCTCGTGCACAGATTAGTATTGCAACCAGTAGAACAACATTACAAATGTTTTTTGTTAATGACTAGACTAACATAACAACGTTGCATTTAGCGACAGCTTTGGTTAGGGAGATATAGCATAAACTAAGGCCTTTGTTTTCTGTACTACATCATTTCTAGGGCACCAAGAAGCAACTTTTGCTTACATTAACGGGACGTTTTAGTGCCTAGACCAATATATGAATAGAGTTGCTCATACTTATTGGTTGGCTTTATCTACAGGAAAGACATGGTCCATACAATACGTGAAGGCACGCAGGATTTTTCACGGCGTTTTCCTTCACCGTGTGGATATATTTTCGAAATAAAAAATCCATTGTTCCACCAGGGTTCGACCCCATGAACTTCCGATCTAAAGTCAGTCCCATTAGGTCACTGAAATAGCAGTAGCACCAAAAAGGATTGGTTGAACAAGACACAATCTTGGTGTGGGATCGTGCGGTGGTGAGACGGGCAGGCGAAAACAATAGTCAAATCGTGGATCGTTGGCGATGACACTACAAAGAGCTACACCAAGCTGTATACAGGTGAAGACGACGTAACTCTACTGGCCATAGAGTTTACTGTGTCTTTTTGACTGTGGTCAGATTTTACTTAAGTAATAATTAGTTTTATTTGCAGTTCCGGCTGGTACGCTGGCTAACGAGTTCCGAGCGGACCTGAATGCCAATGGAACTGAAATAATCATAAGAAAACATTTATTCTTGCGAATAATTGGATTATTGTGGTCGCTGGGTTTGTTCAACTTTTGAATCACTGAACATTTTAGATATGCCAGTAACTATTCATGTACTCTACAAGGTCGATTTTGATTGATTTGCCTAATTTCAATGACTGTACTGTGTTATTTATTTTTATTACTAATTTAAGATTTTGTTATCTTATCTTACTTATATTATAAAATTGAAAAGTCTTAGTTTGCTTGAAATTACCGGCGTAAAGCTCAAAACGCAACGATAGCGCGTACTAACTTTACCTGTGCTGCCATCTAGTACGAAAGTTTGTAACGATGTTTGGATGTTTGGATGTTTGAATGTTTGTGCCTCAATCACGCCTAAACGGCTGAACGGATTTGAATGAAACTTGGAATATACATAGTACATGTACTGGATTAACATATAGGCTATTTTTTATCCGGGTTCCACGCGAGCGAAGCCGCGGGCGTCAGCTAGTCCTTATATACAATGGTATTTTTTAGTACATGGTCTAAATCACTAGATTATACAAATAAGTACCTAAACCTACATAGGTATTCTTTAGTGTTTTTCTTAATTTATGTTTGTAATTAAATTAGAATTGACTAAAATAAAGTCTGCACTGAAGACAAATAAAATTAATTTTCGTCAATTCCTTATTATAAAATGTTTTGAGTCTCTTTCGACTCTGTTTACTATAAATAGGCACAATTCAGGACATGTCGTGTGACATTGCCGTAACCCTGAGATAGAAGGTGGACTTATTGTGCTGTCACCGGAAATCCTGCCCTTCAAGACAAGATCGCTGCTAATGGCACAAACTTACCTACTTAATATTGAGCATTAACATAATCCGATAAAAAATGTGCATTTTACTTCAGATTAAGGCAACGTTGCCAGCTACAGAATCTGCAAAATGACGGAGCTGGACAATGTTACGTATTTTCTACAGATGGACAGAAGTATTAATATTCTGTGACAGAAAGAATAGAATAGAATATCTTTATTATCATAGAATGAGACACATTAACAAAATAACTAAGTAGGTACTTATATTAAGTGCACAAGCTATGACTCGTCATAGAACACAGGAGAAAAGAAACAGGAATTATTAGAAATAGGTAGACTTTAATTTGAATAAATATTTTAAATATAAAAAGGTACTAAGTACTAAGGTAAATGATGGATTAATTGGCATGTGAAGAACTAGATAAATGGCTATAGTCTGAGCATAAAATTTTTTTGACACTGTATAGGGATTTGCTTAAAAGGAGTTTCTTTACCTCGTTGATGAATCTGATGTCGTTTTCTATGGATTTTAAGTTTAGGGGGATTTTATTATATAGTTTTTGTCCCATTAACTTAGGAAGTTTTTCAGTGATGTTCAGTCGGTGGTGTATCTATCGAAAGCAAAGCAGTCCGGCAGCAAGATGGGCAGACGACATCGTCAAGATCGTGAGTCGCAAAAGAAAAAGGAAACCGATGCCCAGCCGTAGCCGTGGGCAAAAACGGGCTAAAGGGCTGTGGATGATCATGATGAAGGCAGCACATTAAGCTTTAGGATCTGAGTCGTTTTATAAAAGACGATGTGCAAAACTTATAGTCTACTATTAGGCATTGTTGAGGGTATTGTACTAACAGTGTTGCCGACAGTCAATCTGGAAAAGTTCCGTATTTAGCCGTTTCGTCATTTTTTTTAAGGTCCGCTGTTTCTCTTAATTTGAGGATATATTTGCTACTGTATTGCGGATGATACCGCAGGCAGAAATTACTAATCAAAATCGAAATTAATGTATTCCTCAGAGATTGCTACGTATACCGATTAAGTCTCAGGATTAGGTAGACACAACAAAATGCCAATTTGTTTAAAAAGTAAAATAAAAAATCTGTCACACGTTATGGTCTGCAAAAAGTCTGCAGAGTTCTGTGTAGTGTACTAAGTACCTACATTGTAATAATAATAATACCTACATTAACTTTAGTTAGAAAGGTAACACATGTTACGGTACCGTTATTTGAGAAATCCTTATTTATAATTGAAAATTGGATGAACTTACCCAAGTGAAATCCAATTGTAATTTTATGAATGTTGATCTGAAATATAAATTGATTTACAGTGTAGTTTTTCCTTTTCGCTACTCAATGGCATCGCGATTTTATTTAGAGTATAGATAAAAAAAAAAAAACATAGTAGCATAAACCTTGTTTCGGCTGTGGCAACACTAGCTGTCACTGATTCAGAGCTGAACCCGGATACCTCCTAGGTGCCCATTATGCCTTGGGCCATGATACAGGGCTGGGTGGGTATTTATATTTCAGATCAACATTCATAAAATTACAATTGGATTTCACTTGGGTAAGTTCATCCAATTTTCAATTTTATTTCATGTTGATCTGAAATATAAATTGATTTACAGTGTAGTTGTTTAGAGTAAAGAGCATAATGGGCGATATTTAGTAAGATTTGGTTTTGTTTTAATCTGAATTATTTTAACAATAATAAATCTTTTAAACTTCAATTTTGTTTAATTTGTAGTATATAAGGTTACCTTATACAAACAAAACATTATGTTATAAGTTCAATTCAAACTTCAAATCCATTAAGCTAATTGTTGGCTTATACAAAACATCTTACTTATATTATAAAATTGAAAAGCTTTAGTTTGTTAGAAATTACCGGCGTAAAGTTCAAAACGCAACGATAGCGCGTACTAATTTTACCTGTGCTGCCATCTAGTTATGTAATAAGTTCAACTCAAACTTCAAATCAAATAAACTAATTGTTAGCTATGTAGTTGAATGATACACAATAAATGACTACACAGCACTTTCCTGTTGTGTGGTTTTACTGATGAGTATGGTAGTAGGCTTTCCTACTACCTACATGAGATCAGCCTAATTATGTTATATTTAATCCACTTAATCATAAGTCAAATAAATTATTATATTAGACAAAGACATGTCACATTGAAAATAGACTGAACAAAATCATTGTTATTATTTTGGTTTTCAATGGGTAAATTATACCTAACACTTGGCAAATGTTGATGAACTATTTATTTGACCAGCCAGCTGTTTTCCTGATAACATCCATAGACACAGGGCTTTATTAGCAGATGAGGTAGCAGAGTGATGGGTACTATGAGTGGTGAATTTACTTGTATAAATTCCACTCTCAGTGAGGGTACTTTTAATCACCTGCTTATAGTTTGCTTTGATGCATGGTAATAAGGTTTCTTATAGGTAAGAAAGAGATATGGTTTCTCATTTCTAATTGAAGCTGTGTACTGAATGTAATCTTGAAGTGTGAAGCTGAAGAAGCTGGCAGGGCATATTTTAGGCTCTTAAGAATAAAATGGGAGGTTTAAATTAGTAGCCTTTCTTGTGTTTACAGATGCTTTGACTAAGTCACTAATAGTTTATGAGAATGTTATTATTAGACATAGTAATGTTGTCTTAATCAAAGATATTGTTTGCACCCATTGAGCAGTTGCTAAAGCTAATAGTGGCCAACTTTTTTGTGAACATTTATTTGCTCAAAGCAGAGTTTTAAGGTAATTTGGCAAGATGATGTAAAACAATACTTGGGTTCCAAATCTCTGCATATTGTGGCATGGTAGGTTTTAGTCTGAACACTCCTTTTTTGGAGCCTTTTAATTCTGTCATCTGTGCTCATTTTTCCCCCATGATGAGGGATAGTGCCGATTTATGGCAGTTAAGGTTATTGTAACCTGCTCCATTTTAATTTTTTTTTTCCTGTTAAGAATATTGTATGACAAATGGCACAGATGTCAGAAATAACTCCTGGTTGTGTGTGACAAAACCTCTACCAGCTTTTGTAAGTAGTATTGTATTGCCTCATAGTACCTTCAGATATGGAAGCTAACATGACGTTCAATGAGCTTTCCGGCAAACCTCGGCATCTAAATGCCTGCCACAGAAGATGTTCACTGCCAGGGTAAGGTGGCTGCTCAGCGGGTATATTGACCTAAAAGAAGATATCAGCAAGTTGTTATTATTAGGTTCATGGCAAGTGGATACCAGGGTTGTGACTCCCAAACTGGGTAGGCTATAATGCCTTTGGCTTTATAATTTTTATTTTTTGTAAACTTTTAGTTACAAGGGCAAATGGTGGAAAAAACATAAAAAAATATGATTCCCAGTTAAGTGTCAGAGCATCTATGTTAAATGCACAAGGTTCTCTATTCCATGAGACATGACTATCACATTTTTTATTGATTCTGGAAGCAAATAGATCAATGTGGGGGACTTCAAACTAATATTTTATAAAAGAATAGGCTTCATTGCTTAATTCCCACTCAGTATTGATGTTATTTTACTAATACACGCAATGGCGGTAGTGTTGTCAATTCGAATTAATATATTGCAGTGACTTTGTGACTTCGCAAAGCATTTTAATACAAATAAGGCTGTCAGGAGTTCTAACTGGTTTATGTGAATTTCTTGTTCTAAGTGTGACCACAAACCACCAACACTCTCGCCACTGCAATGTGTTCCTCATCCAATCAAAGATGCATCTGAAAATATTTCCATTTTGAATTGTTTACAACATATACTTTTATTTGTGAGATTGATGTTAGAAGACTACCACTTTAAGTCAGGTAAGAGAATATGTTTTAGTGTCATTGTAGCATCATAGTTATCATGATTTAATGATAGAGCTAAGTACTTTTTTCTTTCTAATATTTTAGTATGTAATATGCCAAAAAGGTACATCTGGCCAAGCTGCTAATAAAGTGCTTGAAAAACTCTTATTTAGCAATGCTTAAGATTTTTGAATTTTGATACTAAAACTTAAATTCGTTTTATTGTGGTAGGTCAAGAGTCATGTCATGTAAATTAATGATGAAACCCAGGAATTTGCAAAATGTGCTTGGTCTTAAGACACTTTTTTCATAGTTTATGTCTTGGATCAGAAGTGGCTGCAAGCCTCTTTATGATCACTTGTGGTTCTGCCCACCCCGTTAGGAATATGGGCATGATAATATGTATGTTTGTATTATGATAAGCTCTAAACAATGAAATAAGTTGCATGTTGCATCCCTGTTAGCTGTTCATTCATTGTATGTATGACCAGTACATAAGTAATCATCAGGTAAATGGTTAATGAGAATCCTTGTTTTTGAAGGACACTGATGACAGGTTTAAGTAATTTTGTAAAGACACTTGGAGCTGTATAAGGCCATAAGAGAGAAATGTGAATTGATACAGGAAATTTTTAACCTGAAAACCCAAGTATTTCCTGTTCTCCGGGGCCACAGACACTAAAAAATAAGATTCTTTCAAATCTATAGAGCACATATAAAAATTATGGTCTGCTATTTTTATAGCTGTTATAATGTCCTCCATCTTAAAATGTTCAACTTTGATGAACTTTTCAAGGAGTTTTAAATTAAGAAATAATCTGAACTTCCCATTAGGGGTCTTAGAAATACTTTGGAGATAAATTAATCACTACTATGATTACATGGCTGTATAGCTCCTAGTTCTAGCAAATTAGTGATAGCCTGTTGCATATTGTTCTGTGCTAGATATATTATTTGTAGGTATTATGCTTTGTGTAGGCACTTCAAAGAGAGGGGTTTGATATCCATCAGATAGAAGTACAGGGTCATTAGTAATATGATTCCAATAGGAAAAATATTGTTTTACATTGCCTGCCTGTACCTGATTGTTCAGTGCTTGAGGTCCTGAGGTGCCAGAGGTCCTCGGGGTGCAGCCCTCAAGGGGCGTGAACGGCTGTAGCTGTGGCTTCCTTGCCGAGGCAGCGGCTGTGTGGCACGGTTTCGGGGTGCCAACATTCTGGAGTGCTACAGTCTTTGGTGTTGGTATAGTCTTCTTGATTTGTGATGAAGACTTCTTCAATTCTTGGCTAGTTTTTATTTTTGACCCCAAGTCAATGCCATAGAGGTGTTTATCTCGCTTGACCTTCTCTATAAAGTTGAAGTTATTGTCTAGAAGTAGTGCAATCAATTTCCCATTTGTTTCAGTTTTTTGAAAGTTAATTCTATTGATCTCCTTTTTTCCAATTAAGTCTGTCATCATTTTGGCCCACAATTGTTGTAGCCGTTCTCAACTGATGTGTACCCTTTCAAGAGATTGATCCCTCAGTTTAGAGCTCTCTGTCATGACCGACTTAACTTCCTCGTCCAATAGTTGATAATTCTCTTCCTGAGAGATATTTTCTCCATCCTCGAAGCGACGTGGTCCTGGTAACTGTTGCTGCTCATTGGGCTTGATTGTTTCGATAACTTCTACCACATTGCTGCATTCTTTGTCCACATATTCTGAAACCCATCAACCATATTCTAAGACAGGTTGCCTTTTTCGTCTACCAAAACTTCACGTGTTCCGATTTGTAGACTAAATAAGTAGGTACACTGTATCACGTACGTGTGCCTTTTGGTATCTCGTACCGAATCAAAGCTGTGGTATCTCGTACCAAGTTTGATCTTCGTGCTCAATTGTATCTCGTACAGGCACGGTAGGCAGGTAGCTTTTTTGTCTACTAGAACATCGCGTGTTCTGGTTTGTAGACTAAATAAGTAGTACACCGTATCACGTACGTGTGCTTTTGGTATCTCGTACCGAATCAAAGCTGTGGTATCTCGTACCAAGTTTGATCTTCGTGCTCAATTGTATCTCGTACAGGCACGGTAAGTATCCTATAAGGAGAAGGTTAGTAGGTACAAGATGAAATCTGAAAATACAAGGAGACTTGTTACCTTCCGATAGTGGATTGGAGATACTCGTAGGCGAAGAGTCCCGACGAAGACGTGATCTGGAACGACTTCTGCTACAGCTTCTACGGAGTTCCCGGTGTTGTCGGTGAAGCTGCCTTTCGTATTTTACGATCTTTTTTCGTAATTTCTTAGCACTGGGCATGTCTACCAACGAACTATTATCACCGATAACAAAAACACTTAATATTGTGGAAGATTAACTGGATTTACAAGGATTTTGCAAAAAATATACAGAAATCAAACGATGCCGGCAGAGCGCGCGAAGAAAAAGTGACAGCTAGTGTTGCCACAGCCGAAACAAGGTTTATGCTACTATGTTTTTTTTTTTTATCTATACTCTAAATAAAATCGCGATGCCATTGAGTAGCGAAAAGGAAAAACTACACTGTAAATCAATTTATATTTCAGATCAACATGAAATAAAATGTAGCTTATGATGACTTACAACGTTGTTCATTTGCTAGAATCGAATATATGTATCCTAGCTAGAACATAATCTAGCCAAGCTAGGCCAGTCTAGATATTTTATTTTAAAATGGTGAAAGGTAGTTATCCTCGGTGAAAATAATTTGGCTGATATTTTATAATATAATTTTATTGAACTATGAATACTAAGTACTTACTATTTACACAAGTGAGAGGTTGTTTTTGATACAATGGCAAGATTTCAGTTCAGTAAGGCACATACAGGCGTCAAGTTACTTAATGAGTAGGTATTTACAAATAATAAATACATCAACGTTAATCGTAATTAGCAATTTTAAATCGTATTTTTAATGTATACGTAATCAAATAACTAAACTATTTTATTCTACTGTGAGTAAAGGTATTCCCAAGGTACCTATACAACTTACTTAGACTAAAAAGGATTTATTAACAAGGTTCCGTTCACTTCCATACCTATAATTGAAATAATAAACGATTCATAGCCATATTCCCAAAGCTCCTCTAATAAATACATCTCCAATATATCCTAAATCAATTACAAAAATATTTACAACTCCTAATCATTTATTCGGTGGAAAATCTAAAGTTGTGTACGTGGGTCTGGTTCTTGGAACCGGGGGTCTTCTGGGTCGGGGGTGGGTCTTACCCCCTTCCGGGGGCCCCTTGGAGCTTTCCCCCTCTTCGGGAAGGTATGGGGCCCGTGGGCTCAGGACTAAAGCTTTGTATGAGGAGTGGGAGTCGGCGATGCTTCGTCCGTCTCCTTCATCCCTACGGCTGAGCTCGGAGAAAGGTGAGACGGAACGCTTTTCAATCCCACTTGGCCCTGGAGTCTCCTCCTTAGGTTTCAATTCGTAAGCGTTTTCTTCTTTATGCTTTGGTTCTGCTTCTTTCTTGAATTTGGTCTGACGTTCTATTATCTCAGCAGTGGTCAAGTCTGATCCTTGAACGTCTGTTTCTAACGGTGGGGCTGATAACCAAGGTCTAGACGAGTTGGTGCCGCACCATCTTTCTTCCGTCTCGCTGGCATCGCCAAGCAAGCCGAGCTTCTCTAAGTTCTGCAGTAGGAGATTTTCGCTTGAGCTCGCCGCTCTCATTTCAGTCTTCGATTCTTCCGCTAGAAGGAGCTCTGACAACGGAGGAGCCAGTCCTAGGCCGATGTTTCTTTCGTGATATACTTCAGATATCGTCGGAGTGAGTTCTCCGCTCATGTGTCTCACCTGCGCCATGGAGTCGCGGCTGCTCGTACCCATTTTGGGTCTCGGAGCTCGTTTAGATGTGGATGGTTGAGCCATGGTCTCGGTCTTCTCCTCCTCCGTCCTTCTGGGCTGCGCCGCTGCTAGATCGTAGAACGCGTCTAAGTACCTGGTGTGTTCCGGTCGTCTTCGTAGAACCGTGTCATGGCCGGAACTTTCCCAATCGGAGTCATCAGAAGGTGGTCTTCTTGTGTAGAGGGTTCGGATTTTGGTTTGGTGTGCGAGGGCGAGGGATACATCTCGGGGAGGGGCTGTGGCGGGGACAGGGGGTGCGGCAGGGGGGGAGGGGGTAAAGGCCGCGTCGCTCTCACCCCGGTATCTGGGTGGAGGGGGCGCAGGAGGGGCAGTCCGGCCGTCAGGCTCGCCGCGACCCACTTCTGTGGAAGAAGTTGAACCGCGGACGTACATTGTGAAGGCTCCTCCACATGAACCTAAGGGTAGGGGTGGTGGTGGAACTGATGAGGCGCTTTCTTCTGTGAAATAAAAAATGGCTTTTTAAAGTAATTCCTTGAAGGGCAATAAAATTAGGTAGGAAATAAAAAGTAGTTTACGTCTATGTTGCCTCGGAGGAGGCTCTCCATCAGAGTGAGGCTCGAGATCTCCGTCATCGATGGAAGCGAGGGATTCCACACTCGAGCTAGATTCCAAACTAAGGCTCCTTGGTGCTTCTTGGGTATCTGTTGAAAGATGTATAATAAGATCAAACATTGGGTCCTCCTGTCTAGGATCCTTATGCTTCTCTCAAAGCCCTTAAAAGCCGAGCACTTACCAAATAGAGCTAGAAGTGCTTGCAGCACGAACTGTATGTGGCGCCTGTTGGCAGTCTTTCCTGTTCTAAGTGTCACCTCATCTTGCCCCACTTCAGCCAAGTCAAAGCCAAGAGACGCCAGTAGCTCGTGGCAGCCGTTGACTCGCCATAGTCTATTTGTAAGATAAACTCTTGTTAAAAAAAATTTGTAAGGCGAGCTTTTGTGGAATGAGTGTGACTGACATACAACAGAGAGAGAGAGAGAGAGAGAGAGAGAGAAAAATAGGCTCAACAACGGCTTCAATCAAGCCATTTAAGTCAAACCTCTTCTGCGATATAAAATTGTGTACAAAATTACTCTAGAACGTACAGACGCATTATAGTAATTTTGTACAGAGCTTGTGACTTTATGACTAGTTTCTGTTTTTACCACTTTCCCGCACAATTCCCTCAGGTATCTCACTCCGTGTCCCGTAAACTAACAGACAGTAGTCTGAGTTATCTAATCTGTCTCCTAGACACTAATACAGAGGGATCATTTTGTACGAGTAAGTACCTGACATTGACAGCAACTTCAATAGTATCAGTTTCACAGTTCTTCACCGAAAACTGCGAGATAACTGAACGGATAACTCCAATGATATCATCAGCCACATCTCCATTAGATATCAGTTTAGACAAAGCCTGTAGTGTAGTGGAAGTCAGGCCTAGTAGAGCTTGGAGACTGGCGGAGCATTGCGTCAGGCGTTCCTCAGGGTCGCTTTGTGGGAAGAATACGCTTGATGGTATCCCGTTCGCTGCTGGCTCGAATCTAAAAGAAAAAGTTACCACAGTCAACTACAGACAACCACATTACGATGAGGCTGATCCTACTGGCTACGCCAATAATAAAGAGAGAAAATCAGAAAAGAGATCACTACAGTTCAAGAAAAAAGAAAAAATATATTTCCGTAAATTCTAGTGGTTTTTGCCTTGTAAATAAAGAATTGATGCCATCAAGTAAGCCCGTATTTTTTCCAAAACTTTTACTCTTCTTTGGTCTCATGTGGGTTACGTAACGAATTGACGATGTGGGGTTTAAAACAACAAGGAGTTCGTTGGTTTATTATAATCTTTCTTACCGGAACCCTACGCTCATTAGTAGTTCTCTCCATCCAGTGGCGTTTCCAGCTTTGTTCTCGATGCTCTTCTGTGTGGTATACATCGCATTCTTCTGTCCTCTCACTATCCTCTGTAGCGACTTCTCTACCAGATGCAGGCAGACTCGTAAAGCGTCCCTGAAATCAATAGAACTTAGTAAACACACTGCTTAGAGAAAAATTACCAAAAAACTGGTATCTGATTTCTTTAGACCTTACTTATTCCGTTTGTGAGGATGTTTGTAAGCTTCAAGTTCGTTCGCCTACGCTGAACCAACTTAAATAAATTTTGAAACATACATAGATAATTCGTAATCTATAATAACGTACAGGCAATTTTTATACTGATACCATGGGAGCAAAGTCGCGAGCGGCTATTTCTCCATAAAGCACTACTTCTTCCTATCCGATTAATTAGGAATGCATTATTTGAAGGTGTTACCAACATTGCACATTCCTACTTTATTACTCCCAGATACAACAACATTGGACTATGGAGAAGGCTGTGTGTCCCTTGGAACATCAGCAGTATAAACTTACCTGCATTTCTCAGGCGCAGCTAACAGTTCACAAAGGGCTTGGCCCATCAACGCCACCTTGTTGCTGAGTCGTACGTTGGCTCCGAGCAGTAACAGTCCCGACCAGTGTGCCGGGTGGGCAAAGTGTTTTGTATGGCGGACTGTTTGCATCGCATCTCCTAGAGCCCTGTGAGAATTATTATAGGTTAGTATTATAGACTAAGTCTCAGTTAGTCACAAATATTACTAGGTAGGTACTCACTTGGCTACTCTGCTTCCTTGCAGCAATGCAGAGTAAAGCGATCTGTACAGGATCTTAGTAGCAGTATCCAATGGTGCAGGCCACAGGGTTAGTAGAATAGCTTGAGCCCCAGCAGCTAGTAGAGCCCGGCAGAGCTTAGACACTCCTTCACCAGCTGTGTTCACGTCCTCTGTCTCCTCGCCTGAAGACCCTTGCAGAGCGGCGGTGGATGGCGCGCAGGATATTACCACCTGGAAATGAAGTTATCAAACAGTTACGCATAATTCTAATATTAAATTAAATTTCGTAGTGCTTCGGTATCAGAAACTAGGGCCGATATTCAAACAAATCTAGCGAATGTAAAGAGAAAATAAAATCCCACTTGCTACAAATAAACTTTAATGCAAAATCGATATAAATATTCTTTAAGTGATAAACTGATTTCTTACCAGTCTCGCCGTGATTTTGAGGTTCATAATTTCAGATGCTGTAAGCATGAATTCTGATGCTGGAGGTAGTTCTTCGTTGCTTGGGGCCAATTCAGCATCTGTAACAACAGGTAATTAAGAAGATGCCAACGATGTCATTCAGATGAAACATGTTTTCTAGATGGTGTACGTACTTTCTTCCTCGTTTTCAGTAGATGTGTCCGCAGCGCCACTACCGACGCTGGTATTGAGTAAGCGTTTGGCTTGTGAATCAACCTGTAACAAAAACAACTCAAGTTAATGGTTAATTGAAGTTCAGATATTTATAAGCTTTTTTTTCTAATTTCCGCCTTCATCTGAATATTCCTTAAACATAGTTTCTACTACAGACTTACCACTTCACCAGGACTCAGCACTATCGCTGGAGTTTTCCAACAAATGTGCGTTGCGAAGTGAATACACTCGGCTTGTGGTAATTGGCTTAACACAGCTTCCTTCGACGCCTGGTAGTCTGTGAGGGGAGTGACTCGGAGCATGTCTGCAACCAGTTCCGCTTCTTTCAACTGAGCGTGTGCGCTCGTCCATCTAGATCCGACTCTGGGGGCGCCGACAACTAGGCAACGCATGCCTGCTTCTGTATTGTTCCCGGAATCTGCAGCTGGTATAGTGATTTTCTTATAAGAATAGGCTCAATAATGTAAATTTACAAAATAATGGTAATAAAACATTAATACATGCATACACAGATCCTTAAAAATATCGGATTTAATACAATACACTTTTTATGTAAATGAGAAAGAAAAGTAAGCTGAGAATAGATCCCTGTGGTACACCAAAATTGAAAAAAATATATTCTTTGAAACTATTTCCTAACTGACAGCAACAAAGATAAATGATTCTAAATCGTTCACTACCATAACAATCCCTATCATAACTAAACCTTTTGAGCAATTATTTAATAGCAACACAGTCAAAAGCCTCACTTTTTTCCATAAACTCTTTACATACCGTGATCTTGTTGTGGTTTGGCTCTAGGGTGTCTCTGGTGGCGTAGAGGCCGCAATGCCGGGGCCGCCAGTAACGCATATCTCTCGCACAGAGGTTCCGTGTCCGTTCCGCCGCGGAGGGCACCCCAGGGACAGGCGTAGAGGGAGCCTTCCACCACTACTACCAACTCACGGCGACCGCCGCAGCCCCGGCGGCCGTGAGATGCTAGAATGGAAGTTAAAAATTAGAACCTACAGACGCCATAGATAAAAGAAGTAATAAATATGCAGACAGAACGTATGGATCAACTCAAGAAATAGAAACGTCTAGAGTGAACGTATAGATAACGCATGAGACAGAGTTGCTATGCCGATCAAAGACTAGGCACAGACATGGCAATCTAAGGGATATAGTTGCAATCACGGGTCCATAATAATGTCTGTGTTGAATCTTGCTTAACGGAGTTGATTTGTTGGTTACCTAGTTAAGCTTCCCCGCAAACCATTCTTACAGATCTACGAAAGTTTATTATAGTCATAGTTTTACCATGATTATTATTGCATGAAGCGGGCAGAAGATCTTCGAAAGGTCCGAGTAGCATCTGGTACAGGGTGTTCAAACAAGGTGGTCCCTGCCATGATGGCTGCTTCTTGCGAGGGATGTGGACGCTCGATCTAGAAACAAAGAACTGTTTTAGGTATGCCACTGGAAAGAGTACCTAGGTAATTATGCTCTCCAAATGAACCCTATTGGTTATAGATATAACAAATAAGTACTCAAATTTTTCCATAGATGGATCCTACTTACCTTGTGGATCCCTGAAGACTGGCTACAGATCCAGCGACTGATCCACCGACAGATCCCACGCTGAAGAGCGAGCTCAGCGAGTAGTTCGAAGAGTTTAGAAGATGGTTACGGTTTACCTAAAAACATAATATTTTTAAGTTATTAGAACAAATTAAGTAAACATTTGTCTTGTCCTCCATAGTTTGAGAACCGAAAAAACACAACCGATTCCAAATCCCCCAAAAATAAATATTTGAGGACATATCTTACAGCACCATCTAGCTCCAAACTAAGCAAAAAGAAAAAAGATTAAAAATTTGGTAGACTATTAGTATGTACTTACAATACGAGCAAGTCCCGTGCTAGGTCTGTCATCAGGATCCCATTGGTCCTCATCGTTCCTTCGTTCACCTGCACTCTTCAGCCATGACGACCACTCACTGATCAATCTCTCTAATTTGCCAAGTCCAGCTAACATCAAAAAAAAGGTAAATCAATAAAAGAGTATTCTCAGTAAATAAATATCAATAGGTTTTGAACAAATGGGTGAAAATATGGTGACAGTGAAAGTAGCCGTAAAAAAAAGATTTTAATGCAATTACCATTTGCTGGTTGAAGATCATCCGGGCTGATATCTGGTAGACTGTTGTCGCTGTCTTCGGCTTCATCCAGAAGTGGCACTTGATGAAACCGAAGGATTCCTGAAAATTAAGGAACATTAAATTTATTTAAAACCTCATCAGTTCTGACAGTTAACAAAGAATCTTTGGGTGGGATATAAAATTAACGGAAGTGGGATATAAATATCTAAGCTTAATCTCATCAACATTTTACCCGTACAGCGTCATGACCCCCAGAATTACTTGACCTCTGAGAGACTCGATGACTTTAAGCAACTTTCTTGGCCGGATCTGGATAAGGCCAGCGAAGCCATCACTTTGGAGAATGGCACACACATGGACAGCCTAGCAGTGGGTGAAAATTTTACATAATTGTACTGGAAAATAGAATATATACCTTTATGCGGCTGCAGTAGCCAGGCGTACAGCTTGCCAGCCGCGATGCTGTAGTACATGACGGGTGCTTTCTGCTTGTTCACCACCTCGAAAACTTGCTCTATGGTGGATGGACTCCATGGTTCCACGCGCTCTTTTGCGGTCTCCTCTGGATTTCTGAAGAGAAAAATGCAAATATAAAAAAAAATCTTTTTTTGTACGTCCAAATATATTAAAACTCTGTCTGTAAGGATGGTTTTATCCTTAGATGTTTGTGGTCCAATCGCGTCGGATATACCTTCTCTCTTTATAAAACTTGAAAATAATGATATTGCGCTTCTTCTTCTCTAAGCTTGGAAGTCTCATGACTTCAAGACTAGGTAGCATATTTACCTTTGAGCTGTGTGTAGCTCCAAATTAGTCTGGTTCAAGGTGCCCGAAGTTTTGTCGGTGACGATGTCAAGGGAGCGGCAGCGTCCTCTTTCTGCTACTACCAGCGCTTCGGGGTGGCGGCCGAGTTCTGTAAAAAGATAAGCGTGATAAGAAACATACATTATGCATCACGCTCGTATCCCTAATGGGGTGAACAGAGCTTCGAGTAATCATAAGAAAACTTGCAGCCAATCCTAATGGGCAACAATGATGTTAAAATCTTAGATCTATCTATCTATCTACATAAGATCACAGAAAATCTTAGATAAGACAAACTTTATATGAATTGAAACTCCATTAAAATCAGTATGTTACGATGCCATACTATTACGAGTACTAGTCGTGTCACTAATTCTTTCGAAACAGTGTGAAAGGATTTAAAAAACTTACGTATGATGGCATGAGCGAGGAATTAATCGAGTAGAATACTAGACAGTAGATAACTTACCAACAAGTACTCTTTGCAAAGCATGTTGCGTCGACGTGTAAAGAGCTGATATTTTCTTGTCCCTGTGCTTGTCTGTGGTAGACTCGAGTACATTGAGAGCCGCTTGGAGCTGTTCCTTCGCTTCCTCTAACTCTCCAGACGCCCACAGAGCGAAGCCGAGCCGGTGGCGGACTCTAGCCTGTAGGTTAAGAGTTAAGTCAGTCGTGAGGCTCGAAAGGGGGTTCGGAAAAAATCACGAAATATTACAAGAGAGGGTGTAGTGACATATCACGTGTATTTATTTTCACGTCTGTTAAATTGTAAAATATGAGCATGATGTGCAACAATCATCATTTTAAAAACGCTTGCAGTAAAACAGGGCTTATTGATATTTATAGTTAGCCAATGACAGTAACAACAAGCCTAAAACGATGTGGAAATGATACCAACAAACATTTGGTTTCTGATCGAAATTATGTACCCATCAAGAACTGGCAACCGGTAAGGCATAGGCTATTTACTGCGGAATTTTACAGTTTTATGTTAAAAAGATACTAATGTCGGAATATAAATAATGTTACCTCTTCATCAGCATCAGCCAAGCCCTCAGTGGCGGCCAAGGCTTGCCTCAGGTACGATACAGCGCTGCCACAAGCTCCCATGGCCAAGTGTGCTCGTCCCAAATCGGCTAAAGCTTGGGCTCTGCCGCGAGCATCACCTAGAAAATTGTTCTTTGAAGTTCAAAATGTTGCACAGTAAGAGTAAGCCTAACATTCATTGAATCCGTTAATGCTTAAGCAGCAGTGAGTCACATGTAGCATGGCGGGCCAGTCTAAGACGCGAGAGGTATAAGTACGATTCCTGTTTTTATGTTGTTGCAAAGTAAAAGTCCATTACAACAAAAGTGGCAAAATCTACCAGTTTAGGTACTCTTGTCATGTTTTGCAAATATTTCTACCGGGTTTTGTGGTATCATGGTTTCTGATACCCACGACATAAGGAATCTTAGTATGTAAGGTATGTTCGTATGAGCTAGTGGCTAACTCTAGTGACGAAGTTTTAGGCCGCCTAAAGGCCTCCGTCATGGCTTAACGACTTAAAAGCCGGGACCGACTGTTTAACGTGCCCTCCGAAGCACGGAAGCGCTCAGCTAATAATGCCACTTGCGATCACCCATCCCAATTGTGACCGCGCACAACGTTGCTTAGCTTCAACGATCAATCAAGAACGAATAAGCAAGCTCGCCACGAGCGCTTCAGGGAATTCAGGGAATCCTAATGTGGAGTCAGAATTACGTGAATGTCGGATGTTAGTATTTACCTGCAGCTGTAGCGTGTCGTAGTCTCGACTCGTGCCAGCGAGCTGCTTCCGCGTGGGCGCCCATTGAAGCATGTGCTGCGCCCAATCCTCCACAAGCTCGGGCCTGGACAAAAAAGGTTTCATTGTAACCCCGGCCAGACTGTTGTAAACAAGCCCTCTACATCGGTGTCCACCGGCGGTTTACCACAGTGTAAACACTTGTTTGCAACAAAAATTTGTTTGACCTTCAACAACCTATGTGGACGGACGCGCGTTCTGCCACCGCGCGCTTCCAAACAAAGAGTCAACAACACACTGCGGTGGGAGCCTTGTTGTAAACCAGTGTGGACGCAAACGCCAACCGTGGGCTACACAAGCCTCCCACCAAGGTGACCCGTGTTGGAAGCTTGTTTACAATAGTCTGGCCCAGCCTTTACACTAAGGCATTCACTAGCTGTTCCAGGATACTACTACTTGTTTCACTGGTTCTCTCGATATAGTGTGGTGAAAGGTTTAAAGTGCACGCCAAAGAAACTCTTTATGATATCTACATTATGTAATCCAGGCCATGATACCGGGTTTCTCTCAGGGTTTAGGCACTTCGCTTTATCAGACAGATGCTTTCTAAGGAACATTCAAAATGTAAGACAAATGAACGAAGACTGCTTATACCTACTTTCAATTTCAGCGATATTTATACGCATCACTCTTTCAATAAGCTTCTCAATTCTATCAGTGTTGTCAAAATTCGTCAAAAAATGGCACCTACCCTAATGTCAAAACCGTGAATGTTTGAACTTCAAACTTACTTTATTCTTTAAGATTTTTGGGATCACTTGGACAATGGTCTGAATTGGTTAGACTATATTTACCTGTAGATGTGTAAGTCCAAGTCTATGAGCCAGTTCCAGTTCAGCTCTGTGATGTCTGATGGAGGCTGCGTGGTCTCCCAAAGCATGTTGGGCAACGCCGAGTGAGTGGCACGCTTCTGCCTCCATTATTTGATTGTTTAGCTCCCTGTAGACATACACAAGTTACAAACTAAATTATAGATAGATAGATAGAAAATTCTTTATTGCACAAGAAATAATATGTACATAGGCAAACTTAATGCTAATTAGCATTTTCTTCCAGCTAACCTTTATGAAATTTGGAGAACAAACAGAGGTAGTGCTTTAGAGACTAAAATAGAGTAACTAATAAAATATTACATATACATATAAAAAAAAAACTAACTAAGTACATAAATATAAATATACCTACCTATATATATACTACATAACATAAACTACATAAACCTACAGGTGCTCAATTTGGTTGACTGCTTTGCAGAGCAAGATAATATTCATTTAATTTAGACTTAAAAATTCCCATGGATGAGGCTTAGAGTTATTATGACTTTAGAGTAAATTAAATAAATAAATAACACCCAACAATCACATAGTTCAGACCCCATACTAGCATTACGTGTGTTGTGGGTGTCAGAAACATATACATCGTGGTACCCCAACACTCAAACCCGGAAGAAATATTTGCATGTTTTGCAATCGAACTCGCGCCTCTTGCACATAAGCCGAGCACTCGCCCGTCACACTACCGAGGCTGTCAAATTCTTGGTGAGATGATATTCAGAAAAGAGATCATTTTGGGCTCAAACACTGTCAATTACTATTAAATCAAAAAGTTTCATCTTGGTCTTCAGATGATTATACTATCCAAACTTACAAGCATACCTACATCTGGAGACAGGATATTAGTGGATAAGCTTTATGCTGATTCATAAGAATATGAAGCGAAAAAGCCTTTGGCCTTTCATACGCTTCAGCCAAAATGAATGTTTTTGAATTTTCATGTTTTTACTTAGTCTATTTCTACTTTTCTTAAGAGTTACTAACTTGGCAATATTCTTCTGGTGATCCAAGCACAAGACAGCCTGTTCCAGGTTGCTGAGTGCAATGTGCAGGGCTCCTAGCTCTCCGTAGGCCTGCGCCTTCGCCTCTGGAGCCCCGAGCTCGTGGGACACCACCAGTCTCTTCTCAAGGCACACCAGAGCTTGTTGGAGATTGCCAACGGACCTGCAGGAATAAAAGTTAATAAACAAAAAGAATAAAATTAGTTGTCTATACCGAAAGTAACTCGATCTTTTAGTTGGATTGGATATAGTGACACTTAATATTGATGAGTGTTGGTAAAATAATCAATATGGTAAAAAGATTTTGAGCACAGCACACATTATGATAAGGAGTCAGAGGTCTTATAGTGAAGATGAGTTACAGAAGTCATTTGGCAGGTATCCATCAAATATGAGCGAAGAGGTAAAATTATGACAAATTGTCACTTCATGTTTTCACGACGGGTTTTACTCGGTATATAATCAAAGTTTTACTCATCTCTTCTTCGCTTATTGGACTTTGGTGCACTTAAAACAATAACTAAGCATGCTAACACAAAAATAATTGTCTAATGGGCTGTCTATTACTGAGTTTTTCTCATCCCAGGACTATAACTCAAAAAAGAAACAATTTTGGTTGACAAATATTATTCATGATGTAACTTACTTATGGCTCAACCCGAGTCCTCTATAAGCTCGTTCCTGCTCCCTCGTATTGTCCAGTTTCAAGGCCGCAGCCAGGTGCTGTTCGTGGTACTTGATGGCCTCATCAGGGTCGCCCAGTGCGTCGTAGCAGTCTCCGAGGTGACCCAATGCCCGCGCCTTGTCGAGTTGACACGTCGGGGTGTTCACTCGTTCTAGGATTGCGAGTTGCTGAAAAGACAATCAATGGAATTTTATTTATGGAGTGTTTCTGAGAATTTGAAGTTACTTACGCCATGATAAAAGTAGAAGTCTTTTTTACCATTAAATCTTTACGTTTTGTTCATTAACATGTAATTTTTGATATATATTTTTACCTGTTCTAAATATCCGATGGCATCCTCGTAATGTCCCATGTTCAGTTTAGCGATGCCCAAGTTCCCGTAAGCCTGAGCTTCTAATGCACAATCTTGCAATTCTTGTGCTCTTTCCAGTTGTTCCTGAAACAATCATTCAATGGGATCATTATCTTGAAAGTATATGCAGTAAACCAATCCAGTGATAGAAAATGCTGCTGCATCAATTATTTACTCCACTGCCATTCAAAATAATGTTATCCCTTTTAACATAGTTTGGATCTCTTTCCGTGGACAGTGACAGAGCAAAGGCATATACCCAGGCAGTGGGTCCAATTCTTGTCTGATGATGGATCTCATTTTTAATCTCTTTTACTTACCCGATAGCATCTGGCCGCATGAGAATAATGCCCCAAAGCCATATGAACTGCTCCAAGATGCGAATGCGCCCTGGCCTCCCCTGCAGCGTCACCAGCTTCCTGACGCAGTGTCAACTCCTGTAAAGCCAAAACGCACCTTAGCTCCGTGATTTAAAGAAGTATTTTGCTTGATGAATGTGATGAGAATTACCTGTGTGTGGTGTCCTAAAGCAGCGTCAAGTCTTCTCTGTAATCTTCTTGCTAATCCCAAGGCACCGCAGGCAGCTGCTTCTAAGGAACGATCTCGTGCCTGAAAATAACAATATTTTTATGATTTACATACATACTAAGTTATATTTTTATTTAGGAGTCATATAAAATAGCAGGATGTAAATCCCCTATGCCAAAACGCCCTTCTCGTAGTAAAACTTACTTGTCTAGCGAATCCAAGCTGCCTCTGATACATTTTCACAGCTTCTTCCACATCTCCCATCTTGATCAGCACATCGCCAATATTGCCCAAAGCCCTGAACTTTCCTTGTAGATGTTGCGTCATGTGTGCGATTGCTAGGAAGTACTTCTGGCATTCTAACGCGGTTTCCAAGTTGCCAAGCGCTAGGTGAGCTAGTCCGAGATTGCAGTACGCTCGGCCCATGTTCATCTTGTCTTGAAGGTCCTTGGCTAGTGAAAGGTCTTGGTCGTAGTATCTGAAATAAATATCGTTTATGTTATGATTACACACATATTTGATCTTCTGAAGTTGAAGACTCGTGGAGTAAGTACCACAGGGGCCTACACAAGATCCAGTTCTTTACATCGTTTACACGGCAGTTAGCAGCAATAACCAGGCAATTTAATTATTGATTTGAACTTCCTTCGTAGATCTTTTCTAGGTTTTACTCTATTAGTTACATTCATATTATTTAGTAGTCCAGCTAAGCTACTAAGTACCTGCTATTAACACAAGCATTTATGGAATTTACTCAGGGTTAGACCCATCTATTAAATCCTTGCTTCAAGTTCTTACCTGACAGCTTCTCTATAATTTCCCAGGCAGTAATGAGCGTAGCCTAGAAAGTGACACGCTTTAGCCTCGGCGGTGACATCTCCAAGTTCCTGAGACAACATGAGGTGTTGCACGTAGTATGTGACCGCCTGAGCGAACTCGCCGCGGGAGGAAAGGCAATTGCCGAGGTTCAGAAGGGCACAGGCTTCGCCTGCTGCGTCTTTCAGTTCTCTTGCTATTTCTGAAAGGAAGATTTTTTTTTGTCAATTTGTCGATTCCGTTATTTGGGATTAACAGAAGCTTGAGGATTTTAATATTAATGAGTGATCAGTCTACTCCCAATTAGGTATACAAACAGACATTGAAAAAGGTAGGACAAAAGTAACAAACAACTCTGCTGTCTTTAGAATAGTTTGACATAAGTAAAAAAATTAAGGGTAAGTTTTTGTGTTTGTTTTGCAAGTGTGCCCTACCTACCTACACAGTCGCAATACTCATCTAAGACATGCAATATACGGTACAACTTACCTAAATGAGCCCTATAGTGAAACAATGCCATATCATGGGCCCCCAGCGCTTGATACGCCACGGCCAGATTCCCATGTGTCGACGCCTCGGAACTCCGATCGTGTACCTCTTTGGATATCGTGAGCTCTTGCTTGTGGTACTTGATGGCTTGCTCGTAGAACCCCGCAGCTGAGTACGCATTGCCTATATTACCGTATGCACGACCCATGCCGGCTTTATCCTGAAATATTCAATGGTAACTTTAAAAATAAAAAAGCAAAATCATTTTTTTTTTAGTGGAAACTGTAAAAATAATTTGGAAACGTCTTAAATCTACGTAGAATTTACGCCTGTTCGTTATGCGATCTAGCGTGAAAGATACAGGCAAAAAAACTACGCTTGGCTATTTTTTAGGAAAAATATCCCATTACAATTACGTTTAGAAAACGAGTTGGAGCATTATTTCCTTGAGAGTAAGGATCCACGTGTGAAGCAGGCAATAGTACTAAATAAAATATGGATTGTCCAAGGTACGGCAGAAGGAGTTAGAATGGGTAAACTTATGCGGCAATGGATAACTCATTATTTTCTGGCTATGCTTAGGTTCATCGCAAGTTAAGTCTTGAACATTTTACAAGTCAAAGATAGAAAGAAACATAAAAATCAAAAGCAATAACAAAATTGCGTAACACTAAAGATCAGCTCGCGTGGTTTCACGGCTGGCCGGACGCACTCTCAAGCGGGTGTCACGCAATGAGCAACAAGTAATTGTAATTTAATCGGTGAAACCCGGGAAGGCATGTCATTCTCACTTGTTGATGACTGCTGAATAGGATTGTGTGTCTTGTTGGTAACAAATGACAGATTAATGGAAACGTGGGAATGAATTTTGAGTAAAAAAAATGTAATCGGATAAAACCAAGCAAAAGTTTGAACTCATTTGAATCCAATTCTTTTACAGGCTACAATTAGAGGTTCAATTTTTTGATAGGTTCATTTCATCATACCTGCAACTGCCTAGCAATAGACAGATGTGCTTGATGCAACTTCAATGCAGCATCATGTTCCCCGAGTAGCTGATACACGATGCCTAGATTAGAGCACGCACGACCTTCGCCAACCTGAAAAAAGTTGTCATCAAAAGATTAGATCAAGAGTTGCTTTTACCAAATATTTATGTTTTCTTGGCACTAAGTGAACGATAAATGAACGATCATGTAAGTAACATTAAAGGTACTTACTTTATCTCGTGCAGCTAGAGCGACATCCAATTGTCTTTCGTGCCATTTCTTTGCCTGTGCATAATCACCGGCACACCTGAAAAAAGAAGATTATTCCATTCACTCCTTCGAAATTAATGTCTTCAATAGGAGACAATTCCTATCGGAAGATCTAACAGGAAAATACATATAGTATTTTTTTACCTGGCAGCATGGCCTAAGCCAGCATAAGCCCTGGCTTCTATCGCTCTATCTCCAAGATTTTGAGCTATCCTTAGCACGTTTTCGTGGTATGCGATTGCTTGTGAGAAGTTCCGTCTGTAGTGGTATGATGATCCTAGGTTGGAATAGGCTCTTGCTTCTTCAACCTGCAATAAAAATGTTTAAAGAATCTACTAAAGAGTAAATGATCGTAGATTTATGGATGATTTTATCAGTATTTGGAATATGTTTAATGTAACTAGTTCTAACCTGGTCTCCAAGTCTTCTTGCAAGTCTCAAGTGTTGTGTATGACAGTCTACAGCGGAATCAAACTCTCCCATCGCGAGATACACCGCTCCAACATTGCCAATCTCCCTGGCTTCCTGCAGTCTATCTCCCATCTGCTTGACTAGTTGTACGCATTGCTTGTGGCTGGCCAGTGCGTTGGGGTAGTCCCCTATTGCTGTGTACACATGCCCTAAAGACGTCAGAGCTGCGGCTGCTGCTTGAGTGTCCTGGGAAGATGCCAATATAAGAAATAAGTATAAAATCAATAATAATAATAACACCCAGCAGTCACATACATAGTCCTGACCCCACACTAGGATTCTCTGTGTCGTGGGTATCAGAAACTACGAGTGCCATGGTACCACGACGCCCAGACCCGAAAGAAATATTTACAGATCATGCAAACATTTCTTCCGCAGTGGTAATCGAACCCGCGCCTCTTGCATCTCTGCCGAGCAATCACCCTCCACGCCACCGAGGCCGTCGGTTTATAAACAAATAATAAAAATAAACCTCAACTAAATTTGTTGTCTTTTGAGCTTGTAATATTACAACTCCACTTGCCATAGCACTGCTCTTCATCAGATAGTGTTACCAGTTAGCAACTCATAATAATCATAGATTACAGTGAAGGTGGCTGGTTTAGTTTGATTGGATAGAACATAAATTCTATGCTATTTGCAGTTCTATGGAGTTAGCCAATTAACAGTCAAAATAATGTTAAATTCTATATTAAAAGTGAAATTAACTTTTGATACTCGTATTTGAACTGAATTCGAACAGCTACAATCTTGCCTCTATTTTAGACCTCATAGATCAATAAGACGTCATACAAGTTTAAGGCTTTTTAATTGCTTTTAAGTGCTATCGTCAATACCTGGCCAAGAAGAATATAAAATTACTAGAGAAACACCCCACAACATTGTCCACGCTGTATTTTTTTAATACATACTTTATGTTTCCTGTGCGTCCTCTAGGAATTGAATTTCGGGAATTCCTTCCTTAGTGCCCTTACACGATTTACAAGAGGTACCCAACTTTCATGCTTTTTACGACTTATGGTTTAGGCTGTGCGTTGATTGTCAGTTCAGTTCAGTTCTTATTAATGGCTACTGTGACGTTACGTCACAATTCTGCCAATGTCCGTATTGCTCTAGCTAGAAAACTGGTGGATATTAAAAAAAAAGAATATGGCCGGTAAAAAAAAAGAGAGGGTCTGCCAAAAAATTAAACAAAATGATTTTTCTAATAAGATACATCACAACATATAGAATAATATAGTTAATAAGTATTTACATTAAAATAAATTGTTTAGTAGAGAAGTTACAGTATTATTTACAGCTTAATCTTATTTTTATTTATTTATAAATATACATAAAATAAAGTTTATATGGCGAGAAAAGGTAAGGGTTAAAAGAGTCAGTGACAACGTAAGAGTTTTATATATTTCATGGAGGTACCCAGATAAAGTATGTAAGCTGTTATAGACATGGTAGAATTATGAGTGGTGGATGGTTATCATATCAAAGCATTCGCGCGTAGGTAATAACCTACGCGCGAATGCTTTGATATGATATGGAATGCAGAACCAGTTAGCGTATCAGCGCCAGGGGTATGAAACCTTTTAACATGCACACAACTGCAATATGTATTCATGAAATCACTACCCTTGTCTCGTACCTCCGAAAAAAAAGGACTTTATGTTATATTCCGAGTCATTACTATGTGTAAGTTTGAGCCAAATCCGTTTAGCCGTTACGGCGTGATTGAGGCACAAAATTCTCACATCTTCTCAAACTTTCGCGTAAATAATATTAGTGTGATTACTTAGAGCAAGTTTGGTACAAGTAAGACCACAGTTTGTCTAAAAAAGTATCGACATAACTAACTATAAATCAGAGTATAATGAATGTGATATAAACATCTAGCTGGCTTTCAGTCATACTTATTATGGTGAATGTATGTAATAATGCTTAGCCTAACAACCTTTTGGAAAGTCTTGGTAGGCTACGCAGCGTTCATGCTAACTCTTGATGAATAACACCCAATAGAGAGACTCATACATTGTTCTGACCCCAGACTAGAATTCCCTATGTATACTAGTTGACCACAACAACCAGACCTAAAACATATTAAAGAACATGCGAACAATTCTCCCGTCGCAAATTGTAATATAAACGTAGGAATCGAACTATCCACGCCACCATTAGGTAAACTACGATGAAAGTGCATGTGAAAAGGCATAACAAGTTACCGCCTCCGGCTTTTCGATAACTTGTTAAAAGTTCTTAAATTATGTAACTAAGTAATAAGAAGCTATAGAAGATAGACCTGTCTTCGAACCAGGATATAGAATAATGTAGAAGACCGAGGAAATCCATATATTTTCTATTGAAAACATAACTATAGGCCAGGTCAAGAGTATCCTAAACCGACGTGCATGCAATGAGAGATATGAGAGTGATTGTAATAAGAGTGAACGAAGCGAGAGTAGGAGTATGTCAAGACTGTAGCAAATGGAAATTCGTGTGTATGTTCTGTGCCTACCTTTATGAAAAACAGTTGTAATATAGGTACATCTTACATGCTGCTGTATGTATATATTATGTACCTATAGACATAATGAACCACATGGCCGGAACGAAGTTATTCTAATTTTACCTAATACCACTAAAACTAGGTACCTAGGAATTTCTGTCATTTCTTATTATCTGAAGAAAGCCTGTATAGATACTCGAACTTGAATACTTTTAAGCTCAAGTGAAGTATTCACTTGCATAATATACAGATTGTAATGTAATTTTAAAACTTCAAAGACATCCCAGCTAATATTATGTTGGACTGCTTTTGAAAAACAAGGTTTTGGTAGGGAAGAGCTATATTAGAAATAAATCAATGTTGATATCGATAGTCTGAGGATATAGCTAAAAACGAGGAGGCTAAAAACGAAGTATTCCCGTTTGAGCACCTATTTTTTGGGCACCTATGCATTGAGCACCAAAAGCTTTCCCATTTGAGCACCAATCAATATTTTAAAGTGGTGCTCAAAGGGGAACCGGCCGTGGAGAGCTGCATACACAAAAGTTGGCTTGCGAATAATAATAAGGTTGAGGATAATGATATTGAAGACAACACGGTGACAAACATTGATGTCCGATGAAAATCAAACAAAAATATCAATGTTTCGATGTTTTGTAACATGCACTAGGAACTTCAAACTTATTTAAGAAACAAACAAAGGTATATTTTCCACCGTTCATCGATGTCGATGTTTAAGAGAAATGTTTAATCAATAAGCTGAGCATCCCTAGGCTTTAGCTAGATAGAGCATCCTAAAACGCATTCCGCAATGCTATTAATGTTCATCTGAGCTTTTCTCAAACCAATTACGACTTGGAGATCTCACTATCGGTAATTGCGGTGCTGGTTCTCGTGACTGAGGCCCTAATTAGTGCCCAGCGCCCACGTTGAAGGTACTCAATTTAAAAATATATAAAACTCCTATGTTACTGACTGGCTGACTGACAACCAACAACGACAACTAAGGCCTTTGCCATCTATACTAGATGAGAGTACTGGTATAGCGCACATTTTCGAACTGAAATATCTACTTGTGCACGACTGGAATTGAAGCCCGCAACTTTAGGATCAGAAGGCGAGGCCACTACCACTAGACTTGTGCTCTGACAATCAACGCACAGCCTAAACCATAAGTCCTAGAAGCATGAAACTTGAAGGGTATATTCCTCTTATGGTGTAGGGGTGCATTGAGAAATAAATTCCCGAAATTCAACTCCTAAAAAAACTTAATACGGATAAAATCGCGGGGTGTTTCACTTGTTTAATAATATATCAAACGTTGACTAAATAGAACGGTAAATCTTTTTTTAAGACCCTAGATTTTAGTAGGTAGTAAGGTACTAGTAAATTAAATGATAGCGTATCGTAATGGATTTTACATGAACGACAGATCAACGATTACAATCCGAAGTTGGTGCCTTCAGTAAACGTTGGAGTTAAATTCGTACGGATACGGATCTTATCAAACAAACTCCTAAAATGCGCGTACTGGCTTAATCGCACTGTGTGTGAAATTTCCCCATTGAAATGCTTCACAATCTTAATTCGACTTCTAAATTTAATATCTTTGTGACAATACAAAATAAATGCATGTCAAAAATGAAATTACGTGGAATATCTTTACTTTTCTTTAATGGTACTTGAGATACAAAGTTATATCACTAGTTCCATAGGTATCGGTTAACAATTACGGGGGAATATCCTCATTTTTCTTTAATGGTACCTACTAAGGATACAAAGTTGTGTCACTTGTACCATCAATGGTACTACTGACACTAAGACTAAAAAAAGTTAGGTTTCATCACGTTTATTTTCTTACTAGCGACTCGCCCCGGCTTCGCTCGGGGATAAACATAGGTTTTTCCAGCAATAATTCTAATTTTTCTCGCCGTAAAAACCATCCTTGAACTTCAACGAACATTTTAAAAAAAGATTTGGCCAAATTGGTCCAGGCGTTGTTGAGTTATGCGCTTACCAACACATTTTGCGATTCATTTTTATATTATAGATAAGATTAATCATAGGTTTATACAGGTTAGACTCTATCATTTATTGGCATACCTACTTGCAATAAAAAATATGATATTGCATACTGTTTCTTAGGATGACAAAGACAATATGTAGGTAGACTATGAATCTTAAAAACAATGGATGAATCACTGAAGACATCCAGACACCGCAGTTCAATGCTTGCAGAAGGCAAAATAAAGATTCAAACAATTAAATTCTTGACTCAAGTCCAAAAGGAACATAAATAACGTTGACACATACCAATTACCCATACGATTTTAAAGCTACGTTCAAACCGGAGCAGTAAAATGACAAAGAAGTAGTAACAGTGCCCAAATAAAGGTTTTATTTGACTTTCGCGATTGAACGCAGTCGCATTGGCTCCGGTTTGGTAGTAGCTTGAACATTAACAATACGAATTGTAATATGTGCCGATGTATGCGATACGAGTCAAATAAGAGAATTAAATGTACAAATAAATGAAACATCCTTCAACCGAGGAAGTGGACAAAAGAAAATGAACAAGCCATTGTACTTATTTAGGGATGAGGATTCCTCATTTTATCGATAAAAAATAAACCTTCATATTTTCTGGTGATCTCTTTTGTCAAACGGAAATCTGAGTTAAGTATGTAAGTAGGTAGTTATTACCTTCCGTAAAAAGTCTTTTAAATTCTATTAAACATTATCGGGCGTGTCGTCGTAATATCTGTCACAAAACCAAATGGACCATAATCCAACTTTATTACTTCATATACCTATACCACAAGAAAATACATTTGTTTCAACACGACTTTATTATCACATTTATTCGCTTCGTAACCATTTAAATCTAAACTATCGATTTTATTTCTTATACACGTTTAGTGCTGTTCGTTTAATCGATATATCTATAGTTGGTACAGCACTAGTGCCGGGCGGCCTGCAATCTACATTATTAAGTATTTGCAGCATGATATTATAAAGATTGATTTGCATATGGATACAGTCAATATTTTTTTAAGTTAATACTATTCAAAAGTAAACATTTATTAATACAAAAAAACTTATAACCAATACAAGTATTCAGAAATATTATCTAGTAAATAAAAAACCAACCGTCAGGCTATCTAAAGCCGTTGCAAAAGGTTTAAAGATAGCACACCCAATCTAGATCATGAGTAGATTGAAGCGTGCCCATGATGCTGGCCGCATTACCGCTCAAAGAGTAAGTTTTTAACAACAGTACGTGTGGAATGTATTAGTCGTAGGTTATACGACATCCGTTAGTACAGGAACTGAGAAGCACAGTTAGTCGAGGAAACTAAAGCTTAACTGTCGATGAGCCTACATAAATCCCTAGCATTATGTAAAACTAGCGTACTGCATGGAATTGGTCAAAACAAATGACTGCCTCGTTGCCGAGGTGAGTGCTCGGCTGAAACGCAAGAGGCGCGGATTCGATTCTTCCTGCGAGAAAAATGTTTACATGTTCCGCAATTTTTTCATGTTGGCTCGGGTGATGTTGTAACATAGTAGTCGTAGTTTCTGATACCCACTACACAGGTAATACGTATGTGACTGTTGGATTTTATTTCTTTATTTTATTGACATTGCTAATAATAAATAATCAAAGTATACCGTTCGTACCCACATTAAATAATTGTTTTATCTATATCGTAGGCTCTACTAATGTACTTATCATGTTCTTACCGTAGAAAGACCACCTACTTGACTGTGAGACCCTAATAACTTGATCGACAAAGGTACCTACTTATGTCCAGTTTATTGTATCTCATTTAAAATGGACTATGAAAATGTGAAAATGAACATAAAAATGGATGAATGTTGATAGTATGTACAATTTTTTTGTAAATTATACGTGTTGTGCCACGTAAGAAATACTGCGGAAAAAAGTTGAACGTGGGTACTGTTCATGGACAATTCGTCCAAGGTGTTGTATTCAGGTGCTCTGTTTATTTAACTATTGAATGTGGAAACTGTTGCGCACAAAGGATTTTTTTATTCAGGCTTATTTTATTAAAAAAAAATACTAAAACAATAGGCAAAACATTTTGTGTGAAAAAATTTATGGTTTTTCCAGCGGTCTTTCTTACTTGGCGCGAACTATAAGGTATTATTTTTTCATAATTCGATTCATTTCACCCGATCGACTCCTACCTACGCCTAGAAATTTACTGGTATGAGTTTTTAAAATAGCATTCAACATGAAAACGACAAAGAATGCTCATTCATGAATATTCATATTCAAATACATTAATAAACACTGGTTTTGATATCCGTCGGGAATCATAAATGTTGCCAGTAATTATGCTGTTCAGTTTGTTTTATTTATATTTAAATGCAAATTATAGTTTTTAGGCTCACTGGTTTATTGTGAGAACATTTTCTCAGTGGAATATTGTGATCATTATCGATAATAGAGATGATTAAAAACTGTTCAAATTAATAAGCAAGATAATATTAATAAAATACATACAGTCAAACAATGTGATGCGAGGTGAGAATTCAAAAAATAATCCATGTAACACGTCAAATGCAACTCTATCTAAATAAAATGATCTCTAAGGCACTTCTGACTAGTATCTTTGACTGATAGAATAAAAACTAAATATACGTAAGTAAATTTAAGTAAGCAGGTAAAAAAATAATGGCAATTGTTTTACCAAAGAATGAATACAGCATTTGTGTGGTAATTTAAGAACAAAACTGGCAACACAGAAACCAAATCGCATCTCGTGACAGCTGAGCGGTGCAAGCATGCATGTTCTTAATTTAAACGGATTACGTATTTATTTTTACACCTTTTTACAAACTTGTGTAGGTATGCAATAATTCTCCGTAAGCTTTTTATGCCCAAGATAATGCGTTTGATAGTAATCGCGTTTCACGAGACGAGAAAAGAGCTCACTTTGTCCAGCGTATAATTATTGTAGGTACTTCTCAGATTACCCGTATAAATTCCACCGCACGGCGGTGTTGCAAGCTTTAAAAATTTGTTTTCGAATCGGGTTTTTGTTGGCAGCCATCGGTGCAGAACGCGCAAAGTAAATATTTTTTACGACTATTTTGTACGTCAGTTTGTTTCGCAATTGGATGCGATGATTACGGTCTGAGCCAAGTATTTTATGTATAGAAAATATGCGCAATTATACCTACAGGTATAATTGCGCATATTTTCTATATGTATGGAATTCTAACAATAGTGACGGCCTTAAAAAAGTAACTGTGGCCACTTAACTAGCATTAAAAGTAATAAAAGTTATAATTTCTGTTCAATGAATTTTTATATTTTTATGAATGAACTGGTAAATTGTATTTGGATTCTTTGTATTCAATTACTCTACACAAAAAACTACGTTTTGTTGTAGATTTTGATTGCGCTGATTGGCATAAGTTCAAAGTTCATTATCACAGGTACTATTCATGTAATCAAAAACAATACCGTATATTTCATAGTGGGTTCGTAATGCGATTTGCACTTGTTATAATGTAGGTAGCAAATTAGAATTGATATCTGCGTGTGCGTTCGTCGGCGATCTTCAAAAGCGCAATAAAAAGACAACACTTAGCTATTCCAAGACCTCTTTTAGTGTTACAAGTGCCTACTGGTTTAGTCGATCACTGCTTTACAGTCGGCGGCAAAAGTGGCTTTCCACTTTGCTTTCTAAGCAGAACTTGTAATGTTAATGACGATTTTGTACCTACTTATGCGATTGACTATAGTAGGTACATAAACCTATCTATTTACAGAATGTTAAAACAGAAAAGTTTGTCTAGTAAATAGGGATATACATCGGCACTGAAAAATATTGTTAGAATTTATTTGATTGAAATTAATGATTACTGCACGAAACTTTTCAGTACGGAATTTGTCAATCGGCATCTTGACCCTGAAACCTTCTATCTTTGTCTATACATACATACATAATATCACGCCTGTTTCCCATAGGGGTAGGCAGAGATCACGGATCTCCATTTGCTACGATCCTGACATACTTCTTTCGCTTTATTCACTTTCTGTCTTTGTCTGTGACACATAGAATTCGTCATATATTGCTTGGATCCTCCCTTAGGATTGACCTATGTTGCCTATGAATCCCAATGTTATTTATAAGGTCAACTGCAACATCTACCTGCACTACCTACCTACAAAGGTAGGTAGTGTTAAACTGACACTCAAACAAGGAAACATTGAAAAAATATATTAATTACATATTTTACGATTCGCTCCATTTTAGTCTTTCATCATAGAGTATCATAGAGATGTTCAATATATTCCTGGTAATGTCGCTGTCAAGTAGAGTTGCACCCTACAATAAGACATGGGTGTGTTAATCGATAAATCTGACTATTAGTAGGTATTTTTGTAGCTAACTGTCGAAGTGAACTCAAAGGAAAGTGAATCGACTCACATTGAATTAAATGCGTGTAAATCGTAATTGAAAATGGTATAGATATGTTTCTGAAGCAATAAAACTTTTATTAACTTCTTGACATTGCTGATGGAAAGTTTTAGGTCTACTACTTTTTTCAATGCTACCTATAGCTGTGCCAATTGAGAACAGTTCTACGTCTACGGAAATACGTGCGTTGCGAAGTAGGACTTATAATGATAAATAGCGTGTTAAAAGAGCGATGTTGATTGAAAGGAGATCTAGTCATGAGGATTGAGAAAGGTATGTTAAGGTGGCCCGGTCGTGTAGAGAGGATGAATGAAAGAAGATTAACTAGACAGGTATATGAACAAAAAAAAATATTCAGAACTGAACAAATTGGACAAATACAAGTAAAACGATGAGACTGCAAACGTACGCAGTCTAAACGCCCACCTCCTAAAATGAAGCGAGTATGAATGGTATCGTTGGAAGCTGGGGAAGACCTCATCGTGGGTACCTGGACCAAATCGGCGACGTTTTACCCTAAACCGAGCAAATGGAGATCCGTGATACAAAGAATAAACTATTGTGAATATTCAAACAAAAATTATATTGTTTAATTATTTTTTTAACTATTGATAACTTATTATTTTTCACCGTTTATTTATAATCTCTACCTATATATAAAACCAGAAAACTAATAGCAATAAAAATAAAGAAATAAATGGAACACAAGAACAGTCATCAGCAAACGATAGTAAAGTTAAATTAACTTTTGCAACGCGTATACCGCAAGAGTTATTACATACAACACATTTTTGTTATTTCATTTTGTAAAAGAAAATGGTTTACTACTTCTTTATGTAAATACCATTGTGTTGCTTCTATTCCCGTCATGTGTACGAGTGTTTGCAAAGATTTTGTAATACCACCATGTATTTGTTCAAAGACTCATGCAAAGTTGACGTGAGCTATAAGAATGCTCCTCAGCGGAAAGGCCGATGTACAAATATGGACTAGAAGTATCCTCGATAACATACGGTCATTGCAGCCAGTCAGCCACATACCTAGGACTGGTTCCTTTTCTGTGCGAATTGTATGAGCAACTTTCGCTTACTTCGAGCTGCGTTCTTTCGCTCAATGCGTCCAAGTGCAACCGACGAACGGAGTGATGACGTCATTATGGTGTTTACTATTAAATAATACTACTGTGAAAATTTAAATGTAGATTGCTGACTAATTAATTACCTACGTTATAAACTAAAATATTAGTTTTCTCTAGCCCAGTTGAAGACTCAGCCAAATGCTGCGATTATTTTATACAGCTATATTTAAAAGCTATACCTGCACTTTGAGCCTTACGGCGATGTTTTATTACATCCAGTATTTTACAACGTCACCGATCACGTACCTAGGTATGTAAAATATATTCTAGTCTAATCAACTAAAGACGTTTTGCAATTCAAATTGATTCCAATATTGCAATATTGCTAAGGTTAAAGAGAGCTTACCTTACACTTCATAGCCAGGACAAGTTGGTATCGATGCGCAGTCAGAGCGTCCTTGTAAGAACCTTGGCTGAAGTAAGCTGCGCCTAAGTTCCCATGAGCCCGGCATTCCCCCGCTGTGTCTCCGAGACTCTTGGCCACGGCCAGGTCTTGCTGCATGTAGTTGATGGCTGCATCTAGCTGGCTGAGAGCCCAGTGGGCCGACGAAAGGGCGCTGAAGACTGAACCTCTGCGAAAGAAATACAAAGACGCATGGAACTAGAAGGTGATTTTTGTTTCGCTGTTTGACTCAGGGAATATTTTATACGTGGGTAGGTTTTCCGAAAAATATGTTGCTATGCTAATAATATTACTCAACTAATATTTATTACGGCCAACGCAGGAATGGGCTTCGAAAGTACAGTTGACTAATGAAATAATTCCACAGCTTTATAATTTATGACCCCTAGATAAAGTTCAAAATGGAATGCACTTAGTGCTCTGCCATTTCCTGATGACTTTATTTATTTGATATTGGTTTTGGTGTAAAAGTAGTTTTATTGAAATAATAAATTTATTGGAAAGTGAAAAGTATACAGTTTGTCAGACGTTGAATGAGATAGCGGGATGAGCTAGATGCCTATGACTAGATTGGTGCTAGACTGGCAGACGAAGGCAGAAAGACGCAGGTGATAAGAAGGCTGTCTCATTCGTACGAGCAGCTCAAATAGTTTCTTTGACCATACAACGCAGGAATACAGCTAGTGTTCTTGTAACTTTGCCGAATGATCAAAGAGCTAATAACATGTTTCTATGGAGCGTTTCATTCACAAATCAAACGATACAGCAAATAAAGGGTCGGTTTTTATCATTAAAAGTAAGTAAATAATTCAGGTAAATACTTTGTTCCAAGATAGTAACATTTTTCTACCTATCCATTAGAAAGTTGTCCTATAATCATCCGGTTTCCCTGATGGTGTCTGTAAGTATTACCCGTACCCTATCGATACCTGCCAGTACACAGCTGATGGAAAACACCTGGTTTAATGTGGAGTCACTGGTTCTTTCCGCTATCCTAAGTCAGGTAAATGACTAACTCCAAAACCAAATAAATATAAACACAAATCTTTTATTGGTATAATAAATATGTTACAGAATAAATTAATCCTTTTGCTCCTGAACTAGTAAGAACTGTATTTCAGGAACTAATGGCTTGCATAAGTATAATATTACTATGTCGACAATGTAAGTGAAAACACTTATTATAATTAGAATAACTAGAAGGTAGGAAGGTATGTAGGAGTTTCTTAGAAAACTGGTTTATTACGATGAAATTCCATAATTCCTTCGTTCCGTTAATTGAAGAAATAGAAAATATTTTAAATCACCCATACATATAACAAAATATTATAAAAAAATGTATTATTTTTAAATAACACCTGTCCTCGGCCACCCACGGCTAGCGAAACTTCAACTACCTCGATTCACACAGCTTGCTGTACTCTAAGCTGCTTCAGATACGTTACTAAATAACTCGTGTGAAACCGATTAAAATAATCCCGAGATAAATATTTTAATTCCTGGTCAGGGCGATGAATCAACGCGATCGGTGTAATTTGACATCACACGTACACCTCGTAGCATTCAGCCGTATTCTGGGAACGTCAGGTAACGTAATCAACAGGTTCCATGTGAACTTATTATAAAGGTGTGATATAATTTTTTTCTTTTTTTTTTTTTAACCGATATAGGTTTGCGTTTGACCACACTCTACCTGATGTTAAGTAATAGTGTGGTCTAAGATGGAGCACGCTTACCTAAAAGAAACCTATTGACTCTCGATTTAAAGACACCCATATCATACTTTTCAGGAAATACAGACCTCGAAATAAAAAAAATAAATAATTGTTACACTTTAAAAAAGTTCCATCAAAATTGCAATTCTCATTGCCACTCCTTAAAATGTATTGTTGATATCGAAGAGATGACCTATACAAGAGCTTTACTGCATTACCTTGAAGCTAAAAAAAACTTTTGACTCTTCTAGGCAGAGCTTTGAGCTTTGAGCTGTGCATTGAATAAACATTATATAAAAAAGTAAGGTAATTTCAGCTTTGTTTAGTTTATTAAAAGGTAGATTTAAAGAAATACTTATCTGACTGTCAAAGAGTAGCGACGCGTAGAGCTAAAATAATTGAAATATATTACGTCAACAAGATTGTTTCAAAAGCATAAAAGATAAGTTTGAAATATTTTAGTGCGTCGGTGCGGTATAAAGAATCTCATATCATTAATGCTAATTACCCGCATGTTCTATTCGATTAGAGTTACAAAACAATACCAAACCCCATTGGCCACTTATGCAAATGTCCACCATTTAAGGGCACGATTTTATTCGTATCATTATAGAAGAGCATTATTATCGTATCATCTGTCAAGGGATACAATCTGGATAGAGATCCGATACAAACCCTGTTTGTAAACGAGTAGTTGAGACTTTTTGGGATTCCGTATACTCTAATGAAGTTTGTGAGCTTAGCAGGATTGTTGCTTATTAGGTTACTACCGGTTTTATTCGCGGATATACTTAAAATTATTGTATCAAATTAAAAGTTGACTACGTGACTTCTTGAGGAGGTAGTATTTTATTTGGAACTTTATTTCTATCACATTATATTTATTTATGGAAACTTCAATAACGGGAAACACATAATTAATAATTGAGCACTGGTGCATTAGTTAAAAACTGTTTCGTATATTACTTTTTGTAGCACTAAAAACGGCTTATACGAGAAGCTACCATTTTATGAAATATTTTCTTTAACTTACATCATACCTACGTACAGCAAAAAGCTACTCTCGATAGTTTTGTTGAAAATTCATTGTATTATAATGGAAAATACCTTTTATGATTTGTTTAGATGCTCGCACACAATAATAGGAACCTACCTAATAACCAAATAACTTGTAATATTGAATAAATACTTTTTACTTTTTACATAAACCGCATAATAATTTGATTAAATTTTACTTACCCACAATAGATTTATAACATATCTTTAATAACATTAAAAACTTGTAATATACAATTATAAGGAATTGTAATAATTTGATTATTTTACTGAGGTCGGTATAAAATTAGTGTGAGTTTAGAGTTAGATCTACAGTACGTTCAACGTAACTTGACATTCATAAAGTTGTTTCGTTGGGCAGTAGACAATTTAGACGGAACCCCTCGGGCCATGACAGTGACACTCGCGTGACCCGTTGTTTTTTCTCGTTAAGTGAACAGAATAGGTCCGTATCGAGAGATCGATCCATCAAGCGCGAGATAAGATCGGAAGAGGTGTGGGTTTCGACACTCCGTGGGCCATGACACTGACAGTGGACAGTGACACTTGTGAAGTTGACAACTTTTGTATAAGTAACCCGTAATCCTTCGTGGCCAACTTTTGGTGCTACATCATCATCATCATCATCATCAGCCTATAGCAGGTGTCTAGAGGTAGTCCGCTGCCTTTCAATCCTAAGGTCGTGTCTTCGAATCCAGTCGTGCACCAATGGATTTTACTGTTAGTAAAAATTTATGTGCGTTATACCAGTACTCTCAAACGTGAAGAAAAACAAAGTGAAGAAACCGGCATGTTGTAGAACTGAATGAGAGTGAATGAAGCGAAATAAGTATGCCAGAATCGTAGCAAATGCAGATATGCCATGCCCCTATGGGAAACAGGCCCGATTTTATGTATTTATACAGAGTTATCTATCCTAATAAATGGCAACACTGACATTTCACATCGTCATTAGTCTATTGAAGTGTTAACGCAGCCTGGGGTTTAACGTACGGGGTCATTAACGGTAGTTTGATGGTGCCATAAACCCTGCGATGCGAGGGTGAATCAGTGTATTCAGCGACAGGCGCAGACAGGGGTGGGACTTAGGGTCTTGTACCATACAGTTCATCGTAATTAAAAAATGGTTTCTCACGGCCGCACTCAGCCTAAGACACTTGTCTTCCAGAAAATTTAACGACACCTCATTTGTCAAAATCCCTCTAATTTTTTGGGCTATAGCTTCAGATAAAGGAATGTAAAAATATTACCCCCTTCTTCGCAGTAGGGTTAAAAACAAATTGTACCTAATAAGTTACGATGTTCTCTAATATTAACATTAAAATATCAGCACCTACCTCTAGTGATAAAACTGTAAATTGTGGTTAAAAATCGTAGATAGTTATTATATCTGCGAGGTATTTTTGATTTATCGATGATTTTGTAACAAAATCCTGAAGAAAATCATATTTAAATCAGAGTAGGCTATACTGCGTTAGCCCTATGCTTCTTAATACAGCCCTGGTACACCGGTGATAATTATTTCAATGTTAAAATATTCGCACTTACACCGTTGCAATAAGGTTTATAGGCGCGAACTTAAGCGACGTACTGTACGCCGGAATGTCTTGAAGCCGTGCGCTGGAATATTTTAAGGTATTTTCGGAAAGTTATTGTCTGTCGCGTTTATCGCGAATGTATTGGTAATTTCAATTTTACTCGCTCTTTGATGATACCGGCTTTATTTAAGAGGCCACCATACGATCGCGTCCACGGATACGGATTTCGAATGTATAAAAGAAAGACAGCGTGAGACTGAGAAATATAATGCAATCAAATAATCCGCCAAATTAAATAATTTATAATTACAAATTACAATTACGTTTGAGTATTCGGGGGTTAGTCATGTTACTAGTTCTTTCAAACCAGAAACAAGGAACAAGGATTTTAAGTGTGCTTCAGAGGCTCGTTTCCTGCACTTCATGTTGTTTTAGGAACGTTTTCCTCATGATGTTTTCTTTCACAGAAATAACACTGTATCTACATGTACTTGTTACAACAGTTGTAGCATTGTAACACACAATGTACAGAAATAACATTTTAATGAGTTTTATCTTGCAAAAATACCGAACGCCATGTCCAACGAAAGAATATTTTATCACAATAACATTTTAATGTTTTATTACATTCTGATTAAGACACGGGTCCTAATGAGACCAAGACAAATCACTTGACCACGGAATTCGACGCTTATTACGTCGTAGGTACGGTCAGCAAGTCATTGACATTTTAGGTATAATTTTATTAAGAACTAAAAATAGTCTAGTTTTACTATAGCTTAATTCATCTCTCATTACGCCTTCATTTAACGTAAAAACTGTGCAAATTTTCCTTTTATCGAGCTTGTAAATTTTTTAAGTTTGCCTAAAAAGTCCTACAAAGCGCTACCTATATTTCAATACTTGTTTTCTGGTCTGTGATTCTGTCTACTTCTTCTAGAAAAGGTCGATCGCTTTATCTGAACCAAGCTAACCTAGCGTAGGGTCACTGAACTTATCAATGACCTGTCAAAAAAGCGGACCATGATGTACAGCCTTTAACGGCCTACGACCTAGCCATCATCTTTCTGCCTCTGTCCATCATTATGGGCAAATTCCTAAAAACTCTACCTCCTGATTGGGTAGGCTGTGGTTGTCGTGTGACTGTTGGATTTTATTTATTTACAACGCCATCTAGTTCCAAACAAAGAACTAACCTAACTAATAAATTACTTATACCATTTTTTTTTGTAAATACTTACTTTTACATACCTACGTATTATCACGCCCGTATCCCTAATGAAGTGGGCAGAACCGCAAGTAATTATAAGATTTTTTTTTTTAATTTATTTAAGGGCGTTGTCGCTTTGCAACTACATCACCCATATAAAAAACTTAACTTGCAGCCACTTCTGATTCAAATAGTTCTATTTAATACAAAACATAAACCGTTTTCATCATACGAATGTTTGTTGGGAATCGAACCCATAATCTACAGCGCAGAAGACAAAAGTACTACCAACTGCGATAAGGAGGTTTTCCGTTCTTACGATATTGCAGGTATTGCTATAGTCTGCTCTGGCTATCCCAGCTTAATAATCACAAGCCATATGTAAGCCACTGACAGTGGGATAATTTAAATGTATTTAAGGAACGGTTATCTTTAGCGGAATTTCGACATTTTGATTTATAATGTTACACAATAATCAGTGTCCCGGGAATAGCAATCTTATAGCACAGACATAAGGCTCAGAGTTGAGAGGCAGAGTCCATAAAAGAGTAAAGAAATAAGTCCCCATAAATTTCGAGTGAAATATGAAGCTTTGTCTTATAATTGCGTTGGCCTAATTATTGTATGGCTTTTGCAATAAGTATTGTTGATGAGGGATAAAGATATATTCGGATATTCGTTAGTAAATTATGTTTTTCTCGTTTTTGTTTCGTCCCACTTTTCCTAACGTCCAAGAATTCATTTGGTATGTAGCTATATACTTAAACCGCGGCTACATTATCGCGTTTTGGCCAACTTGTCGCGTAGACGACGGGTGTAGTCGTAAGATTTGTCACAGGATAGGACGCAAGAAGCGAAGTTTCCCGGTATCGCGACAGTGTAGCCGCAGAAATTGAATAACTCTAGGATTACAATACAGATTACACATACATACATAATATCACGCCTAGGGTTAGGCAGAGACCACACATCTCCTTTCTAGGGTCCAGACACTCTAGATTTCATTCACTCTCATCACATTCATCAGATATATTAAATAATATAAATTATAAACCAATAAAATAAGAAGAATCTTACCTCAACTTCAAAGAACAAGATCCGATCCTCAGTGCTGCCTCCAGGACGGTGACCGCTGCCTGGTACTGACCTGCCGCCAGCAACTCTTGGCCAACCACCTGAATGAAAAACACTTTTGGTCATTTGGAACAACTGAGTGAACACTGAAGAACGAATGAATGAATATATTAAAACTTCACTGATTGACTAGAAATTGCCAAAAAAAAACGACATGAACGAAATAAGTACCAAGCTAAAATTTAAAAACAAAAGAAATGTATTTTATTGCTTAAAAAAGATTTTTTCAAAACAGCCGGTTCAAAAAGTTTTCCTTCGGCCAAGTCCATATTTTTTTATAAAGAGGTTTCATTAACAAAAGATTACATTGAAAAAATAAAACGGCAGCGAAAATGGTATGATGAGGGTGGTCAGAGAATTAACCCAGTCGTTCTCTATAAATCGTTTTTGTATGCCATAAAATGCTTCTGAATCATGCGAATGATAATCTTATCTCGCAATCTCCACTTCGGTGTATTCTTTACGCCGATTATAAAATATACTAATGCACTTAAATGGGAATTTGAGTATCATGAATACTCAGAAAAAACGCGCCGAATTAAAAAAAAAACATTCGTTTCGTTATGGCGGCAAACGTTATCGAGGTAAAGCAATACTCTGTTTGAGGAACACACACGATGTATTTACCTTTTAAACTAGTTTTTGTTTCTCTATTTACTATCTTATGTTGTGTGTTGTTTTTTCAGATGAGCCGATTTTTATTAAGTTTAGTGACATAACGGTTTGCTTTTGTTGATTTTAAATAGAATGCGCATTTTAGCATGGAACCTGGCATTATCAGATCCTTTTTTTAATAGTTTTCGGATTGCTCTCATATTAAAACCCATAACAATTTTATGAATATAAACGGTGAGTAAAATAATCTCTTTCAATTAAATTCAGGAAAAGTGGTTTGAAGTTAGAGACTCTGTAAATATTTTTTTTATACAATTATCATCTCTCTGCCTTTTATCCTACTTATATGAGGTCAGATAAAATGTGCATTATTTTTATGCAATTATGATTGTTATAATAAACGTGGAAGTTATAGAGCAGGTCTTCTTTGCCAAGGACAGACTATAGTTAATAAAAACAAACGTTTATTTCAAATATAGAACATAAAGCCGCCATCTTGTTCCACGACGCCGACGCGCCGTTCGGCAGCATTCGGCCTGCCGATCAACTGTCGCGCAGATTGTATGTAAATTCGCGTATTTATGGTCCTTTGATCACTCAGCCCATTGTTCGTTGGTAAATGCGCCGAAAATGCCCAATGTCGGCTACCAGTTGAATAGAGATGTTCAATGCAAGAAATACTCGCGGTGGAAATGTTTACGGATAGTGTATTGGTGAAAGAAAATACATACGTTACATATTATTAGCTTCCATCCGCGACTTTGCTCGCGTGGTAACCGGATAAAAAAACCCCCTTACCTAGGTCAGTGGCAGCCTATACAAGGTTGCAAACTATGTCTATTCCAAGTTTCATTAAAATCCGTTCAGCCATTACACCGCCTCGTAATTGAGGAGCAAACATCCTCACGGACCTACTCACAAATCGCAATCGAAATAGTTTTTAATTATTTCTGATTTTTTACTATGCAAACTTATTAGGGAGGCGATTTCTAAAATAAATTAGCCAAATAGATGTAAGAAATCTTATCATAAGGGTTGGTTCACAATTTCTGGTTCTAACCCTAAAAGCACAATTACGTATTCGAATATTGAAGGACATCTCTAGCCAGTGAAGGAATGTATGCAAATCGGCCACTGTGTATGGGGTGCTTAATGTTGCCAGTTCAGACGAGTTTTCTTTTTAATCGCTTGATTTACTGTGGATGTGTTTGATGTAAATGTCGTGTTGGGTGTCTGTCTGTTTTAAAACTGTACTTAAAATTAATGGGAGCAGGTTTCTTATAAACTATTAAATTCATAAAAAAAAATCTAGATCAGATAATTTGTATATAAAAATACTTAATATTTAAAAAGGAGCTAAGACATTTAAGCAACGAATTGGGATCAGCTTTCGCCATTTTGAAAAAAATAAATTCGTGCGTCAATTAACAGTAAAAGAAAAAAACATTTGATTTCAGAGTTGTGTATATAATTTCCTACTATCATAAAATTTTATTTAAGTTTTTCTGTAATTTTTTTAATTAATCCATTAACAATCTACCTCAATCTCTGAAAAGCATCGATAACATTAATTATGTCATCATACCATAAGTACCCAATTTGGCGATGTAAAACAAACAACCAGTCTTACATTAGCCAGATTTTTATACTGTGGTACAGAATTGAAACATTTATTTTACCAAAAAAGGCTTAAGTACTTATGTAAGTCGGGTAACGTGTGCGAATAAAATCCTGGCAAAAAATGCACCTGCAAAAATATAATAATCTTGTACAGGTGTTCTACCATGATTCCTTTTCCGAATCTCTAAAAATGCATTTTAATGTATACCTAAGGATGTATACATGTATTTTTGGAGGGCACGTTAAACAGTCGATCCCGGCTTTTAAGTCGTTAAGCCATGACGGAGGCTTTTAGGCGGCCTAAAAACTCCGTCACTAGAGTTGGCCACTAGCTCATACGAACATACATACATAATTGTATACCTATATCAAAACATTTTAATAGGTAAGCGGATCGCAGTCGATTCAAAGGTAAACCTTGCATTATTCGAACAGAAGTTGCAAAAGAAAATAAAAAGATTTTGAAGTCCATCATGTATACAGCTAACCATCAGATACTGTCCTGATACCGAAATAATATGCGCCATTAACGTTTGCCTCCGGAAATATACGCATTGTCAGTCCGTCTGTCTCGACTGATGTCCCCGAGGTACGAGGGACAGAGTCGTTTACATAAAACTGTGCAAATAAACGCATTCCACTTTGGTTTCGAACATCTTTTAAAAACATCTAACCTGACTTCACCCACTACTGAGTGCTACTACTAGTCGTATCACTAGTACTTTCTACACAATGTAGTGAAAGCATTAAAGTGCAATTCACAGAGGCTCATTTCGTGAACTTAAATCAAGTTCTCGAATTTTTAGGTTTTACGACATCCCGGTTTTCTGCACCGGTGGTCTTTGGTAGTGATCCCGCCTTCCGATCCTGAGGTCGTGGATTCTAATCCGGTCGTGTATCAGTGAATTTTTCTGTGCGAAAAATTTATGTGCGCTATACCAGTACTCTCAAACGGTGAAGGAAAACATCGTGAGGAAACCCGCGGCTTAGTTAGCTCCGCACGTATTGACTATGTCTTTCCTGTGGACAAGGCCGACTAAGCTGAGAGGATGGAATAGGTGCTGGGCAAGCCTACTCCATCTTAATTCGTCCCGGGCACTACAGCATCCCGTTTGTGAAGATTAAAGTTGCCTCCTGACGCTGTATAAATCATCTACTATAGATGGTTAATGGCCTTAGTTTAGTTTCTTACAGCGCAGCTAAATTTTTAGCTAAAAAAAATCATTGGTGTACGACCGAATTTGCACCTATTATGTTAGGGTTGCAAGGCGGGATCACTAACACACTACCACTAAACCACCAGTGCTTTAGTGAAGAATAAAGTCATGTATAATTTGCTTACCTGCACTTGAACATTGTTTTTATACGAGAATATCCATAAGAAAATTACTTAGCTTTGTTGTCTCTTCCGCTTCGCTGACGCTTCCCGTTCTAACCAGCTATAGTCTAGCCGAAGCTTAGTTTTATGTTGGTCGAAGTACTTACTTCATCATCTTCCTGCCCTCATCCCACTCTATGTGGGGTCGGCACAGTATGATCCTTGGATCATGGTGTAAAAGTTTTGGCTAAGGTGTTTTATGACCGGCCGCCTGCCTGACGTGGAGGATACTATCACTTATTAGTCGACCTTTACGACATGCTCGTGGAGAGAAGCAGCTGGATGTAATCTATGTTTTTTCCTCCAGCAGAGAAAAACCTAAACGCGAAAAAAGTCTCGGACATTTCGCTAGTTGACAATATATGGAAATTCAAGCACTAAATGTCTTGCAGTAAATAAAATTGAAAGGTGTGATTATTCCAAACATTTAACTTTTATAGTAAATACCTACGCGATTAAGGTTAAGAGCTTGGATCATTAATGGTTACTCATTATAACATCTTAAAAACTAATGTTCAATGTAAGTATACTCAAATAAGCGTTTTATTATATTGAATTTAGAATTTGTTAGTATTGTAACTTGCTAAGTTATACGAAAGTTGTCATTACTTAGAATTAGAAAGAAAATTGAACTACACCATAGTTAGAATGTCGAGCTATCTAACTTTTTGGTAACTAAATAATTTATTGAGAACAAAGAAGCTATATTTTAAAACAAAAGACATCAACGCGTTCGTTCACATTTTTTCACGGTGCATTTTCATGTTTTTTGACGGCTTACAGATAATAGTCATGATCTGACTACGTACTAGGAATCACTGCTCTGCGTGGTCTTACAATTTTGACTACTGTTCTATATCGTAGTTAGCAGGTACCTACGAGTACCATAGTACAATACATAGCACTGGAATGAATAATATTTATTAACTTCTCTTCTTCCATGGTTCACACTGTCCATCTTAGGACTAAATCAGAAGTGGCTGCAAGTTTTCTTATGTTTGCTTGAGGCTTTGCCCACCCCATTAGGGATACGGGCGTGATAATATGTATTTAGGTATGTATGTACTTCTCTGGACTGGGAATAAAGAAAAAACATAAAATCCGTCCAGCTGCATCTCTCATCCCAAGCATGCCGTAAAAGCCGACTAAGGGATAATATCCTCTCCAACATGATGGACTATCTATATGGGGGATGAGCTGATCACCTTTCACCGTGGTTCACCATATAATTTTAGGACCATATCAATCAGGAGTGGCTCCAAGTTTTCTTATGATTACCTGTGGCTCTGTCCAGCCCATTAAGGATAATATGTATGTTTGTATGTAACTTATTGGGCCAAGCATGTTTGCTTCATGTCGGATGACCTATGCGTGAAAACTACTACCGAGTATGCGGTAATGGTGGTTAGCGACATCGAGGCAGACCAAGACTGAAATTGCGGGATGACTTGAACTCATTCATGGAGGACAGGCCTTCCACAACACAGTGAAAGATGGAGACAGATCGGGAGTCCTTTGCCCTGCAGCGGAGCGATGTGAGCTCATAATAATAACTTACCGATATCAAAACGAATGGTGACTGATCCAGCTTCATAGCCTCCAACTGCCTGAAGGTAGGCTCCAAGGTGGTCCGGAGCGGAGACTTGAGGGAGGCCTCGACCAGAGCAGCCAGGAGTTGCCGTGATGACGGTTCCACTCCTAGTCCCGAGCTGAAGGCAGCTAGGGCTTCGCCGTGTCGGCCCAGACATTGTAGGGCTACACCTACAAAACATAAGACGGTATTAGGAAAAAAAATTACAATCATCTAGGTGCCTATAATTGCGAAGCACATATTATTGTAGCGACTAAGCTGAGAGGAAGATTTAGCTGTTGGGCAAATTAAGTTAATGTAGGCAAAAGTTGCCTCCTGACGCTGTATAAATCATCTAGTTAGTAGTTATTATTGTAGGTATTTTATGTGTTACAAGATTTCATATCGCTTTGTTATTACCTTTCTTATTATTAAAATAGAAGCCAAAATGGCCATGTGAATGTGATAACAATTGACAATGAATGCGATATCAACCATATCATGATTTGCATTTGCATGTCAGAAAATCGTAGACAGATAAAAAAAAAATATCGACACAGAGCGGCTTTCTTCAAAATTCTTTGTTTCCAAAACAATGTTGCTTCTATTAAGATTTATTTGAGAATGTTGTATCTCTGTTACGTGGTACAGTATCTCGGTGTTTCGTTTCACAATTGCGTGCGAACACCACATTATTAGAAGCAGTTCGTTTTTATGGGCATTGTTTTGTGCGTAAACTTTCGCTGTAAAGGGAGCTGGCCACTGCTGGCCTAAGTTACGACTATAATGTGACATTTATTCGAGGAGACTTTGCATAATGTAATCATGTTAGCTCCTGCATAAAAGATGTAAAAATGAATTATTTGGTACTTCAATAAAGATTACTAAGGCAGTCACAGACGTCCAAACACTACATTTAGACCTTACGTTAGACTTTAAGGGCCAAATTTTTGTTATGTAATATTTTGTTGCCAGAAATAAATTATTTTTCTACACTAATATTATAAAGAGGAAAGATTTTTCGTTTTTATGTTTGTAACGAATAGGCTCCGAAACTACTGGACCGAATTCAAAAATTCTTTCACCAATAGAAAGCTACATAATCAGGGTCTAGTATAGGTTATAATAAATTTTCAAAAAAATTAGGGATCCGTAAGAAAATTGCAATATTGTAACCCAAGAAAACCCAAAATAGTTTTTGGTGTGCGCTGCGAAAACTATTGATTATAGATCAAAATAATGTACCTACTACAGGTTTATAGGTCTTATCTCTATCTATCTATGGGAACTTTTTAACGAGCGGTGCAAATAGTTTGAAACTCGGTTTGAAATCTAATGCATACGAAGTCGTGGGCAACAGCTAGTTATCAATAATGTTTAAGTACCTTGTCTGTAGTAAGCTTTGGGCCAGTTAGGGCAGAGCTCTCTCGCTCTGGTGGCATCTTGCAGAGCCGCCGCGAACTGCCCCTGTTTCAGCCTTGCAGCGGACCTGTATAACAAAACAATGCCTTGCTGATGATCTTACGTAGTTGATGATCTGATGCCAACACTGTCACAGGTTATCGTGTCAAAGACGATTAGACGTATGAGCTAATCCTAAGCAATAATATTGTTAAGGCAAAAAAGCGATGGAAAACACTAAGCTTTTACACACAAAAGACTAGTAGGCTTTAGTGATAGTGCCCGCGCATTTCGATCTTGCTGGTCATTGGTCCAAATACGACAGTAGGTCAATGGATTTTTCTGTTCCTAAAATTGTGCACACTCAGAAAACATTGTGAAACATGTGTTAAGTGCACCGAAGAAATTTTACTAAGGCGTTATTTAATATTTTTACAATTAGTTCAGAAGAACAAGTGATAAAATTCGAATCATTTCGATTATCAATTTTTATCTTTGCTCTAATGAAACTTAAACTTCGATAAAGTGGATATAATAGAACTAAAAGGTAATGAAATCAGCAACTTACCGATTGCTATAAAGTATATGGTTGGCTGGGTCGAGGGTCAAGGCGTCCGTATAGAGCGCCACCGCAGTGGCGAAGTCCCCAGCCTGGCATGCTGCATTCGAAGCCCTGACTTTTTCTACAAACAGGGCTCGGGAGGCCGCCCCGAGCGACGCCGAACCCGTCGGCTCCACCTGCAATGGAAAATGATCTTTAAATGTATAGAAATAGAACTCAATTTTCAATGAAATTTAGTGTACAATCTAACCAGTCGTTATGTGAAGGAAAATAGGTAAGTAAGCTTTAGATATCCAGAAATAAAATTGAATTTTAAGCGTGGGGTCGAGTCAGTCGTTTTGTGAATAAAAATAGCCTTAAGGTTTACAGAAATAAAACAGATTTTTAAACATTAAATGAATAAACATGAAATGCAGGAAATACTTATGAATAACACCAAAAATTTACTGAAAAAATCCATCGATCGGCGGTCCATTTGTTTCCGAACGAACTAAAACTTATATTTTTTGCCACTAGGCGTTTTTGAAACTGTGTTATGGGCTGTACAATGCCAGTAGTACGATTTATTTATTTATTTATTTATCTTCGGGATCTTCGGGTTGTTAGCTCAAAACCTTTTTTAAGATTTCCTTCTGAAAGGTCAGTCAGAGGCATGTCAAAGTATAACAACGCTTAAAGTTCTGTTCGTTCTCGATTCCGCATCGAGAATTATGAGAATAAGCGTTATGGCCCATTCTTTATCATATCCGATCCATAACCCATATATCAAACGGTATTTTTATTGAGGCATAATTGCCACATAACTGGTATGAACGAAAGCAATTTGCGCACCGCAAGACGGTTCACACGAATGAGGAAATAGTCTTAATAAACGAAGTCGGTATGTTCTGACATAATTACCTTATATCACACATTCAGATTTATATATAAGCGTGTACCCTTTAAAGTCCTTACTTAGTGCTTCCTTAGATCGTACGAGGAATAAAGCCTCCGAGTTAAATTTTTCAAGGACCTTTGTCGATTTGAGATTGGATTTGGAGATTGACTAAAAGAAAATGTACTTCTGCAATGTTATCAAAATATATTGGCGTAAAGAGCTTTCATTTCCAAATGTTTATTATTTTATCATCAAAATGTGGATCATCTAACATTTTATATAGTTGATAAAACGTACATACAGTAGACTTCAACGCGCTCGTTCAGCGTAGGAAATGACACTTGTATATAAAGGGGATTGATCATTTTACTGTTGTAGCTGGTCGAATATTTTTACTCAAATATTGAAACTATCTGTTACAAATCTGTTAAATATCTACACAAAAAATCTTATAACCATTCCACAGAATGCAAAGAATGGATTTTTAAATTAAAATTTAATATTCACGTCACCAAGCCCTTCATAGAATTGAATAAGGTTTTTAATGTTTTTAACCATAATCCCTTAACAAAGGCAAAGAACATAAAAGTCATAATAATAATAAAATAAGACAAATGACAACCTGCTACTGAATTCTTAAATGCTTTCAACAATAAACGTCAATTATTATTGTGAGTTGGGGAAACCGTGTAAGGTTCCGTACAACTTTTAAATCTATGACTTTCCAAATCTTTTTAAATTCAAGTTTGAAGACGATGATATTTCACGAATTCATAACTGTTTCAGCACATTCTGAGTAGCTGTTTTCTAGTATTAGTTACGTAAATGGACCAAAGGGCTTTTTAATAATAAACAACCAATAAAACGTACAACTTCATTTTGACGTGAACATAGTTTATTTCGTTGTTGGTATAACAGCTACAACACATGTTGCTATGTACTGTACATGGAATTAACCAATCTTTCAGTTATATGTATACCTTAAAAAGTCAATATATCCCGCTTTAATATGTTTATTTATCCTTAAATATTTGTCTTGTCTTGTTTTGTACATGTACCCGCTATTTAAATTCCACTTCTCTCTAGCCTCAAAGGTTTGCTGGAAGAGAACTCTTTGTAGGGTTAAGCTCGCATTTGTACATGTCCTTACTTTATGTCTGTGTTTTATGTGATTTTATATGTGCAATAAAGAATTAAGAATTGATATTTACGTGAGGGAACCCTAAAAAATAAAAGGTATTTATTTGAGCGGGTAGACGGGCGTGACCGTCACCACCTGCGCTATCTACGGACCCATCGGAAGTAAGTTTTTTCTCATCGACCACATTCTTACCGCCGCGGAATAAAGATGAAAGATGTTAGTTGGATTTGTATACTCGACGCCATTGTTGTGACGCGCTATATTTTCAAAAATAACACATCTCAACTGTTTGATCTAAGTACCTATAGAAGTCTAAATTAATCATAGCCCTTTATGGTATAGGTTCCAAATAGTTAGTTAATAGAGCACTGGTGATCTAATTGGTAGTGACACCGCCTTCCGATCCTAAGGTCGTGGGTTCAAACCTGGTCGTGTACCAATGGATTTTTCTGTGCGAAAAATTTATGTGCGCTATACCAGTACTATCATATGGTGAAGGAAAACATTGTGAGGAAACCCGCGGCTTAGTCAGCTCCGCACGTATTGACCATTGTCTTTCCTTTGAACAAGGCCGACTAAGCTGAGAGGATGGAATAGGTGCTGCCTATGCGTACTCCATCTTAATTCGTCCCGGGCACTATAGAGTCCCGTTTGTGAAGGTAAAAGTTCCCTCTTGACGCTGTATAAATAATCTACTATAGATGGTAAAAGGCCTTAGTAGTTTGCAAATAGTTACGAGGCAAGTTTTTTTCGCTATAAATCGTTTTAAAACCTCTACGCTTTATAGCATGAGGTACAGTTGTGCACAAAAATTACTCATTTCCTTCAAAGCTTGTGATCGTTTAATTTTGGTATAAAAGCCAATAAGCGATAAGTAACCCCCTTATGGGGAGTTCGGGCATCATTACACGTTCATTTCAGGTTCCCGTGGAAACTCAACTCATCAAGGCGGGGTTGCCAGATGGGGTAAAAACTTTTACTGTTGCGAAAGATCAATCACAGATAACTCTAGTTACAAAGTTGACGGCCTCAGTGGCGTGGCGGGCGAGTGCTCGTCTGAGGAGCAAAAGGCGCGGGTTCTATTCCCGCTACGTGAGAAATGTTTGTATGTTCTGCAAATATTTCTTCTTTTTCTTCGGATGTTGTAGAATTATGTATTGAGAAAAAAAAAGTGTATAGTGTACCTATTGCTAAGTTTGGGGCTAGATGGCGCTGTGTGAACGGCGCAAATATTTATTTATTATGAAAGTTGGTTAATATAAGACTTTGATCATATACTGACTATGATAATTAGGTTTTTTTTTCAAACCTTCCGATGCTAGTGTCTTGGGTTCAAATACGTTGTGCACAAATGGGTTTTCTATTTGAAAAATTTATGTGCGCAATACCAGTACTCTCAAACGCTGAAGGAAAACATCACGAGGAAATCGGTATGTTGTAGAACCTAAAAAAGTTCGAAAATATGTGTCAAGTGCATGAAAGGAGCCTTTTAGGCGCACTTTATCCCTTTCACCACACTGGTTCGAAAGAACTAGTGACACGACTAGACGAGGGGTTTCTTTAGAAAAAAATACAAATGCTTACCATAATTTGTACATAGATCTTTGCACGAGTTACCGCTGTTTATTTACAGATGCAATTTGAATTTCAAACAGACTGTATTGCAACTTCTTCTGTAAATTTAAATTCACCCTATAATCTAACAAAAATCTATAAATCAGCTGGCAACACAGCCCATCAAGATATTGTTCTGAGGCCAAGTTACCGGCTCTTTATTAAAATTTCGTTTAAGCAGGCGCCTGATAACCACAACGGATTGCGTTGCGTAATTATTTTCTCAAAACAACCTTTCATCTTGTAAAGTTTCGGACGAGGACCGCCCAACGCTTGGACGTTGGAATGTGCATTCAAACGAATTGGGTTTTCTTTTTCTTATGTTGGCAATAGAGCACGGTATATTCAATAGAGAAACGAGAGTTTAGAAAATTTAAAGGGTGTTGGTTTTTTTGTATAAAGATTGACATAATATTTTAGGTTCGTATTTTAACATTCATTAGTGTGAAAAGGGTGTGTTTTTAAGCATGATAGTTTAAAAAGCTATAAAAGAGTTTTATTCTGCACAAATTGTTAATAAAATTATAAAGTATTTATTGTTTTTTTAGATGAGCTCTTAAGCTTTTTTAAACATTTATTAAATTAGTAAAAGTTCAGTTACAAATATATAGAATAAGTAGGTACATAAAACGAGTTTTCGTAATGTTAGTTAATATGTAATTTAAGGAATGTAGAGCTTGATCTTCACAGCTTCTACAAAGAATTTACTTTATTATAATAACAGTACTTTAATTAAAGAATGTTTAAACTTACAAGGCGATTAATCATAATGTAATTGCGCGTTACTACATCGAAGCCATTGGTAGAGGTGTCTGAAATATTTATTTATGTTTGATTAGGTAGGTATGAATAATAAAATAAGAAAAAAACGTAGTTATTAAGGTTTGGTTGAACCCACAAGGGATCGAAAAGAATGGATTAATAATGAAGAGGTCTATTCTATACCTAACAGTGCAATCGGGCTGAGATAATGATGATGATGATGATTAAGGTATGAAACAGAATATTTTTTATCACTGTTTCATTCTACGTAATTGAATTATGGATAAAAATAAGAGTTGAAAATTAAAATAAAAACTACCATAATTAGTAACATAAAATGTCAGTAATTAGTTTAAAAAAAATGACAAAAATATTCGAAACCTTCTCACAATGAAGTTTATGTGAAGGGTACTTTGGAAAAAAAGGACAGGTGACATCCATTCACAAATCCCGGCCCATGGATAGGTTCGTCTGCCCGTGAGGCCTGAAGAGACTAGTGCTTTATATCTCAACGCACAAGCATGTCACAGCAAAAAAGAAATAAGTTAACTCACTCTATGAAAAACGTTTTGTCATACAAACTCATCATTTGCCTGAACTTATCCCACTAGGCGGGGTCGGCATGTTAGTGTTATACAAACTGTGCTTAACTATTCATTTATCAGAGTTGACATCGAATATGTCCAATATAGTAGAGCACTGATGGTCTAGTGGTAGCGGGCTTTCCGATCCTAAGGCATTTTCGGGTCGTGGTTCAAATCCCGACGAGCACCAAATATTTTTTCTGTTATCTGACATCATCCTAATAATCAATCAAATCTTTATTTATTTTCAACTAGCTGACCCGACAGACTTCGTCCTGTTCATTCGTCATTTGTATGGGAAAAAGAAAAAGGCTATTTTTAGGGTTTTTCCAGCAATAATTCTAATTTTTCTCGCCGTAAAAACTATCCTTGAACTTCAACGAACATTTTAAAAAAAGATTTGGCCAAATTGGTCCAGGCGTTGTTGAGTTATGCGCTTACCAACACATTTTGCGATTCATTTTTATATTATAGACTAGTATTTTCGCTTGCGGGCGCGGGCTGCAAGCAGCCCGCGAGGATGTTGTTTCTTAGAGGCTGAACCAAAATTTCAGCCAAATCGGACGAACCGTTTCGGAGATACAAATAAGTGGGGGTGAAAATTGGGGGGGAGGGGGGGATTTTTTTATGAAATTTTACTCGCCATCCCATTCTCTATACGAATCCACTTGAAAAAATCCCATATCACGAGTCATTTCGGAGAACCATTAGGAGGGGGGGTCAAAGGGGGGTCGAAAGGGGGGGGAGTAAAAAAGTTGTATTCCTTCGAGCACCCTCTATCCGAATCTACAAAAAAAACATGCCCTCGTCGGGAAGAATCGGGACACCGAACGTGGGGGGGGCGAGGGGGGAGGAAAATGGGGGTTTTCGGATTTTTCCCCCACTCACCGGGACTCCCCGAACATTTCCCCCATACATCATCATCGTCCATCTCGACTCCTTCCGGGAGAACAATGATGTCAATGAGTGAGTGAGTGAGTCAGTGGTAATCGAGCTTTATATAGTATAATATCATCATTATCATCACCAATCTACATAAGTCCTCTTATACGCCAAGAAGTGACATTGCTCTTTACGTACTATGTACCAGAGACGTTTCTTGCAAATAAACAGCTGCTTACGCTAAACGGCCATTAATATCGGCAGCTATGTCTTTTACTTGACATTCCGCCATATTTTACAATTCCAAGTCGAGTTTACCTGCATTTTTGTATTCAGTTTATGTTCGCATTATCAAAAGAATATTATCAATACTTATAGTTGTTTAAGTTTTACCTACCAACGTGTATTATCTACTTAATTCAATCACTTGTATAGACTTAAGTTTCGTAGAATTTGTATAGGGAGTTCTGTTAAGGGATTAGCTTTTGAAATAACCAGTGTGGCGAAAAGTGAAAGGATTTAATATATAAGTAATTTATTTAGATACAATAGATATACCTAGACTAAATTGGCGACGTTTTCGAAAAGGACCAGGTCTAGAGTACCCTTAACCGACAACATATAACTTAAGCGACAGAGTATGTCAGGATCGTAGCAAATGGAGATCCGCGATCTCTACCTAACCCTATCGGAATCAGGCGTGATTGTATGTATGTACAATAGATAAGTTATATGTTTTTTTTAGTGTTCTAGCCTGTCCTTCACTATTATTTTATAATGAACCGTTGACTTGAAAACAACGCACCTTGAACCTCTCAGGTATAAGAGTCTCAAATAAAACTAAAAGACCCAAGTCGTCGGTCGTCCTTTGTCTATTCTTTCCGCCTATTTTCTTATTGGATGAACCCTCAAATTATTAACGATTTTACCTGTTCCAAATGAAACAATTAACGTGTGTTGGTTCCGAGACAAATCACAAAGTAATTTGGGACCGGATTCAAGTAATTTTTGTTAACCAACAGTTTTTTCACACACAGTATTTTTATGGGAATCAATCTCAAGACGTTCCGGTTTTAACCATTCGTCGTGGTTACAAAATTATGAAATGTACGTTTTATTTGTTTTATAGGTAAAATTATTTTTAATTCCAGCCTGTGAAGGATGGCGTTCGGGTAAAAAATCGCATGGCGACTTCCGCGCATCTGTTCGCTTCCCCCGAGGGGAGCGCCTTGCATCACGACTCCCATGCATATTTGTATTAGCCAGCCAAGATGGGAAGACCGGTATTCCCGAGCGGCGCGCGGCCGACTCGCTCGCATTTTCCGCTTTATTGGGTTATTGTTGCGAAATCTCACACAAGCCCGCCGGATTCCAGACATACCTCTGCAATTACCATTTCGTGAGTGACCCCACTCTCCCCTTTGTCTCTCCATTCGCACCGAAGGGATTTGACTTTTGACATTTGGCTACCATGATTAGAAATTCAACTTGCGTGTTTTTTATCAATAACAAATAAAGGCCATTGTTCGTTTTTGTATTAAGATCGAAGCATAAAATTAATTACCTACTTCTCCTTTCAAAAAGTAAATTAAAATATGAAAAGAACACTTACATTAGTACCACAAATATTGTGCGCCTCGGTAAACTTCGTGCTTTGGATGAAAACCGAATTTGTCCTAATATAATATGCAATTAAAATAATAACTGAACTTAAGCTTTAAAAAAATAAGTATCTATGTTCATAATTATTGTAATATCTCTATATAATATACCATCATCGCGTTAATTCGTATTTCAGAAGTTAGATGAAAATTGCCAAGGCGCACAATATTTGTAGTAAGTACTACTGTACTTACCATCTTAATTCAAGTAAAAAATCTCATGTACTTATGTGTTAATGTTTCTAACATCGTAAATGTTTTCAGCGGCCAAAAAACTTGTTAAGTCGGTTACATAGAGATCCGATAAAATAAAGTAAATTTGCAAGCAATAACTTCAAGCCAATTAAGAAGTATTAATAAAACCAGTGGCCATACGATTAAACGAGAATGCTCAATAAAGGTAACCATAATGACTGCGATTGTGCGCCATAATGGCCATAACTATCCATATTTTCCATTGTATTCTATTTTAGGTAACATTTAAATAATACTGAAATAAAACCTAAATAAAATTGAGCACGATTTTATTGAACAAAGGTTTAAAAGAAAGTACAAACCATCTTTGTCATTTGCTCCTGTCAAACTCTACCTACAGAAAAATACGTCAGACGAACACAGTTCTCAAGTATCTGCAGCAGCTATACGTTCCATTTCAAGGTACAAATGGTTTATGCGTAAGTGGGCATGCTGTGTTATGCGTTTATAATACGCATTTGTGAGATATCCAGAGGAAAATTACTTTCATATCGTAGTTTTTGTTCCGGCACGCGTACCGCGGGTGGAATGCAACGATCGTGACGATCGATTTCGCGCGCAATCATCGTCCGCCATGTTGTTTTTGCTGTCAAAATAATAGCCTCGAGGTGCGTTCCATTGCACGCTACCGGCAACACATCGGAAACGACAATGCTGAAAACATTTTATTTTGTTCAGCAGGTAAATTATAATACCGATTAGGTACCGAACAATCAGCAAAATCAAGGCAACACAAAAACAGCAAAACTTGATTTGAGATAATTGCAAATCTGAACTAATAAACTTTTTAATGACAACGCAGGTATCGAATTTGTTTCTTCTTTTATTTAATTACACTCAATCTGTTATTACGGCGAACATTATCGCGGATTAAGGGTACTCTTTTATTTTTGAACCCATGCCAGCCAGCGAGGGCGTGGCAGACATCTTGTATTTTACAGCGAACAGTTTTTTGCCTGCGTTGTATTAAAAAAAATTATGGGCGAATCTTTTTAACAGATAGAATAGATATTATTAAAACAAACAATATTGTTTGGTAACGATTTCAATACAAATACGATCTTTGTTGTATTTTGAGAACTCTTAAATAAAATAGGCAATTTTTTAACTAATACGATATGAACTAGAAAAGTGCTTTGACTAGGTATTGGTATAATTACAAAAGGTAATATGAAATTAATATTGATTACGAATGACGGTGCAGTTTACCTTTCAAAGTTAATCAATGTAAGTGACCAAGTAGCACCAAAGCTTAGTATAGGTACCTAGACCTATTTTAATAATACGCCGATCTAATCAATATTGAGAGTGTAGGGGGATTCCTGAATGCGATTGACCAAATCGAAATACAAGCAGATATGGGTTGAGAATGATGAAGATCTAATCAAATAAGTAATTACAAAGGATAATAAAATAAACCCTGTAAATTATATGTGCTTAGTACGGACCTGTCTTGCGAAGGGTGGGCTGGGGTAAAGTTAATTAGTTATTACACGCGCAAGAATGTGCTACGGTCGGTACGATGCTATCCGGGAATTACCTGAACTGAATTAGCTTCCTACATGATAGAATAGCTCACTGAGTAGCCAGGCGTATCCTCAGAACATTGTTTAAAAAAACTAGATGTTCTAAGACAGAAGAATTTGAATTTGAAATTTTCAAAATGGCGGAATCACCAAATCAAAAAGTAAAGAAAAAAACGCCCAGAGTGAATGGAAGACTTTTAACAATAAATACGAAATAAATAATATTAACGAAAGTCTAGGCACTAAGGTCTTTGTTACCATCGCCATCCCAAAAGGCGTTCACTTAGGGCGCCATATTTTTTTCTTCGAAATCAATAACGTTCACAAAAATGTCAGTCCAACAATTTCTACAATAATTTAATTAACTTTTGACAGTGACTTTTCAAAATTAAATTAATTGGTTGGACGTAGTAGGTAGTAGTACCTACTTTGTTCTTTTAGTTTTGCACGGCTTTAGAAAATGACCCTCTGATAACTACCGGTCATACATCAACGAAGATGAATGGAGTCTTTAAAAAATCCAGATCACAGGTCTGTCAATATTGACTTTTGATCTTTGTACAACTTCCTAAACCATTTCAAATGACCATCTCAATTTTTGAAGTAGGTAAGTACTTCAACTAGTCCTTTGTCGGCGTTCGTGGCGACCGCACTTACTGATGTGTACATCCAGTAACAAAACTCATTTTAAGATTTTCTGAACATCCAAGGTTAAGAAAGGGGTTGTAATATTTAGGAATAACTAGCTAACGCCCGCAGCTTTCCTCACATGGTAAGTGGTACATAAAAAGTAGCCTATATGTTATTCCAGCACATGTACTATGTATATTCAAAGCTTTATTCAAATCCGTTCTGCCGTTACGGCGTGATTGAGGCACAAACATACAAACATCCTCACAAACTTTCACATTTATAATATAGTACAGTTATAGAATAAGTAGAATATACTAGGATAGAATGATTGGCAGCCATTTTTTTTGAACGCTGATGTATTGTTTAGACGAAAATTTCTCAAACCTCTTTTCCTAGTGAAACTGCTAAAAAGATTCATTTCGTAAAATAAACGATTTTAATTTTCCATCGACTTCCCAGCTTCCAAAGATATTATCTTTAACTGGACTATATTACTCGATATTATTTATCGAGTAATATAGTCCATATTTGCTAGCATGGGTTAGGTAAATAAATAAATATTTGTGGACATTTCACACAGAGCCATCTAGCCCCAAACTAAGCAAAGCTATGGATACCAGATGGCTGATGGAATACTTATATACTTTTTTTTACAACACCCAGACCCGGAAGAAATATTTGCAGAACATAAAAACATGTCTCCCGTAGCGAGAATCGAACCCGCACTTCTTGCGCCTCAGCCGAGCACTCGCCCGCGACGCCATCGAGGTCGTCAAACAGACAGCTGACAACTTAGATCAGTTATTATTCAGCTATTGTCTCTTTTTCACATATTAAAGACTGATGTCAGCGAGATAATTCGGTTAGCAACACGATTTTTTTCCATGTACATCTCCCGTTGACTGTACTTAACCGCAGCTTTGAGATAGCATTGTGGGTTTCTTTCAATAATACCTCCGATTAGGCTTCACGACGGTTTGTTTGCGGTTTATAAATAAAAAATATTAAAGAACCACATTGAGATAAAACCGACTTATTACGTGATGGTTTAACCTGCGTACAGTCTCATGATGGATATAAACGTTCGCGCAGCCAAAGCTGAGTGTCGCCTACTTCATCTTCCTGCCCTTATCCCACTCTATGTGGGGTCGGCACAGCATGATCCTTGGATCATCCTGCAAGAGTTTTGCCTAAGGTGTTTTAAGACCGGCCGCCAGCCTGACGTCAACCCTCCTTGGGAATACTTGCTTATTGTATCTCATCATGTTGGAGGATAGGTACTATCCCTCAGTCGACTTTTACGACATGCTCGGGGAGAGAAGCATAGCTGAGTATCGCCTACTACTATTACTAATAGTCATATCCCTAGTTATTTTGAACCAGTGTAGTGAAAGGGTTTAAAGTGCAAAAGGCTCCTTTCATGGACTTCCGCAAATAAATGCAAATCGTAAAAATAATTGCAAATGGAATTAAATTAATGTTTTTAGTTTAATGAATTGATACGTTACATAACAGCTGCTTCTCTCCCAGAGCATGTCGTAAAAGTCGACTAAGGGATAGTATCCTCAAACATGATGAGATACAATAAGAAAGTATTCCCAAGGAGGGTTGACGACAGGCAGGCGGCCGGTCATAAAACACCTTAGCCAAAACTCTTACAGCATGATCTAAGGATCATGCTATGCCGACCCCACATAGAGCGAGCACAACACGTTTTCTCACATTGTTTTATAATTTAAAATAAAAAATATGGTTCAGAAAATGTTTAGAACCTCTACGAGAGACATCTCAAAACAATCATGATGTCATTAAAATTTTAAATAGCCCTTTGGCTGCGCGTAGTCGGTTAAAAATAAGCTCACTTATTATTGATTCACTTTTATTCGGTCGGCATTACAATAAATTACTCATTTGGTATACCTAACGATGATATATAAAACTTTACGTTACTGACAGACTGACTGTCAATCAACGCACAGCCTACGTCCCGAAAGTATGAAACTTGGAGGAAATATACCTCTTATGGTGTAGTGTTTATGCCAAGAAAGAAATTCTTTCAGAAGTCGCGGGCATTCCACTAGTTCGTTTATATGACATGTGCACATAAATAATTTTACGACTATAAAAAATGATAAAAACAATTTAAAGGTAGGCTTAGAAAGGAGTTGTAAAAAAGAAAGCTTTTATTACACCAACCAACTGTTAATGTCTTTACAGATTGGGTATTTATAAGCACGCATGGCTAGATTTCCTGCTAGACCTTTTTAATTGACTTTGTTTGATGGCAATTCATATTAGTATTGAGTGATTTTATGGCCATTAAAATAAGTTAATTAATTAGCGGATAGAAAGCGGCAATCACCGAAGATGTGACCAGTTTGGCGAAGTGAACATTAGTCAGTTGATGGTTTAATTGCTTGGGAAACAGGCCAACGAGATGCTCAATCTGATGTTTGGAGAGATTAATGAAGAAATAAATCGTACCAATGATAAGGAACGTCGAAAAAAAACAATCAATGCATTCTACATGTAATATTAATTTCACCAATTACCTACTCTAATATTAAGAAAAAATATTTGCATGCCTATATAAGGTAAGACAGTACTGGAGCATTATTTATTATCTAATTTAAACTTGTATAACCTACTTTCTGACAAATAAATGAATTGAATTGAATTGGATTCTGTATTTTTTATTAACTTCATTTTGCTTTGCTTGCGTGGGAACCAAAGTGGCCTATATGTGATTCCAGCACATGTACAATGTATGATAATTCAGGGCGTCTAGCATCTGGTCGAAGCGATTCGTAACCCAAGAGCTGGTTTTTATTTAGCTCAACGGATCAGTATTGCCATTCAGCGTGGCAATATGCGGCTTGTGCACACTTCTACCGTCTGATGATGTCGATCAGGTGATCTATCTATAGACCAATCCTTGGACAGCCCGACTATTTCTTTTGTATTTTGTAAATTATACTTATACTAGCTGCCGCCCGCGGCTTCGCTAGCGTGGTACCCGGATAAAAAATAGCCTATACCTATAGCCTATGTTAATCCAGTACATGTACTATGTATATTCCAAGTTTTTTTCAAATCCGTTCAGCCGTTTAGGCGTGAAAGAGTAACAAACATCCATAAATACAAACTTTCGCGTTTATATTATTATATTTATATTATATTATATAAGTTCCTCGTACGTATTATATATTCCAAGATTCATTTAAATATCTTCATACATTACATAACTGAGGCACAAATATCTCAACATCCTCTAATATTTAACATCATTTAGTTCTAATTCATTTTTTTATCCTTTAATGGTATTTATGCCATGCATCTTCAAACAATAATTGTGAGTTGTAAGGCAAGTAACCGAAATCCGACTACATTATGGCTACACATATGTTTATGCTATGTTTGAGGTACTACTCTCGATTTAAGCCTCGGTTCCATAGCGTAGTTGTTTTGTGAAAAAATGTATTGCGCTTTTCGATATATAATAAAGTCACTATGGTAATGAACGACCCGTCGTCTGTTTGTTGAATTTAGAAACCGAGAAGGATGTCAGATATGAATGTTGATTGATACAATGATAGAGGAAGGTCGAAGAAGAAATGGATACGACTACTACCAGTCGTGTCACTAGTTCTTTCGAACCAGTGTGGCGCAACGATTTAACGAGTGCCTCAAAGACTCCTTTCATGCACTTGACAATGATTTGAACCCATGACCTTAGGATCAGAAGGCCCCACCTTCTGATCCGTTACTACTAGACCACTACTAGGTGCTCTTCAGACCGGCAGTGCTCTCCGGATTACGTGAAAGATGACATGAGTAAGAAAGGAGTAAATACTAAAATGGCGGCTGAAGGAAGTGGAAGAAAAGCACATGTTTTGTGTCACAACACAAGTGATCATCTCCCTGACCTTTTTCTACTTACGTGACGTCTCACATGAGTAGAATAAGGTCTGGGAGATGATCATGTTTAAACAAGTTACTTTCCTCAAGATACTTTTCCTCATGCTGGGGCCACATTATCGGGATTCGGTGAATTTGTCTCATAGAGTGACAAGTTCAGCTATATGACTTGTCACAGGATAGACAAGGATATAAAACTCGAAGCTTTGCAGTATCGCGATAATGTAGCCACATCACTTACTTTTTTGTAACGGTCCATGTCAGTGGTCTTGTTATGAACGTAGGAACTAAGGCTTTAGTCACACAATGCAAGAACACGCTACACAGTCTCTCCAACACAATAAAGGCTAGTGCAGAAAGCAGACACCTCGTCAAGTGGTGAAATACGACATATTGTAGGCTGAGTGGGCTCGGTATTGTAAACTTTTGATAGGGTTGCTTCAAGATGCCATTAAAATATTCCATTCGGAAGTATATCATCATAATTTCTTATAATTAGAGACGAATAGCGCAGAATTGTGAAACGAGCCACTACTCCTGAGCTGACGACCATGACCACTCTGTCAAGAATGTAGCGACTAAAAAGAAGATATATATTACTACTAGCGTTCGCCCACAGCTTCGTTCGCGTGATATCCGGACAAAAAGTATCTTATATGTTATTCCAGCATACATACTATGTATATTCCAAGTTTCATTCAAATCCGTTCTGCCGTTACCGCGTGATTGAGGCACAAACGTACATCGTCACATCCACACATCCTTACATCCTCACATCCTCATAAACTGTCGCATTTAGAATATTAGTAGGATTTACATGCCCCTACAAACGCAAGTACTCAAATTCACCATGCTTGACAGAGTGGCAGCCCTAGTGAAAGCTGAGTAGCGTCGCGTCGCAAGTTATTATTAGGCGAACGTCACGTCCCGAGTCCCGTAGCGACCGTGTAGCGCGACCGTGTAGCGCCAGTGATTACATACTATTATCTATAACTAGAGATCGATCCTGAAGTAGCTCAGGCCATGTCAAATGAGTATAAAGGTACAGATACTAAAAGTATAACAAGTAACCTAACAACCGAATACCCAAACGCGACTTAGAGTTGAGCACGTCTCAAGTCACGGTTTTTTGACAGTTTTTGATGAAAATCTGTCAAAAACTCGTCACTTGAGACGTGCTCACTCTGAGATGCGTTTGAGTATTCTGGGTTAGCACAACCCCATACAGAAGTAGAGCTCGTCCAACTGCGCGCTGGGTAGACGAAATTAAAAAAAGCCATAGTTTTTAGATTCGTGAGGCATAGAACCGGAGTGAATGGAGAAAACAAAGGGAGGCCCACACCCAGCTGTGGGATACTAAGAGCTGTGGATAATGTTGATGATGAAGTAGCACAACGTACTTCCACTACCGGTGTCATAATTTGTTTCGAACCAGTGTGATGAAAGTATGTAAGTTGCGCTTCAAAGTGGTGCTTTTTGTGCATTTGAAATGACTGACATGACATTAGTTTTCGAACTTTTAGACGTTTTCCTTCACCGTTTGAGATATCGTATTTTTTTCAAACAGAGAAATTCTTTGGTGTACCGGCTTGAACCCATGGCTTTAAGATTGTATGGCGGGATTATTAGACCACGTGCTCTTACGTAAGCATCCTATTTTAAAGCAAATACTAGCTTATGTACAAAGCATCTGCTAGAAATGAGCATGCTACAAAACAAAACACAAACATGCCTGTAGACTACTTTGTATGTCATTGTGTAGTTGTGCCTGTCTGTCATAAAGTTCTAAGTCCCCATACAAATCTGAAACCATGCATCGGTAAGTTCAAGTATATCGGCCAATCGTACCGTGGTATGTATTAGTATATATTAGTAACTGTAAGAATATTATTGCAAGGGAAAATCAACCTTGTTGTTTTATGACGTGCAAATAAACTTGAAATTTAGGGTGGTAGATCACATTTTTGGCCGCGAATCTAATCGCGTGGTACTATGATTAAAAATTTACCCGTTTTGAGGTCGGCCCTCTTAATATTTCAATACTCTGGCTTTTTATAACATATCTTTCAGAGCAATTCGTTAAAGATTTGTTACATACACCATCCTATCCTATCCTATTAATATTATAAACCCGAAAGTTTGTATGTTTGTGCTTGTTACTCTTTCACGCCTAAAAAGCTGAACGGATTTGAATGAAGCTTGGAATATACGTAGGACATGTACTGGATTAACATTATAGGCTATTTTTTATCCGGGTACCACGCGAGTGAAGCCGCGGGCGGCAGCTAGTAAACCATATGTTTGAATAGTATCTTGCTTGTTCTATGGATTACTATTTGCCAAAGTCCTGACTGGCATATTCTCGTTTCATTCGCTCTCATCACATCTTCCATGCATGCTCGTCGGCTTAGAGTATTTTAGATCAACCAATTTTTATCCAAAAAATTAGTTTAAAACTGAAACTAAAACACCAACAAGGTACCTAGAGCTATAAGCCGATTAAAGCAGCCCTATGCTAATGTGTAGTTATTAATACACTAAGGGCACGCCTACACTATCCGTCACATCAGAACATAACAGCATTTGAATTACATTAATTTGTATCGGGCCTTATGTGTAACTCGACTCGTCATTGCAGTGGTCCGGGTGGAAGAGGAGAGCGGGTTAAATCGATACTACATAAAAAGCCTCTTAGAAAAATAAACATTAGATCTCTAGATACTGTCTCAGGACGGAAAGGAGTCAAAACGCGTCTTTTCTTCTGACTTTATAATTTAAAGGTCCACCTTTTAGAAAAAAACCGTGGATACTGGCCATAATATTCTCTACAGTACTATCATAAACAATTTTACTGCAATAAAAATTAAATACAATATTTTGATTTATTTTTTTGTATCTTATCTATTTATAAAAACAACGCTACAGTCCGCAGCTTCGTCTGTGTAGTACACAAATAACAATACGAATAGCTTACCTATTTGTTATTTTACGTAACATATCTACTGTCTATTCTTAGTTTCCGCCAATTCAGTAGAACCGTTACATCCTGCTTAAAAAACATACAAACTTTAGGATTCTTAATATTGTAGAATGTTCTGTGTGTTTGTCGCTACTTGCTTTCACTTACACCCCCCGCCCCCAACAGGCAAGTCACGCACTAGCACACGTTCACACGTTCATGCTATGGGACCCGACAACAGACATCTCCTCGATGCTTTTACATTACAGGAACCTTTAAGTACACTTTATGGAGGAAATCCAGTCGTCTTTTTATTGTGTGGCACAATCGCAGAAATGGTAAATTTTTCTCAACTAATCTTAACATGTTTGTACACACAGCTGGACATAGCTCACTTCCATAACATTATCATCATCTTCCTGCCCCTATCCTACTCTATGTGGGGTCGGCACGGCATGATCCTTGGATCATGGTGTAAGAGTTTTGGCTAAGGTTAAGGCTAAGTTACTTCCATAACATAATACATATAATATGAAAAACATTTAGGTACTTACATATTATTACTGTTATTATGCCATGGAAAAATCCCTAGATCTTCTTGGAGTGGTTTATACGGAAATTCTACAAGCGGAAGCTATCAATAAAACCAAGTAAGTACCCATTTCAGCAGTAAGTATGTACGTTCATCTCGTTACTACAAAATAGAGAAAATCAACTGGACCTAAAGTATTTAAAAATCAAGTTTTGCATAGAGTTGATGGTGGCAGAAACTGGATGCGTCAAGCCAAAGACAGGGCGTGATGGCGCTCATTAGGAGAGGCCTATGTTCAGCAGTGGACTGCTATAGGCCGATGATGATGATGATAGAGTGGATGATCTCTATTACAAGTTGTTGAGAACGGAAGAGGAAAGATGATCGGCCATCTTATACGACATAACAGTTTCATTGAGAGCATCATAAAAGGTAACATGAAAGGAGGGAGAGGAAGAGAATAAATATAAATAAATAACACCCAACAGTCACATACATAGTCCTGACCCCACACTAGGATTCCCTGTAACGTGGGTATCAGAAACTACGAGTACCATGGTACCACAACACCCAGACAGTAATTAGGAGCGTGGTCCGTTTTGCCCCATTCTCCTTTACAATTAATATGCACTTACCTCCGAGAAGTCTCTCTGTGACATGGCTTTTATATAATCTGTGGACGATAAAAAATACATTAGATACATAAACATAAACATTACATTTTGTGCGTCAGGCTTCAAAGAAGCCGGTAGGTGATCTCAAAGGATGTGGTCATAACTGGAGGATATGAAACATGCGTTTTAGCCTTAGTTTTAGCTTATTAGATAAGTCTAACTCGCGTATTTTAATAAATATTATCATTATCTTGTAGATGCTAGTAGTAGGAATAAATCAGACTGGTGAACTCTTTTTAGGTAGGAACAACGTTCAAACACAGCAAGTGTCAAAGCACTACCACACATAACGTATATTAACTTTTTGTACACCGCCTTCTTTTTGTTGTAAATCCAAAAGTTGTCTGGAAGAGATCACTTTTAGCTATAAGGTCGGCCACTGTACACTTTTTGTTGTCAAACTTTACTTTTCTGTGTGCTCTAAGTGTTGATCTATCTATCTACACTACACCGCTCAAATTTGTTGTCAATGGAGAAGTCCCAGCCTGTTTCTAAACATTAATTTAGTCCAATTTAGTTATAGCTTAGTTCAGTTTTAATCCTGGTTGCCTGGAAGACATCGCAATAAGCGATAAGGCGATAAGGCTTTTACCAGCAATCGTTTCCTATAAAAAATGTACTCCTACATTGTTGTTCGCAATAAAGTATTTTTCATTTCATTTCATCTGGTTCATACGGAAAAACCATGCTGAACCCTAAATTTTGTTATAACCCTACCCTTTGATTTTTTAATTCAGAATCATTACTTTCAACACTGAATAACCTAAATAACCGAACGTTAATGCAAATCTTCCAAATATTGCAATCTTAATTACGCTCCAAAATCTTCGTCAATTCCGGGACTCGTCCATGTAAATTATCTTCAAAAATTATTGTTCGCTCTGAACTTTTAATGTGTACTTTCGCGGAAACCCTGGCAATTGAACTTCAAAACTGAGCTTTAATGCTCAGAAAATAAGGTTTAAAATAGCCGATGTGGAATTCAGGATGTGGCTAGACGGTGGATTCAAAGCGCTCAAGTCTTCCGCCGGGGGTCATCAAACTTGATAATAGAAACTTGTGTCATTGCGAATCAGTCTCCAATTCAAAATGAGCTTTATTCCTGTAGCTTTAAGTTTGGTTGTACTTTATCGTGGTTACTTCAGATTTATAAGACAAGTGGCATCGGGTTCGAATTTAATAGATTTTTCTATTGAAATAATACGTTTTAAAAACTAAAAAGAAAACAGACTTCAATGATAAAATTCGAGCCCATAAAAAATCATCACCGATAAATAAAAGAAATCCAAATTTCTAATTTTCTAAAACAGTTCATAAATGATAGAGTTCTGAGGTGACAAACATAAAAAATACAACCGAATGGAGAAGTTTCCTCCCTTTTTTTAAGTCGGTTCAAAAACCTACCATGGACTACAACACCCAGACCCTGAAGAAATATTTACAGAACATGAAACATTTCTTCCGTAAAGAGAATCGAACCCGCACCTCTTGCGTCTCAGTTGAGCAATCGCCCGCCGTGCCACCGAGGCCGTCAGAGCCACAATTAATCAGAAGAAAACTTACAGCCATAATTCAAGAGTCCTAAGATAGATATCATACGACCCATCGGACATATAAAAGGTATATTATGTACGAGAGGATATTATCCCTTAGTTGACTTTTGCTATATGCTCGGGGAGAGAAGTAGCTGGACGCATTCTACGTTTTTTCTTTACTCCCAGTCCAGCAGAGGAGTACCTAAGTAGTACATTATAGGTGGGTATATTGGCAAAGATATATTTCCTACAGTTATTCCGGTAGGTATTCGATATGGCTCGGATGATAACCGAGCAGTTAACCTACTCTAGCCAAGAATACCACTGTCAATGCGTTTATTTACGAGTAAGTTACCTAGAACTGTTTTCTTTAGGTCAAAACTCCATACATTGGCCAGGTTATACCAGGTCTCATAGCTCAGTTGGTAGTACATAGCTCTGCCTTCTGCGCTGTAGGTTGTAGGTTCAAACCCAGAAGAAAAAATTATATGATGAATATAGGATAGGTATTTGTTCTGTGTATGGGTGTTATTATGTATTATTTATAAGTATTAAGGCCGTTATATACCTTCACGTATTATGATATATTACGGTAACTTTTCTATAGTAATCTGATAGTTACGTCTGTGATGGCTTTTAATTTAAGAAAGGAGTAATAATTCCAAGAAAAGATCCCATAGTAAAAGTTTTCTTTAGTTTAGGACTAGATGTCGCTGTGTGTCCAGCAATATTTATTTATTTATTATTATTGCTATCCTTTATGGCTCCACAAACTACCATCCAATAAACTATTATGTTCACTTGAAAATAATATTTACTGAATTAAATCGATTTACTATCAATAGACCTCATAAAATATTCACAAATTGAAAAAGCTAACTGAAAAGATTTCATGCGAATTTAATTTGGATCTGCCCAAGAGCCAAATAAATGTCTTTTTGAAATTATCTTGGACAGATCCAAATCAAAATCATGAAAATGGAGAAAATAGAAGCATCAGTCGGGTAAATAACTAGGCTTTTTCGTATCACTGGGTCTTTCTTAGCTACTGAGTTTGACTGCAAGTTTTCTTATAATTACTTGTGACTTTGACCTCCCCATTAGGGGATACGGGCGTGATAATATTTTTTTTTATCTGAAATAGGTTTGCGTTTGACTACACTCTACCTGATGTTAAGTAAAAGTGTGGTCTAGGATGGAGCATGCTTACTGAGAAGAAACCTATTGATTCTTGATTTTAAAAAACGATTGTACTTTGCAGAAAATACCGACCACGGCAGAGAATTCCTCATTTTTGAATGTGGAGAATGTGAACTCAAAGCGCAAATATGTATGTACCTATGTATGTATTTGGTATACATAGAACGGTGATATTGTCGAGTAGACTGGATTAAGAAACATTAAAAATGGTAGAACATTTGTGTAAATAACAGGGTCGAGGCACACGAGCTTTCTGCATCATCACCAACCCCTGATTATAAGTAGGTACCAACCACAGCGCGCTAAACAAGATGAAATTACGAGTAAATCTACAAGTAAGCAAGTCTGTTGCAAATTGCACCCTATTACAATGTAATAGAATACAAAATCATCCAACCTGAATCTCGTCTAAAATTATACAAATGATTACTTAGGTCACGCAGCTCGTGTGTATAATGGTGAATAATGATGTACAGTGAGCGACAAAAGTACGTGAACATCTGATATTTTCAACTTTGAAAACTCTTTGCCCTCATCATCATCGTATCAGCCCACGACCATCCAGAGCTGGGTATAGGCCTCCTCTTTAGCAAACTATTCTTCACCATCCTGCGCAAACCGAATCGACTGGACACTAACAGTTTTAATGTCATCAGACGATGCCCTTAGTGGCCCCACACATATAACACTTTCTTGGCCCCTTAGTCCTACCATTTTTCAGCAAAATAAGAAAAAGTTTTTTAAAAGACTGGAAGAAAGCTCAGTATAGGAATATCAGGAAATCTATGGGGAAAATGCCTAGCGGCGGGACGACACAGGTTAAAAAAGACTTCTGTCACTGTCTGTACAATGTGAGGTTAGGATTTGAATTCCTCATCAGTCACCACCTGGCTACCGTTTAAAGGTATAGCTCTAAGGCATTTACACTCAATAATTTACTCGAAATTTCGTGGTTATAAAAAAAAGAGAACGCATTTGTCCAGATGTTTCTTAAAATTAAGAAAAATTGAGAATTTCAATGTAATTGGTACTCGAGGCTCTATTCTAATTTTAGTAACAGACTACGTTTGAAAAATATACAAAAAACATTTCAAGCACGTAATATCAGAGATTTCTAAGCTAGGATGGCATACACGATCAGAAAACATCATTATATTTAGTAGTTATCTTCAAAAATGACAATAGATTTAATAATGTTTCATTTGAAAGTTTTGATACTAAATTATACGATCTACGCCCGGTTCTAAAATTCTAAACGCGCCGTATTGCTCATTATAATAGCAACATTGCTTTTCTGTCAATAAAATTATGGCGCTTTCAACAGATAACAACACTGGTGAGAGCACTGGTGGTCTCGTGGTAGCGGCCCCTCCTTCCGATCCTAAGGTCGTGGGTTTAAATCCGGTCGTGCACAAATGAATTTTTCTGTTCGAAGTGTTCGCCAGTACTCTCAAACGGCGAAGGAAAACATCGTGAGGAAACCGGAAACTTAAAAAACATGTGTCAAGTGAATGAAAGGAGCCATTGAGACGCATTTTAAACCTTTTCGCAACAGCTGGTTCGAAAGAACTAGTGACGCTATTAACAGTAGTAGAACAGATACCAATGTTGCTATGATAATGAACGATTCGTCTTCGGTTTGTAGAATATTGAACCTGGGCACCAATCCAGTTTGGGCATATTTCAAATAACCATTATACGTCACAGAAACATAAAAGGGTACTTAAACGAAATCACATAAAAATAGTGATAAAAATTTGGTCAACACTCAGCATTAATGCTTAGCACAGAGGTTCACCAACTAAGCACTTTTCAGGGTCACCCTGGTCATTGACCTAAAGGTTTTTCACAACATTCCTAACAAGAAAAGCAAATGACAAGCAAACTTTTACACAGCGGCATCTAGCCCCAATCTAAGCAAAGCTATGGGAACTAGATGGCTGATATAATACATACTTTTTTTGTCAATACATACTTATAATTAATACATTATATATTACTACATCCATACCCGGAAGAAATATTTGTAGAACATGCAAACATTTCTCCCGCTTCAAGAATCGAACCCACTCGAGCCGAGCACTCGTCCGCCAAGTCACAGAGGTCATCATTAGCTTAGCTTTCCTGTGCGACACAGCTTCTGTGGCTTGACACGTTGGGGGTCGAGGCCACCTAGGCCACCATACGATCGTGTCTAGGCGGATTTCAAATGCATCCCATTCAATGTAATCCTCTCCAACATGATGGACCATTTATAGGGGTGATGGGCTGATCACCTGTCACCATGGTTCACTAAATCTGTCTTCAAATCAGGAGTGGCTACAAGTTTTATTATGGCTCTTGTGGCTCTGCCCACCCCATTAGGGATACGGGCGTGGAAATATGTATGTATGTAAATACATTTGCGTAGTAGCTCCGAAAATCTACCTTTAAAGACACAACGTATCATAATTTCCCAATGGTCGCGTGCTTATACCCATCGGACCGCCTGAGGGCTTCTTTTGATGGCCAATACAGCTACCGAACCAGATGAAATTCAACTTAAAATTATTGTTTTCTTCTCAGAATACTGTTAGCATATAAATGAACTGATGTTGCAATCTGATCAATGTTTCTTTCATTGTCATAATACATTGTATCGGGGCGCCAGACATCTCCATGTGGGGTGATTGGGTATTTTCTGAGGATGTTTGCTTGAGCAATACCGCGTTAGAGCTAAAAGTTATTCTTTTACCATCTTGTACAGATGGTATAAAGGCCTCAGTTTTTTGCTTGGTTCACGCCCTGTGACGAGCAGTCCGATTTGTATGGAATTTTGTTCAGATTTTTTAGTAAAAGCTTTACTTTTTTGTCAAATGTACCATAGTATATATAAATATATTCAACAATTCGACAACGTCCAACCCATTAATTGCCTGGGCAGGTGCTTCCCTAGTCGTCTCAAAATTTTTTCTTAGGATAAAATAAGTGATCAATACCTACCTACTGGGAAATTAATTTTGGGTCGAACCGGGATAAATACCTATTGGGTTAAAATTTGGGTCGAACTGGGAAGTCGGCCGCGGTACTATTTATTACCTACATTTTGGTCATTAGGTACCTCTATTCTATATTTGGTATATCTTGTAGGTACCAACAGCTTTTTACAGCACAAATTAAAATAATTCGAATGACCTTCTACAGTTACGGATTTGTTTGATCTTTTTTCATCGTTCAATTTGTTGATAATTAGGTGCCCACCAAACAGGTTAGTTAAGGATTATTTGAACTGATTATAATTGCTGAAGTTGAGAACGGTGTAATTGCTAAGAGGATTAGCGATTTTTTTTTCTGAATAGCTGCTTCTTTTTATAATTTTTTTATGTGTTTTAGGAACTGACATGATGTTTTTGTAAGCAGGTAGATCTCTCGTATTTTTAAGCCAGGATGCAAATGTAGCCTTTTTAAGTTCTTTACAAAATGCCCGATCCAAGAAATAAATTTGTCCCTTTGAACACATTTTGACCTACATTTAATAATTTTAGTATTAATAGTTTGTAATTTGGAACAGCATGGCTCGGTAGGTACTTTTATCAAAGTGACGTAAGTCCACCCACAGGAGTTTTACGTTTAATAAAATAAAACTAACGCCAAGAAATATTAGAACTGGAAGAGTGCGTTGATGTCTTTTGTATGGAACTTAAAATTTTGTAGCGTATCCATAAATTCCAAGTTACATTTGATTCTAATATCAAATGGATTTTTTAAAATTGTAAAATGTGTTATGTAGCTTCGTAGGTGGTACTCACAGATACCTTATTGTTTTTGTATTTTCCTAGGTTCTAAAAGTCGTACACACTCGGAGACCTATAAACTGTCGTATCAAATAACTAGCTTTCGCCCGCGGCTCGCATTGTATCCAACTAAGGTATTAAGTAGCCTAAATATATTACGATGTCACGAATTATGTATATTCCAAATTTAAATCGAGTTCGATAAGCCGTTATATCGTAATTAGGCGCAAACATACGCACAAACTTTCGCATTTTAGCATTAGTAGGATATGTATTAAAATTTATGAAGTGGTTCAATAAACCATCCCTTTTAATATAGTACCTATGTGCTTAGGTAAATAAATATATACAGTTTCCTGTATTGATTCAGGATGAGGAAAAAAATATTAAGTACCTTTATAAAATACTCGTCATGCTAGAGCGCTAGTAAAGCGTGTTATATCATACCTACTTGCTTGTAGACATACATACCTATCTACTATTTGCTTCTTAGAATGCTGTATACCTACTTAGAGAAGTATATGATGGCCAGTATCACTTGTGAGAGGCTTTATTCCACCTTGCATAACTCAGCTAAGCTATTAACACGTACTTGAGGCACAAACTGTACTCTCAAATGGTTACAACATGAATATAAAGACATAAAACCATCAAATTCGAAAGCATTTCTTTCGTACAAGTATAATATAGGTGTCTACGCTACCTCACACACACAAGCAAACAAAATGAGATTTTGATGCTTAAAACCACGAATAGGTGTAACTTACCATTGCAGGTTTTGATTTAGACCAATTATAAGCCCATTTCTTGGTCCGAAGCACGGTTATTATACGGACAGACAAACAAAAAACGTAAAGCACTATATTTAAATACACTTTTCAGTTCCACTACACTTTTAGAAAACACTCTTAACACATTTTTCTATCACTATGTTAAAGAAAAGTTTGGTTTGTGTGTTGTTTTCGACATATTTTTAAGGATTTGTGGAGTTTTGTGGTGCCATGGCGTGCGCAGACGCAGCCTAGTCACGACTGACTGCCGGTTTTCGATGCTGCCATGTTCGTTTTACGGTTTGTGCTATAGGAGGCTTCAAAGCAGGGGTAGGGCAACTAGGGCCTGCGGGCCATCTCCGGCCCGCGAAGCGTTGAAATCCGGCCCGCGACCATCAAACAAAATTCAAGTGAAGTTTTCGTACCTATTGTTAGAAATTTCATTCTTATTGGCAGTGCGCGGCTCACATAAAACAATAACGTATTATTTCGCAAGCGCGGGCGGTATGTCTAATACATATCAATTATGTAAAATACTTAAGTGTCAATATTTTTATTTCAGTAAATAATATAGCCAAAAATGCAACAACTTGGCCCGAAATATTTTTTGTAAGTAAATATTGGCATGCGAAGGAAAAAGTTTCCCCATCCCTGCATTAAAGGTTGTGGATATAGCTTTAAAGTATTGAGTCAATCTTGGGCGACCGTACGACTTTATGAAGATAAAGTACTCTACTAGCTAATCTAGGTTGTTCAAAATTACCCTTACGAACTGAGTACCTAGGTAAGGTACGTATTACGTACTTACCTACCTACTGCACTGTTTACTAGCGTAAGTTTTAAGTTTCGGTTGCTGTCTAACACTAAATAGGATTTAAATTTTTTGAACAACATGAAACAATACTTAGATACTTACCTCATAGCTTCCTTTTAGATAAATAAGTTCAAGTACAATCTACTGAGGTAAAGTAGATACCTACTTAATTGCTTTGCTAAGATAGAACTTCTCATTGTTTTTCATCATTGCAAAATGTACTCACCTACTTAAATTTCTGGTATTATTTACTACTTACTATGTAGACTGAATAACCTGAAACATAACTTTACTCAATATTCCAAAAAAAAAAAATTGATTTGCTTTAGTGAGATCCCAAACATTCTAAGCTCTACCAATTTAGAATTCTTAACTTCTGGCATGAATGGAATAACTCCGTGAAAAACTATTAGGCACAAGGCAGCATATTTACCAATCAAAAAGCTCTAAATGAAATAATCTCTAAATCTGTAAGTGTTATTACTAAAATAGTACATTTCAATTTGTATGGCAACACCGTTGGACCTGCCATTGTTACTAGACAAGGACAGAGGACATCTTATCTTCGTCTCGCCGGAATGCGACCCGCTATCACCTTGAAGGCCGCTAGCTTGACTCGGATGCTTCAATGAAAACAAGAGCTTTAAGCTTCGACTTCTGTTAGAGCGAAGTCAGGTACTGACATTGTGAATTAGTTGCATAGTTTCGGATTTTTTTACCTACTTATCTACTAACTATTTGCTTGTTTTAAGATTGGAGTAACTTAGAATGGGTAGTACGGTAAACTTCAGAGATTATACTACCGCTCAGTATTACAGTAACGTAGGTAAGATAGGAACCTCTACACTCTACAAACAGTGCGTATATGTACATAGCCTACTCAATAGTACATTTAACGACGCATTCACTATTTAAATGTGCTTGCACGATGACTACGACATTTAAACGGGAACTCTACGTATGTTCTTAAAGCAGCTATACTGTAACACAATAAAAATATTTTATTAGTGTCACCTAGCGATGATTAAGAGAACTACAAAGCTCACCCGCAATGCGTTATAAAAAAAAACTAGATGACAAGAAGGTTACTTGATAATTTCCAAATCGTGAAATAGATGTCGTGGTACTCAATTCGATACAGAATCTGGTAGAAATTAGAATGCGTGTTGCGTGAAAGCTTATGAAACTGGTGTTGCCTAGCAACTGTCACTTTGACGTTTCCTTGTTTGTTTTTGTTTTCTGGGTTTCAAACTGCGAGCAACCGTTTTGTTTTTTATGAAAATAGCGTGATATTGTTCGATCATATTTCACATAGGAAGTATGTAATATAATTGAACAAAGTGTCTGACCTCATGTGCTCCAATTACGGGTCGTTTCGCCCACACATGGCACAGCAATCATGTAATTGAGTGAATCAGTCAGTGCGAAGGAGATCTTTGTTGTGGGCAGTCATCCAAGGAGTTTTGCAGTCGAGGTTTGTATCGATCTCACAATGACTCATTTTTTGTTTCTTACCCACCCACTTGGTTACAATATTTGAAGGTGATCTAGTGCAGGTTGCAGTCGTTTATTGCACCTGTCGGTTGTTTCATTACATTTTAACTGTATCCAAAGTCAGAGAGGTAGCAGGTACCTACTTTATGTAGTAGTGTTTAGTACCTAGGTTACCAGATAAAAAACGTCCTTTTGTATATTGTTTGACCAAAAGATGTAAAAAATACTATTTTTTTTGTGTATTCTAGGTTACATAGACACATCATTCTTACAATTTTATCATCAAAAAGCTTGCTAAAACTTTTAACTTCTTTCAGCCAACCTCCAAATTAATTCTTTTGTCTGTCTTATTGGATAGTAATAATTAGGACCCTGGTTCCTTTACATAGATAAACATTGTCTATCAGATCATGTCTCGTCCCCGACCTCAATGGCAGCTCCAGGCCTTAGCAGCACAGCGTCGGGACAACGAGCTCCGTCGAGCTGAGGAACTACAAAAGGTCGCCAGCTACTGGGAAGCCAACACCAATAAGTCCAGGCACCATGAGCAGTGGACCACTGAAGGGTACTATGAAAGGGCTAATAAGGAGGCTGAGTTGCTCGGGGAGAAGAAGATAAGGGCTGTGTAAGTGTTATTGATGAGCTTAGTAGCTTTGGCTTGGAGGATGAGTGTTCTGGTGAGATGCAAGAGGTGTGGTTTTGATATTTGTACAGTTTAATGTTTACATCTTCTGCGAATATTTCTTGTGTCCGGCCAATAAGTACTAATAAAAGAGAGATGTGGGTCATCTGTTTGGATTTCACCACCAACTGCAAATATTTCATTCATTTTTGCGTGTTGTGGTACTCATAGGTTCTGTTACCCGTGTTTGTTGGGATTTTATTCTCGGTTGACTTTAAAAAAATTTAAATATAGTTTTTGGTACATAGATCTAAAATACCAATAGCTTTGTGTAACTATTAATTGTTTTGCAGACAACTTGAAGAGAGACGCAAAAAGTTAGAAATGATGTTGTTCCAAGAGAACATGCAATACCAACAAGAGATAAAGGCATTAGCTGCTCAGCCTAAGCTGTATAAAAATGGGTAAGTTATTACAATGATGGAGGTTTATTTCGTCTTGTTACATGACTTATTAGAGTTAGTCTTGGATCAGATGTGGCTGCAAGTTTTCTTATGATTACTTGTGGTTCTGCCCACCCCGTTAGGGATACGGGCTTGATAATATGTATTGTCGTATATATTGACAAAGCCCCCTTACAGTTGCATCCAATTGACATGTTTTAGCTAGTAAGAATTTTCTCTTTTGACAAGGCCACTTTACAGCCGCTTTAATTTAATTTTTATCAATTGTAATTTATCAACATGGTATTCTTTTATGTTAAACTATGATACAAATTGACGTAACTAAGTATTCTATAATAAGTCCCTATGGTTTGGTTTGAAGTATGGTTTGAAATAAAGAAAATTAATTTGATTGAGTATTTACATACACACAGATATTATATCTCTCCCGTATCCCTAATGGGATAGATAAATAAATAAATAAATATTTGTGGACATTTCACACAGCGCCATCTAGCCCCAAACTAAGCAAAGCTTGTACTATGGGAACCAGATGGCTGATAGAATACTTATATAATTTTTTTTTTCTAAATACATACTTATACTTATAATCCATAATACTACAACACCCAGACCCGGGAGAAATATTTGCAGAACATACAAACATTTCTCCCGAAGCGGGAATCGAACCCGCGCCTCTTGTGTCTCAGCCGAGCATTCGCCCGCCACGCCACCGAGGTCGTCTTAAAGCCACAAAGCCACAAGTAATAAGAAAACTTGCAGCCACTCCCGATTCAAAGTCATGTAATGCCCACTACACTCACACATGACCTAGCTTTGGTAATCTTGAACTTATGACGTAGGTCTCAATAACCCTACCCTATTTCCTATTTAATCTTGTAAAAGTTTATATTTATTATGAAGCATTTTTTTGTATGGGTTACTTTTTATCCAAGTACCACGCGAGCGAAGCCACTAAAGTAAGTTTTATACATGTATAATCTATGTAGTAGCCAGGAAAAGCACCTTTATACATATCTTTGGGTTTTTATCTTAATCAAGGAATCTAAACGAAAAAACATCAAATCAGAGTTTAGCACATCTCTCTCTCTTCCCGACTGTTTATCCCACATGGTGGTGGTGGGTCAGCCTTCCTCACACTCCTCCACTTCGCCCTATCCATGACGTCGTCTTCGGAAACGTTGCATTCTGCCATGTCGCTGAACCACCACTGCTGTCCAGGTGGCCTTTGGTCTCCCTCTTGGTCTTTTGTTTAGCATATAAATATGTGAAATATACCAGTGTGTTAAAAGGATTTCATGTGCAAACATCAATTTTGATTTGAATGCTAATTTCCAGTTCATACCTCAATAAGGTGCCAACATCGACCCTGAAGGACATTAACCAGGGTATAATGGAGAAGGAGGAACAGCTGAGGAGGCATGAGGCGGAGCTGAGGCTCCATCACGCGTGGAGACTGCGCCAGCCGGAGCTGCGGGCCACTGAGTCTTACTTGGCTGCGGGGAGACTCAAGTCTGCATGGTAAGACCAGCCTAGTCTTGTCACTACTGTCTTCACATTGTGAACGGACTTTCCAACCTGGGCATAATAAAAGGCCACTGAGTATTAAAAAGCTGCAAGAAACGCCCATACTCTTAACCTAAAACTCACTTATTCATTACATATTTATGTAACTTTTAAGTAGTAGGTACTAATATGTAGTTATATTAAGGTGTGAAAACTTATGTTGCGAGGTTTATTTACCTAAAAATATATAAGTTATAACTTATAACTTACATACCAAACTGAAGATACAATTTATGTAAAAAAACCGTCCCATATTTTTAGGTAAATAAACCTCGCACGCAACATAAGTTTTCACACCTTAATTTAACTATTAGTACTTACTACTTAAAAGTTACATAAACATGTAGGTAGGTAATGAAAAAGTAAGTTTTAGATTAAGTAGGTATTATAAGTTATTAAGTGTATAAGTATGATTTGTAAATTGCAGGATGGAACAAATAGTAGAGAAGGAAGTACAGAAGAAGAAAGAGGAAGAGGAAACGCGTAAGATGCTGCAAGAGAGGGACGAGGCGTTGCGCAGACAGATCGCGATAGAGGAGCAGAAGCTAAGAGACAAGGAGTTGCAAATGAAGGTACCTACAATAAGGGTTAAAATTACTTGCATCTTCTCACATGCTTACTAACAATTTACATCTTGGACTGTTTGGTTTAGTTAAGCGATTATGAACACAAATGTCTTGTGACGGTAATCTTACTCAGTAACATAACATTTATTCCGGGTTTGGATGTTGTGATACCATGCGACTTTCCAGCGTTGGGTCATAACTATGTGACTGTTGGGAGTTATTATCCGCCCGCGACTCCGCTTGCGTGGTATCTATCCGGATAAAAAGTATAGTACATAAGGTTATCTTTTTTATCTTATCTTATTCCAAGTTTCAGCCAAATCCGTTTGGTTGTCAAAAGTGAAAACAAACATACACATAAACTTGGACATATAATATTAGTAAGATTTTCGTATATTATTTCTTTTATAAGGATTTCTTAAAAAAAAAGTTCTTCTTTTCATGATCGAAACTTCGGGTAATGAGTTAAACTTTTTAAAAATATGACAGGCTACAAAACACCCCAAACAACGACTACTAAGCTACTAACCTACTTTCGCATTATTTACAATACTAATTGTAAAAATACTTTCAGGAACTCCGCGAAAGCTTGGAAGGTCAAATCGCCGAGCTGAGCGAGAAAGAAACAATCGTAAAGAAACTCCGCAAGCAAGAAGAGAGGGAGAAAGCTATATTAGAAGAGCTACAGCTGATATCGTGCGAGAGAGAAAGAGAACACGTTAGACTGGTGGGGGAAAGAGACGCCAATATTATCAACATGGGCCTGCATAAGTTCAAGTTGAAACGGAAGGTGATGGCTGTTATGAAGGAGATTGAACTAGATTTACAGATGTTGGATAAGATACGGAGGAGTGTTTTGAAGGTAAAACCAACACTATTTTTTTTTTGACTGACTTTATAAGCTTCAAACTAACTGATCATGATTCGTATCCTTCCCTTATTTTGTAACCTTCTGCCTTTCAATAAAGAAATTAATTAACTAAGCAGCTTATTAAGAGGTTTGCTCGTTTTGTGTTCGCAAGAATTATTTTAGTGGGGATATTTCCTCCGTCATATTTGTGTGACAGTAATTACATATTTTCTCGCATGTTATTAAAGACCGCCTGACTTATCGAGCAGGTGCAGTATAAAATAATAACTATGCTAGTGGCGCCATCTTTGTTTCAGGACTACGAAAATGAAAAGAGTAAGCATGGAGCCTACAAACGCCTACTGGACGCCGCGTTGGAACAGTTAGAAGAGCACAGAGCGAGGGAGCGACAGAGACAGAGGAACATCGAGGCCATGTACGACGGAGAGGCGAGGCAGATCAATGACAAGCAAGACAAGGTAGTATCTTAAAAAAAAAAACATGTTGCTTACTTGATTTAAAACAAGAGTTTACTCGCGTAGTACCAGAAAAAAGTTGCATTATGTTTTTCCAGGTCATGAACTATGTAACATATTCGGTCATAAACATCCAAACATCCTTATTCACTTTCGGATTTATAAGACTACTAGCTTCCATCCGCGGATTCGCTCGCGTTGTACAAACATACATACGTATTATCACGCCCGTATCCCTAATAGGGTGGGCAGAGTCACAAGTAAACCAAGTAAAGTATAAGAAAACTTGCAGCCAATTCTAATTCAAAGTCCCAAGATGGATATGGTGAACCATATTGAGAGGTTATCAGCCCATCGCCCATATAGATGGTCCATCATGTTGGAGAGGATACTATATACCCTTACTATATACCCTTACTATATACTCTTTGACAACTTTTACGACATGCTCGGGGAGAGAAGCAGCTGGACGCATTCTATGTTTTTTCTTCACTCCCAGACCAGAGAAAGTACTCGCGTTGTGCCCGGATAAAAGTAGTCCATGTATATGTTATCCATCGCACATACTTAGTATGTATGTATATTTCAAGTTAATTTAATTCCTTTTAGATTTTATGGTGCGATTGACTCTGGAACATTCAAACAAAAAAGAAACATTTTCATAAACGTTCAGATAATACGGGTATATTAGGATTTACTGATCATACAAACACTTATCATGCCACAGCAATCGAACCCCAATTGTCGGCCGAGCAATTGCCAACGCGACAGGTCTTTTTCTAATAAGCCGCTGAACTAAAAATCTTATTTCCAGCTATGGGCCAAAGAGCGTGAAGCGCGGTCTATCCTCATGAAGGAAGTCCTGGACTCCCTGAGGAGGCAGGTGGAAGAGAAGATAGAGGCGAGCAGGCAGCGGCAGAAGGAGAACGTCATCGAGAGAGAACACATCCTGGACCAGATGGACAGCTTCCACCAGGAGGTGCGGAGTAGAGAGAGGGAGAATCAGGTAAATTACATACATACATATATATTATCACGCCAGTATTCCTAATAGGGTGGGCATAGCCACAAGTAAACATAATAAAACTTGCAGCCACTTCTGATTTAAAGTCCCGAAACATGGTGACAGGTGATCAGCCCATCGCCCATATAGATGGTCCATCATTTTGGAGAGGTCTATCCCTTAATCGACTTTAACGACATGCTCGGGAAGAGAAGCAAATTAAGTTTGAATTAATTCAAATCGAAATTCGAATTAAGTCAATCAAATTAGTCACTTTGACAAGTGCAATCGTAAAGAGGTCTTATTTACCTAGTCTTAGAGAACAATTTTTGAGAAATTAATTTGTAAAAATGCGAAGTTTTCAGGTAAGTACCGATTATTTTTAGAAGACACCATCGTGACACTTTTTTTAAATTGTTTAAATTCATGAAAGTTATTTTAGTGAAAAGTTTAAATGTTCAGGTACTCATTCACTCTCATTTGAACTATTAAGAGTTATTTGTTTTCTACAGTTGAAAAACAGCCAGTACTCAACAGTAACGGCCCTCCAGTCTCAGTTGAACAGTCTGAAGCTCCAACAGCAGCAGATCCAAGCGGCTCAGGACCGGGAGAAGGAAATGCGCGAAGCGCTCTCGAACGAACGAAAGATCAGAGGGGAGATCGCGCGGGCGCAGAGAGAGGGCAGCAAACACGCCTGGACTTAAAGTTTATGTTCAAACTTGAATTACAAAAGGAAGAAGAGAGAAGGAAGGGAGGCCTTTGCCCTGCAGTGGGACACTACAGGCTCCTAATAAATAAATAAAATAACACCCAACAGTCACATACATAGTCCTGACCCCACACTAGGATTCCCTGTGTCGTGGGTATCAGAAACTACGAGTACCATGGTACCACAACACCCAGACCCGGAAGAAGTATTTGCAGAACATGCAAACAGCGGGAATCGAACCCGCGCTTCTTGCGTCTTGCCGAGCAATCGCCCGCCACGCCACCGAGGCCGTCGTAATAATAATAATAATGACGACCTCGATGGCGTGGCGGGCGAGTGCTCGGCTGAGACGCAAGAGGCGCGGATTTTATTCCCGCTGCGGGAGAAATGTTTGTATATTCTGCAAATATTTCTTCCGGGTCTGGGTGTTGTATTATTATGATTTATTAGTATGTATTTACAAAAAAAATATATAAATATTCTTACAGCTATCTGGTTCCCATAGTACAAGCTTTGCATAGTTTGGGACTAAATATCGCTGTGTGATATGTCCTCAGATATTTAATACTTATTTATAATAATATCTGTAATATAGCTGGACATAGGCCTCCCCAGCAGCATTTCGCAAATCGTCACTCCACCTAGGAGGAGAGCGTCCTACGTTACGTTTGCCAAAACAAAATAAAAATTTATGTGTAAACACTCACTTTCCTAAAACCGGTAGAGTACTTAGAGTAACCCACGAATACTCAAACGCGACTCAGGGTTGAGCACGTCTCAACTCACGGTTTTTTGACAGTTTTTGATAAAAATCTGTCAAAAACTCGTCGCTTGAGACGTGCTCAATTCTGAGACGCGTTTGAGTATTCGGAGGTTAGTATGCTAGTTGATTCTACTGTTTACTCTACCTGTGTTCAGTACATTTAAGTGTCGCGACACATCTGCCGAAAGTACATCTGTTTCGGTTGATAAGTTACTCAAAAACATTACGAGCGTATTATAAGTACTTTATAAGTAAGTCAATTAATTTAAGACTGAAATTGTGTTTAGCTAAGGTTGTGAATACTTGAATAGACCATTGTAAGCATATAATAATATTTTTTTAAATGAATTTGGCTTTGCATCTTTATAGCAAACTAGTTATAAGAATGATCGCTACATTTTGGGAAATCCTTCCGTATTTCGGCCATCTTGTTAACAAAAAAAAAAGTATTTTATTCAATGATCATTTCTAAACGTCTTTAGATCTACATTGAATTTACGCCTGTCAGTAACGCTGTTACGTAAAAAATGTTTGGTTATTTTTTTAGGAAGTTTATGAAATGGGAAATATAATACCTATTAGTGGGATAGAATGTTTTCAGCTCAAGACTGCCTCTTCAATGTTTTTTTTTTAAATAAAAAGAAACCACGTTATGGAATTTTAGTGGGGCGTATTTTATATGAAGTAGGTAGATTTTGTTTGTGTTGGTCAAAAAAATGTTTTTATTTGAAGTGTGATTAAAAATACCTACTTATTTTTCAGATTTTTATTACTTGTTTGAATGTATGCTAAGTACACCTTTAGTTACTAAGTAGTATTGATGTCAATTCTTTCAAACGAAATCCTAATACGAAACGTAATTAGACATCTCCAAAACTGTGAGAGACGAGCGTGCACGCTTAAATCCAGACCTCGAAAAAAAAAGCTGTGGTAACGGCCATCCGAAAATCGATCAAGTGCAAGTCGGACTGCGGACTCGCTCACGATCGATACATTGCGTTACATGGGATTTAACCATATCAACCTATCGACATCAATTAGAATTGTGGGCATGCCCACCGTGCCCACAATGCGAGATCCGCGCCTGGAGACAAGTAGGTAGGTACTTACTAGAATCTAATAGATACTAGGAGTTATTTCCTGCTATATCCTTTTAAAGTTGAATGCTAAACTTGCCTATTGGCTCGTAAGTGTTCCATATTATTGGTCATGTTCCAGAACAGTAAGTCAATGGTCAGTAAAGCGACATCTAGCGGTTTACGCACAAACTAAATAGCAAAATACAAAGTAGTACGCTTTTCAAATTCGTTCATCCAGCCGTCGTATCATTTGAAAAGGTTCATATTTTACATATTGTGTTTGTTTCACGAAACTTTCGGTAGATGTCACTCAGCTTCGATTTTAACTGCAAAAAGCTTTTACAAGATTTGCATTTTAGGTGAATTTTCAAGTTTCCATAATGTGGCCTAACGAATGATATAAAACGTTTCTATAAAATGTTAAAATAATGGATACTTATTTTATAAAAAAATAATATCTCATTTTGCTTATTTCTGTAGGTATACCTACTTACTAATTTTTTCTGCACAAATATTGAGATTTTGCTCAGAAAAAAACCAGAATTGTCCGTACCTACTGGAGAAATGTATAATATTAATTGAAAAGAAAAGTGAAACGAAGTCAATAAGTCGGTAGGTACCTACCTAAGTACCTAACTATCGTAGGTAAGTGGAAGTTTATTCAGAAGCCGGGTTTTAGAGAAACCTTATTAAAAATAATAATTATGTTCGAATTTTATAATTACTGGGCTTCATAGCCAGATCCACCCAGGATTTTAAGAAACCGAATAGTCTGATCTGCCTCTACTTCTCGCTGGTTCGTAGTATTTTAGAGTAGGTAGAATTCTTCAATTTGGTCTTCAGAGTTCATATAGATCGTATTGAAAAATTACAGAGGAAAGTTCTTAATGTTGTGTGTTCAGAAGTGGCATGCGTCGAATTGTCCCAACGTATGCGGAAATATTGAACAACTTTAAAATTATGTCACTCGAAACCCGTCGCCAATACCTCGACTTGACCAATCTTTTCAAAATTATACACTCTAAGTATAACTTATTCCACTACGTTATTATCTTCTATCTTAATTCTTATGAAATCTTGAAACTGGGCATTATAGGAGTTGTTTTATATTGCCAGCTTCTGAATAAACATAATATTATAGATTGTGTACCTACCTACTGAAAGTCTGAAAGCTCAGTAGGCAGAATATAAGTTCCATATGGATTGTTTAGGTACCTACTTGTGGTGTTGGTAGGAAGTCCAGCGAAGGAATACCTACAGAACTTTCGACAAAAGATAAATAATGTCGTGTTGGTAACGTTGTTTGCTTTTCAATGTGTTTTTTATGCTAGTTCTATGTATCCTTCCTTATCATATTTTTTTCAGATAACCAAAACAATGATATAACGAAGATTGCATTTGCTTACTATTGTCAACATACAATACAATATCTTCAGGTCAGTTGCACCGTGCGCCTTGCAACAGGACTTTCTTAATAAAATTCAGCTTTGCAAGCCATTGCTCACATATCCGGAGCTAACAAGGTTCGCCGTACACGGACACGTTTAGGAAGACATCATCATCTGTGAAATTGTGTAGACTGAGAGTTTTAACAAGACTGGACAAATTCCGAGACCGCTGGAGAAGAAAGCCTTCTTGTGTTGTGATTGTTGTAGGTAGGTATATTGAATTACCCATAGGTACCTACGCCTATTTAATGCCTATTAACCGAATTTCCTAATATAGCTTTAAAATTAACTTACTCTAGATCTACCTCTAACTAACTAGCTCCTACCTAGGGGTAGAATTTATTTTTATTAAGAGGGTGGCAGGGTAACAAATTCAAACAATAATATAGTCAACTTTGATATTTAATGCATTGCTCTTAAACTACTAACTAAAATTACATCAATTATTAGTTTTTTTCGGAAGTTATTTACTGGATGAGTTCCCTTACAAAAAGTATTGCACCGGAGGATTAAACATTAAATAGATAGGTAGGTAAGTAGTTTTAAAAACCAATGCCAGGATTTAAAAAAATATTGACGTAGAAAAGTACAAAAATGTAAATTCGGCCAAATTCGGCAATGTTTTAGAGCCGACAATTACACAAAGTCAGTGTGGTCGCGGGCTTAGATTCGGTGCGTAACTTTCATTCCGCTTACTCATAGAAACATAAAATAACCAATCAAAAACACAATAACACTTGAAGATACAATTTGCTTTCATTCGGGCTCCCAGTGATTGTGGTCCCACTACATTATCAGCTACCTACCTAGGTATCGTATAGCAGAGCAAATGGCAGATATAAAAATAAAGAAAATACTGAGACTGGAACGTCTAGAAGGCGGGCAACCGTACATAAACATAACTCGCACACGCCCCCAGTCAAAACATTCTTTCGAACACAACACCGACCGAAACCATAAAATAAGACCAGCCTAGAGAGGCAACCGAAAAATCCAGGCTCTATAATTATGTTCAGCTACCACTCGATCTACCGGCAAGCCAATTTAAATTTACTGCGAACGCCGCACGTGTCCCACAAAATGAAATCCCACTACCGCACAGAAACACGCACGAAAAAAAACATAGAAAAGTCCCTGGCGCCACCCCTTGGACGCTAGTGGCTGCGCGTTCCAACCACGCCCGATTCTAAACGCTACCCTCGCTGTCTCGCTCCCGCTTGCTGCACGCCCATCTTGCCGTCACATTTGGGTGTGCGCCGGCGTTTGAAAGCTTCTAGGTTTTTGTCAGTACGCGTTTAGCTGTCGCGCGTTGTGGAGCGTTGTCGGTGGCGCCGCGCGTAACGCCGCGTGTGTCAAGTGAAGTGACGTGTAGGTGCCGAAGTGGCGGGTTTCCTTGCTACCGGTCGGGGGGCCCATGCCCCCTTCCACCAACACCACATTGGTAAAAGTTAGTGTCCTGTGACTAATTGTTAAAACACTATTCTGTCTATGGTTGGGTGGACTTGTGAATGTGATTGAGTGACGATGCCGACGTATGGAGGTTATTTATGTTTTTGTAATGTCTTGGACTAATATTATGGATTAATTCATGGACTAACCACTTGCTTTACAATCTGTTAACCCTGATACAGTAACACATCCTATATAGGTATTCATTGCCCTTAGATATACTTGTAAACAGCACTACTATCATGTTTAGCAAAATAAACATAGGTAGATATTTTGAAAAGCAAAAAATCTGAATCGGCTATCTTATTATTTATTCATCTGTATGATACGATAAATACATTTTTAGATAAATTGACTAACAGCCAGGATTATTTATTTGTAATTGTCATACTTTACTTGCATTATATCAATCTCATGCATTCCAACATGGCATCATACAAATATCTTGTCAGGTTAACCAATTTCATAAAAAAATTACTCATCGCCGCCCATTTATGTTAGGCCTATGACTTTTCGATTTAGGCCTAATGTGGCAAAACGATGCTCAAGCAAAAGTTGAAAACATAACGCAAGTTATTATTATTATTTATTAATACGTCGTAGGTAACTAAGGTGTAATTTTATTAAGTTTGGTTATATTCGGTAAAAAAACATTATTATTCCCGAATGCCGAATTCACAAAAGTCAAAGTCAAAGTCAAAGTCAAAAAATTTTATTCCATAAAATCACTGGGATCACTTGGACACGTCTTAAATCTACGTTGCATTTACACCTGTTCGTAACGCGACCAGGCGTGGAAGATACAGGCAAGAAACCACGCTTGGCTATTTTTTTGGAAAATGATCCCTTTACAATCATGTTATAAAAGGAGTTGGAGCATTCAGTCCCAAGCATTTTTATCTTCTATATAATCGGATATTTTATAGTAAGCTTTTTTATACAACTTTTGTTTTATTAGTGTTTTGAATTTATTAACTGACAAATTTGTCATCTCGCTTGGGACTTTGTTATAGAAGCGTACACATTGCCCTTTAAATGATTTATTAACTTTACCTAGCCTAATCGTGGGTACAGCAAGTTTATCCTTATTTCTAGTATTAACACTATGATTATCACTATTTTTCTTAAACTTACTAACATTTTTATGTACGTACATCAAGTTTTCGTAAATATATCACAACCGTGTAGACGCAGCTTTATATTAGTTATAGATTAGACGTGTTAAATATTTTTTCTAATTAGGTACAAAAATAAGTAGGCAACCTATGGATTATCATAGAGTGACACACATGAATGTAATGTAGTGTATTAAATTTGATTCCAAAGTACAGGGAGACTCAGAATAAGTTTTCATTGAGCACTTCATCAAATTATTTATTATATTTATTTAAGGTACCTCGTCAATGGTATTGAAGAGGGATATTTAGTAAGGTTTTAAAAACTTATTTTTTACTAAACTTTTTTTAGAAATTTTCTGTAACCAAAGAGTTAATCTAAACTTTAATCGTAAGAGGAACTTCTGACACTCACGGAAATTCTGACACTTAAAGTGACAGAACTTCCGTTATTCATATCTGTTGTATTTGTTTAAATAGGATAATCTTTCACTTTCTAGATTTTTTTTTAAACTCGTTCCTTATTTCTTTGAATAAGTCATAATTCGTTATTTTTCTGCACAGCAAATTATAATCTACGTAACAACGGAACAATTGAAGTAAACGTTGTAAATAGAATCCTTAAAAATCCTTTTCAATGATTCTTCTTAATTCTAAAGACCATGGACGTCATGAGTTGAAAGGACTTAAATTTTTTAAAAGTTTACCTCATTGTAGCACTCTAAGGTTTAATGTTTTGTATAGGGAAACTCTAATTAAATACTGAGGTAAGTAATTAAATGAGGATTTACTTACTTACTTTACCGGCCTCGGAGGCGCGGCGGGCTATTGCTCGGCTGAGGCGCAAGAGAATGTTTGAATGTTCTGCAAATATTTCTTCCGGGTCTGGGTGTTGTGGTACCATGGTACTCGTAGTTTCTGATACCCACGACACAGGGAATCCTAGTGTGGGCTCAGGACTGTATTTGACTGTTGGGTGTTATTTATTTACTAGCTATATGAAATAATACCTTCAAAGGTAAGTAGTAGATTATTATTGGCCAAATAATAATGTAGGTATTATTGTAATACCTACATTATTGGCTATCATCATCATTGTATCAGCCCACGTCCACCCACTGTTGGGTATAGGCCTCCTCTTTAGCACGCCATTCATTCCGATCCTCCACCAACCGAAACCAGTGGATACCCACCATAATAAGAAATACATACATACAAAAAATCACGCCTGTTCCCCAAAGGGGTAGGCAAAGATCACGGATCTCCATTTGCTACGATCCTGACATACTTCTTTCGCTTTATTCACTCTCATTACATTCCTCATACAAGCTCGTCGGTTTAGGCTACTCATGACCTGGCTCTTTTCTAAAACGTCGCTGATTTGGTCCAGGTACGTGCGGCGAGATCTTCCCTTTCCAACGGTAGCATTCACACTGGCGTCATACGCGTTTCGTTAATCTTCTTTCATCCTCTCTACATGACCGAACCATCTTAACATACTTTTCTCTATCCTCAGCTCTACATCTTCTCTCACTCCACATCGCTCTCTTATCACGGTATTTCTCACCCTATCTGTGAAAGTTACCCCACACATACGTCGCAATGCATGCATTTCTATTGCATGCACTCTACTTTGAAGTTTCTAGATTAATAATACTAATAATAACACCCAACAGTCACATACATAGTCCTGACCCCACACTAGGATTCCCTGTGTCATGGGTATCTACTACTAAGTACCATACTACGAAACTACGAGTACCATGGTACCACAATACCCAGACCCGGAAGAAATATTTGCAGAACATTCAAAGATTTCTTCCGCAGCGGGAATCGAACCCGCGCCTCATGCGTCTCTGCCGAGCAATCGCTCGCCACGCCACCGAGGCCGTCAAGATATAGATGTTTTTGATGTTTCAAAAAATATGCTTCTAGGCTTTATCCAGAAGAAAAGCAACAATATTATTGTTAACCATGTTAACTTTGGCGATGCTAGCTAAATTATTGTTAGGTACTATATTTTTTTTTATTGATAGAATACCTATCGTCAGGTATTTTTTTAAGAATAACAGAATAAACATTAGTACGTCACAAGCAAATGTAACAAACATAATAAAAATACAATGCAAGATGATATAGCCCGGATCCTAAGCGGTCAATAGAACAATGTTAGAAAATTGGTTCCGTGGTTTCAATGTGATTGGAAGGCAAATGTGTGGCCAACATTTAAAAAGACAATTTGCTGTAAAAAGTTTCATTATGTTGGTAGCTCTGTCACCTGCTGGTTACTTAGCTTTTGGTATATCTAAGTGCACCTATCACGGTTAAAATTATACTACATCGCCTACTTATGTAGATACAAAAATAGGGGTACATAGTGTTCTAATGATAACAAAACAAAACGTTGACATTGAAAAATATATTAACCAAACATTTTACGAAACAACGTTTTATTTTGGGTAGGTAGTTTTTCATAGAGTATCTTAGAGTTTGTATTTGTATGTTCTGTTATTGTCTCTGTCAACTAGAGATACACGTAAAAGATAGAGATGTGTGTTTATTGGTAAATGCGTCTACCAATAGGGAGATCAGTCACAATTTTTCACAGGGCTTTCTACCTAGGTAGATATAGAGCTTAAAATATGAAAGTTTGTAAGGATGCTTGTATGTTTGTGCCTCAATCACACCTAAACGGCTGATCAGATTCGAATAAAACTTGGAATATGCATAGTACATGTGCTGGATTAATTATCCGGCTACCACGCGAGAGAAGCTGCGGGCGGCAGCTAGTTTTATATAAATTTTAATACAATAAAATTCAAATTTCAATGAGGGTGAATAAAGCGAGAGTAGCTTGTCAGGGCTGTAGCGAATGGAGATCCATGGTTTCTGCTTACCCCTATAGAAAACAGATATGATCTTAGGTAGGATTAAATAAATAAATATTTGTGGACATTTCACATAGCACCATCTAGCCTCAAACTAAGCAAAGCTTGTGTTATGAAAACCAGACGGCTGATAGAATACTTATATACTTTTTTTGTAAATACATACGTATAATACATAGTATTGAAACACCCAGACCCAGAAGAAATATTTGCAGATTATGCAAACATTTCTCCCGCAGCGAGAATCGAACCCGCGCCCGATTGTATGTAAAGATTTTACCCAAAAAATAGGGTTCAGTGTTTCATATTTGAAACACCAAAAAAGAACGCTAGGTTGGTACTTTCCAGAGAAAACCTGCAATTTAACGGTTTTTTTTGGTAATACCAACCTATGAAAAAGATATTATTATAACAATTCTGAATATGAAACGGATTATAATAAGTAGGGTAAGAGCTGGATTAAAAATGTTTAAGAAACTTTTTTATATCGACTGATGGTAAAATTTTACATAAATGCTTTAAGTATTCTATCCCTATGTATTAACACACCTTCAAGTAAAGGCATCTTTTTTTTTCCTGTCACACTACCATCATCATCATCATCTTCCTGCCCTTATTCCACTCTATGTGGGGTCGGCAGTTTTGGCTAAGGTGTTTTATGACCGGCCGCCTGCCTGATGTCAACCCTCCTTGGGAATACTTGCTTATTGTATCTCATCATGTTGGAGGATACTATCCCTTAGTCGACTTTTACGACATTTTCCTGTCACACTATATGATGCGAAATTGTGTGTGTATGTACCTATGTATGTGTGTCTATCCTCAGAATACTCAAACGCATCTCAAAGTTGAGCACGTCTCAAATGACGATTTTTTGACAGATTTTCATCAGAAACTGTCAAAAAACCGTGAGTTAAGACGTGCTCAACTCTAAGTCGCGTTTGAGTATTCGGGGGTATGTTAGTTACCTCTCATCTCCGTAACGGCTAAACATTGATTGAGCTGGAAATCGGAATGAATAATAGGTTTTTATAGTTTTGGCATAATACTGCCCTCCTATTGAAGAACGCAGTAACTATGCCAAACATGTTTTGAACAAAAATGAGATCAGAATGTTGTATTTTGTTAGGCGATTCCGAATATGTATCTAACTAATTTTTGACAAAAATGTTAGTTACTGCGTTCTTCACTAGGAGGGCAGAATATACAGATTACGAGTCAGTTAGAGTAAAATAAATTAACAAACAAATCCTAGAATTTGACGGCCTCGGTGGTGTAGCGGGAGATTGGCTCCCCTGAGACGCAAGAGACGCGGGTTTAATTTGTTATGATACCATAGTACACATAGTTTCTGATACCCAAGACACAGGGAATCCTAGTTTGGGGTCAATGCTAATGTTTTAAGACTGTTTGGTGTTAATTTCTAATTCTCTGAGTATTTATTGTCTACTAAACTATTTTAGAGTTAAGTAATGGCAGAAATGGTATTGTAGTAGGTAGTTATCTACCTATCAATTATTCTAAATAAAGGAATGACTATCAAGCTTTTGTTTTGAGGTGACTTTCAAGTTAAATGTCTAACAATGAACTTGGACGAATGTCAATCGCTTACACACAATGCCTTAATTTACAATTAAATTGAAAATTTACCTAAATAATTTATTTAGGTAGGTATTTATTTTCTTTATTTCTTGTGTTAACACTTTGGTACTTTATTCTAATTATTAGGAACAGATTATTTAATTGATAGTAAAAGATTTAAATTTGCAAATTTTGTAAAAAACGTGTTATGAAATTATTCAAAGTTTAAAAAAATAAAAAGCCAAAAGTTTCGTTCAATAACTGTTGAAACCACACGGATTTAATAGCCCGTCTCATCTCGATTTCTCCGAAGCTTAAAAATTCTCAGATAATATTGTCATCTTATTATTATTGTCAAAATCCACAGGCTAAACAGCGTGACAGCGGTAAATTTTAAACCGAAAATCACACGCACCGCTGCGTACCCATAACCGCAGTGAATTGCCTTCACTGAACGATTTTTGAACGAACCGACAGAAATGGCGCGCGACAAATCGGACATTCTTATTTTTGAATATTTAGAGCCGGCGTCGCGACCTTCATAAATTATACCAATAAATGTCGCATGTTCAAGACGCAACGAAAAAAGCGGATGCTTATTAAAAGGGTTAGATGTTTAAGTCAGAGAGGTGAGAAGTTTCGCTGTTTTAAGATTCTTACAAGAATATGTCCAGGAACAAAACGATTAGTCAAAAACACTGCTTATCTGTTTGAAATTAATTTATTAGTGTGTAAAAAGCGCGTTGATGTCTTTTGTAAGAAAAAAAAGTAATGATTAAACTAATTTTATGTCAATTTTGACAAGCTAATCCTACCGATCGAATGGCATACGTAATCTGTACTCTGGCTTTTGTCATTTAAAATTTTCAGTATGCAGTTACTGATTTTTTACATCTTGTATTTGAAAATATCTTTATAAAGGTATAGTTATTTTGTCTACATTTTCAAAGGCGCAAATGGCTGTTTTGGTCTAAGCCTTTGTATCAGTATTAAAAAGCTTCTAGAGAAAGTAGTAATATTAATAAAAAAGATGTATTTTAACATGCAAGCTCGTAGTTTGCACCAAGTAGGTAAGATTAACCGGCGGGCAAAAGTCGGAGAACATGGATGAAGCATAATATGCTTATGAATTTTTTTTCCAATATTTATTATTATTTAATAATAATAAATATTTGTGGACATTTTACACAGCGTCATCCAGCGTCACAGTCCCAAACTAAGCAAAGCTTGTATGGGAACTAAATGGCTGATAGAATATTTATATACATTTTTTTTGTAAATACATAGGTGCTTACAATAAATAATACTACAACACCCAGACCCGGAAGAAATATTTGCAGAACATACAAACATTTCTCCCGTAGCGGGAATCGAGCCCGCGCCTCTTGCGTCTCATCCGAGAACTTGCCCGCCGAGGGGAAATATTTATTTAATCTTTTTCGTAAGATAAACAGATCTGTGCTAAAGTAACCACAGCCAAACATTTTTCGCGGGTTCATTATAACGTGGTGTGACTTATACCTAGTAGGTACCTACGTACTTGCGGGTAGGCTCGTCAGTCGGTAACTACATAGACGCCTATGTATGCTAATAAAACTTTATTCAACGTAGGCTTTATCGATCGTAAAACCAAATCTCATTATGCTGTGCTGTTCGCAGCGCTACCAACTTTACGATACAAACTATTCAGCGTTTTCATGTTGGCAGTAACGATTACTTACCTAGGCGGCCTGAAAGGGCCTTTGAAAATTGATTAAGTGTAGCTTTGCAATTTGGTGGAACTATAAGCCTGTCTATAAATAGGTATTTAGTAAGATCTCTAAAGATTTTTATCGCTATAATGTAATTTCAAACTAGTCATAAAGTCTAGTCCATAATATTGATGTATTCTGAGTAAATGATGTTTCTTTGTAAGTACCTACTTGCATTAAGCCATTTAATTTTTCGTTTCTAAGCAAAGTCATTGACAATTATTTTTTATCTACTTATAATGCTTCGGACAAATTGAACGAAGCTTAAAACATCGGCTACTTTCAGGGAGGTGATCAAGTTTAAGATTTCTAACCTAACTGTGATGTCTTGTGATGCAGACAGTTTATTTTTTAATCGTGATGGCTTTGCTGTAAAAATAGCCGTCATATTTGACAAGCGGCTGATAAAAACTTATTATACGAATATTAGCGCAGAACAATAAATATTCTTCCAAGAATATTAGCAATGATTTGTCTCGATTGGGACCGTTTTAACAAACGGTTGCAGAGGTCTCGCGTTTGCTGCAAGCGGTAAGCGAGTGGTGACAACATTAGACTATACATATAACGTGAGGAAACCGTGACGTAGAACCTAAGAAGTTTAAAAACATTTGCACAAAAGGAGTAGTTTGCGCATTTAATTAATTCACAACTGGTGACACGTCTAGTAGTAATAAATAAATATTTGTGGACATTTCACACAGCGCCATCTAGCCCCAAACTAAGCAAAGCTTGTACTATGGGCACCAGATGGCTGATACAATACTTATATACTCTTTTTTTAGTAGTATTCGACTATAGAGCTAAACTCATCTCTGTTTGTAGGACGTGGCGAAGCAGGCGGCGCGATGGCGTGCGCCGGCTGCGAGAAGCCGATCCTCGACAAGTTCCTGCTGCACGTGCTCGAGCGCGCGTGGCACGCGGCGTGCGTGCGCTGTGCCGACTGCCGCGCGCCGCTCGCAGACAAGTGCTACAGCAGGGACAACAAGCTCTTCTGCCGAAACGACTTCTTCAGGTGAGACTAGCACCATCTCTTAGCGAGACTTGAAACTTCTTTGACTTCTGCAAGTGCTGGATCTCTTTTAATTAAGAGACTAGAGATTTTAGAGACTCTTCAAATATTTCAAATCAAATATTTTTGATTGGGAACAAAGATTACAAAGGTTTTTTTAACTAATTGATAGCTATAGTAGTTTTAGAAAACCTGTGTCGTAACTACCAACGCCCACCTATACCAAAAATGTTTAAGGTATACTCAAGATTTGATATCATAAGTACAAAGCATGCAATAAAAGAAATATTACTGTTGCTTAAATACGTACTACTGGTAGCTTGCATGCAAGTGCTCGGTATTAGTAGAAACAGACTTTCAGACAGAACAGACTTTCCTGCCGAAATGATTTGACAATATCTTTAGGTAAAATAATGGTATCGATTCTGATGTACGTCGATCGAGAGATGATGTATCGAGTCGAGAGCAATATTGCCAAAGTCAATATTGCTGATTGTTTTTGGCTCTAAACCTACGGGGTTACGAAGATTATTTATGATTCAAAATATTAAATAACATGATCTTCTGTCGCTGATCGTAAGTCACAAAAAATATCATGATTCCTAGCTGTGGTCCCAGATTTTAAATGGTGTTTCTACTACCACACCTCCAATATCTAATGACATAATAAGAAATATCTACAGACCACACACCAATAGGCTGAAAAGTAATGGCTAAATCATATGGCGCTAACCATTTACCCACTGCAGGTAAAGACAGGGCGGAAAAGGACTTATGACTTCCGCCGACATGCATTATGTATCTGGGTTTAGAGTTCCCTTACTTCTATTCGCTAACTTACTAGAGTTCGTTTAATGCAATTTTGAAAATGACTTGTTCAAAAGTTTATTGCGTCAACTGTACCAAAATAATTAAAATTTACCTACATAAAAAATATTGGGCCGAATGTGGAGCTGAAAAGTAGGACGAAATATGATTTCTTAATGTAAAATAAATTGTGGGCCGAATACGGAATATAATGTGGGACGAATAACACCCAACAGTCACATACATAGTCCTGACCCCACACTAGGATTCCCTGTGTCGTGGGTATCAGAAACTACGAGTACCATGGTCTTACTTCCTGTAACACAGTGCAAACTAACACAGGAAGAAGTGCATCACTAAGTTTGTAGGCATAGGTTTTTGTAAAATAACATATTTGTATTTGTATTTGCATGGTACTATGTGGAACTTCCATGGGACGAATCTGGAATAAATCAACTTTTACAACCAAACTCATTAAAACTGATAAGACATTGTTAACAAAAAATCGTATTTGTGTAATAAGATAAAAGTTAGGTAGATCTATAAAGTTAAAATAAAGTTTAAAAGAAAGTGTGCAAACTCTTAGTCTAGTAGAACCATCATTGATGAGATGATGAGTACCAAACTGGAGCTGGAGGGAGCACTGGTGGTCTAGTCGTGGCAGCTGCCTTGCCTAAGGTAGTGGGTTCAAACGTCGCGCACTTATGGATTTGTGCGCAGTACCAGTACTATTTAATTGTGACGGAAAACATTGTGAGGAAATCAGCATGTCGTAGAACCTAACAAGTTCAAAAACATCTGTCAAGTGCACGAAAAGAACCTTTGAGGTGCAATTTACAGACTTTCTCCACATTAGTATGAAACTAGTAATGCTACGACTAGTAGCACTTGTTATCGGCGAAACTAATACTGATTTATATAATAGTTAAAACAATACCCCACTGAACCCTTAGACCTCTAAAATACAAGTCGTTTTGTGTGTCAATTCAATTCTATTTCTGTTTGATGACTTCATTCAGTGACATTTCGACTTCCGAAACTAAAGTGATGTCATTTCCTTTGTTTGACACCCTACTATTATTTCGTTCAAAGCCTATTTTGTGGTGAATTACCCACTTTTTTATAATATTTGTAAACATTAGTGGAGCGCCCCGAAACTTTTGACTGTGTTAAGGTCTTTTTCATACAAAGTTCATATTTCCGCTGCGTCCTACAGGAGTTGAATTTCGGGAATTCCTTTCTTAATACATCCCCAAATACTCAAATGCATCTCAAAGTTGAGTACGTCTTAAATGACGATTTTTGACAGATTTTCATCAGAAACTGTCAAAAAACCTTGAGTTGAGACGTCCTCAACTCTGAGTCTCGTTTGAGTATTCTGGGGTAAATGTTTTGATTACCAGTTTTTATGGTTTCAGCTATAAAAGTTGTTTTATAATCTGAGTCCTATACGGTCAAGTATTCAGCAGTGACCTTTGAAGCGTGTTTCAAATGGGGTAATGTGAATATGACATCAACAGATGAGTTTAAAGTGTTGCTTATATTTATTATACAAAACACTTTTATTGTTACTTTATCCATGGCAAGCTTGTATGGATGGCACCTGAAAACCGGCTCTGAAAATGAAAAAACGTTTATATTTCTTGTTACGTTTCTGTTAAGTTTCTGATTATGACAACTTCCGTTAGTTATGTACATAATTAACACAACTTGGACTTTAACTTGAACATGCATCAAGTGCACGATAGGATCCTTTCACCACACTGGTTCGCAGGACTGGTAGAAATCGCAGCTGTCTTGAAGAGCCTCGGTGTTCTGTTCTTCTCCGGAAGCAAAAACTTTTTTTAATCTAACGACTAGTAAGAGCTGGCACATCGCCAGTCCAGTCCAATGTTTTATTCATGCGACCTCTAGCGTTTATGCAAATGAATGTAATAATTCAATGTGGCGATATCGTAAAAAAAACTTCTCGTCTTAAATGTACGGTTTATTTTAACTATAAACTGCTTGGCACCTAGTACTTACTTGGTACTACTATAAGTCATATCACGGGCTTGTGACGTAGGTAGCTTGCTAAGACGTTCTTGATTGATCGTTGAAGTTAAGCAACGTTGAGCGCGGTCACAATTGGAATGGGTGACCGCAATTGGCATTACCAGCTGGGTGCTTCCGTGTTTCGGAGGGCATGTTAAATTGTCGGTCCCGGCTTTTAAGTCGTTAAGCCAGGACGGAGGCCTTCAGGCGGTCTAAAAACTCCGTCACAAGAGTTTGAGAGTACGGCGCACATCGATTTTTCGAACAAAAAATCCATCAGTGCATGATTGAATTTGAACCAAATGGGAAAAATGTTTGTATGTTCAAATATTTCTTCCGGGTCTGGGTGTTGTAATTATGTATTATAAGTATGTATTTACAAAAAATAAGTATTCTATCAGCCATCTGGTTCCCATAGTACAATCTTTGCTTAGTTTGGGGCTAGATGGTGCCGTGTGAAATGTCCACAGATATTATTATTCATTATTTATTAATATAGACCTTTGTCATATCAATTTAAACCCTTCCCCTGTTTTTATTTGTAAAGTATTCTATTATTTTTACTTACGTGACTCAAGACAAAAAACAGGAATTATTAAAAAACAGTAAAAGAAAGTTTATTTTAAATCTTGATGTATAAAACTCTTACGTTACTGACTGACTGACAGTAATCATAAAGCCTAACCCTCAAATACTCAAACGCATCTCAGAGTTGAGCACGTCTCAAGTGACGAGTTTTTGACAGATTTACATCAAAAACTGTCTAAAAACCGTTACCTAAGACGTGCTTAACTCTGAGTCGCGTTTGAGTATTCGGGGGTAAATTATAAGCCCTAGAAGCATGAAACCTGGATGTTATATTCCTCTTATAGTGTAAGGATGTACTAAGAAAGGATTTCCCGATATTCAATTCCTACAGGTAGTAATGTAAGAACCCAACGCGAACAAAATGGCGTTCCACTATTTCAAAAATAACTTATTTTTCGTGTTTTGTAAAACAAATAAGTTCCTTCCATAATGTAGACATATTTAATGTGCGCATTTTTACATTCTAAAATAGGTGCACGTCTCGCTGACGTCTCGAATGATATATACAGAACTTGTTCTCATGTAAATTATGCAAAATCGGTATGATGAGTTCGTTCGTTGCCATTTTGAGGTCATTAATCAAAACTCATTTACATTTTATGGACACAAATAATCGTCAAAATGTTGTAAACATAGAGCCAAAATAAAAGTAACAATCCAAATTTTATTTATTTTCGTACCCTTTATTTTGCATCTAGTCGTGTCACTAGTTCTTTCGAGCCAGTGTGGTGAAAGGATTTAAAGTGCGCCTTAAAGGCTCCTTTCGTGCTTTCTTGCATGGAAGGTATGCTTGTAAAATGGCAGTAACCAGTCATGATCAAGGTTGCGAATCAGTAAATAATAAAAAGTGGAATTAACTATTTTTAACTAAGTATTTCGTAGGAATGCCTATATTATATTATCCAACTAAAAAGCCACAATTTTACCGGTATAAATAGATACATTTTAGATTTTATTGGCGGTAGATATACCTATCACTACATAGTATAAAACAAAGTCGCTTCCTGCAACGGATTTTGATGCGGTTTCTTTAAATAGATAGAGTGATTCAAGAGGAAGGTTTATATGTATCATACATGCATAATATAGTAGAGAAACACTTATAATTTTAGAGGTTTCTAATGTGATGTCGTAAATAAACACATTTTTTTGCGCTAACATTGCAAACGCTGACTGAACCCTACGAGATAGATCAAAATAATGTACTAAAGTATTGTACACCTCAATAAAGTCTACAAAAAAGTCCGCGATGGTATATATCTATCACCGTGCGAAGCCGGGGCGCGTCGCTAGTAATCTATAATAATAGATGATTTGACTGAAACACTGGTTTGTTCATACCTAACAAAGCGATGTAGCATGTTTATTGTTATTCCGGCATTTTAAACATAATATTTTTGCAATTCATGACATTTTGACTATGATCTATTGGCTTGATTAGTTATTAGGATTATGAATTTATGAAGATTATTAACAAATTTTTATTGCACTATATTTCATTAATTTGGTAATCGGACATTTTGGGTCATAAGTTTTAAGATCATAGATGTTTTTATGACTGGCACAGTTTTGGAGACGGGAAACCTGTTTGTAACTGAAAATAGCTCGTAGGTTATATGATTTTATGTTGCGGCCACAAGTTTTTAAAATAAACTGTAGTTTAAAAAGTTTCACATGACTGAACTAACACATCATAATGTTATGTTGACTTGACATAATCATAAATGCGGGTTTATGTTGCGGCCCCAGGTTTAAAACAAGAGTAGGTAGTTGTAGAGATTTCCTTTAAATTACTGATTTGAAAATTTATGAGGACCGTGTTGTTAGCACTAGCAAAGGGAGACCTATGCCCAGCAGTGAACAATGACAGACTGTGGCTGATGAGATTCCACTGATTTCACACACCACATGTTTTACATTACAACATCCTAAAAGACTCAATCTTAATCGAAATGAAATATAGTTTATTGAGTAAAAACTAAGGCCTTTAATTGCCATCTATAGTAGATGATTTATACAGCGTCAGGAGGCAACTTTTACCTTCACTAACGGGACGCTGTAGTGCCCGGGACGAATTAAGATGGAGTAGGCTTGCCCAGCACCCATTCCATCCTCTCGGCTTAGTCAGCCTTATCCACAAGAAAGACATGGTCAATACGTGCGAAGCTGACTAAGCCGCGGGTTTCCTCACGATGTTTTACTTCACCGTTTGAGAGTACCTACTGGTATAGCGCACATAAATTTTTCGCACAAAAAAATCCATTGGTACACGACCGGATTTGAAACTACGACCTTAGGATCAGAAGGCGGGGTCACGACCAACTAGACCACCAGTGCTCTTTATTGAGTAGAATCTGTAATAATCACTTTGAAATTTCTTAAATCTACGTTGAATTTACGCCTGTTCGTAACGCTACCAGCAAAAGTATCCAGTTTAAATCTGAATCTTATTCCACAGGCGATACGGCACAAAATGCAGCGGCTGCGGCCACGGCATCTCTCCATCCGACCTGGTCCGGAAAGCACGGGAGAAGGTGTTCCACCTCAACTGCTTCACGTGCCTGGTTTGCAGGAAGCAGCTGTCGACAGGCGAGGAATTGTACGTCCTGGATGACAACAAGTTTATATGCAAGGAGGATTATCTCGCTGGAAAGGCTCCGACGCATAATCGTGAGTACTTTTGAGACCTTTTAAAGTAATTCATTGCTCTTCAACACTCACCACTTAGGTATTTTTTTAATAATAAATAACACCCAACAGTCACATACATAGTCCTGACCCCACACTGTGATTCCCTGTGTCGTGGGTATCAGAAACTACGAGCACCATGGTACCACAACACCCAGACCTGGATGACAAATTTGCAGAACATTCAAACATTTCTTCCGCAGCGGGAATCGAACCCGCGCCTTTTGGGTCTCTGCCGAGAAATCGCCCGCCACGCCACCGAGGCCGTCGGGTTTCAAAATAGTAACTGATTATTGAAGCTTTGACGTTTCATTTAAAGTTGTCCTTTAACCATTCGGAGAAAAGTGATCGTTTTGACCCCAGCCCAGTTTTATGATCAAATGGTTCATGTGATAGGTAGACGGTTCAGTTTACCAATTTTGTTATGTGGTGAAAGGCAAAGTGGGCTGTAGATACTACATACGTTTACAAAACCACAGGTCAATGTCGTAAAAATAAAACACATTAAAGATAACAATGAAGTTGCTATTACGTTCGCGACCGAATTAAATGTCGTGCGGTTCTAATCAAATATCGACATACCGACCTGTCTGTCGTACGCAAGTTTAACGTAAAAAATAAATGAGCTGTTTTATAGTACGAGGGCCAATCGACACAGAATAATTACATTTCTAAAACTCTCCTTGGAAATTGAACGTGACATGTGAGATTGCATTCTCGACTTTAAACGTTTTTTATCGTCAATAATAAAACTCTCGAAGCACCCATTTTGAAATCGGATTTTTCGATCAATAAGAACCGTGTCCAAGAAAAAATCATCAAAAAACTAAAGGCGACGGACAAAAAGTCAACCGCATTACACATTAGCTACGACTACACAGAATAAGGCGTATGTACTACGACGCTCCGCAAGCCATAGACAATTTTTTGTATTCTTTTCATCAACCTTTGTTGACGGGCACGGAAAAAGTGACGGAATCGTGCACAAGCTAAACACCCTTTTTGTTTCAATATTTTGATTTGGAGACCCATAATTTGAAGGTTTGCTTCTAGTTTTGGGTGAAACGGGGTCACGTCTGTCTTACTGTCAGCGAGCCGGTATATCTGGATTGTAAAAGTTGATTAATTTGTACTGAATTAATCTGTTCCGTTTGCTACTGAAGCTTTGGATTTGAAGAGCTTAACACATGGGAATATTTACACTTATTTATGTATCTGACTTCTTTTTGTTTCCCATTGACATCTCTTTTTCTGATACTACTAAGGCCTTTTACCATCTATAGTAGATGATTTATACAGCGTCAGGAGGCAACTTTTACCTTCACTAACGGGACTTGAGAGTAGGTACTGGTATAGCGCACATAAATTTTTCGCACAGAAAAATCCATTGGTACACGACGGGGTTTGAACCCACAACCTTAGGATCGGAAGGTGGGGTCACTATCAACTAGACCACCAGTGCCCTCTTAGTATGTCCGATAAAACTCTAGAAAAACACTTTGTCTAGTTCATATGACTTGCTTAATTATTTTATCAAAGTTTATTTTTACATTACTGCAATATGAACAAATAAATCCGGAAGAAACTTAACACTACGACATTTTAGGTATTTTATTGTCCCAACGGAATTCACCCGTTCTACCATAACATTATAAGTAGGTATTGCGTGTGCCCACAACATGTGCACGCCCGCGGCGTCGTCTGTTTGCGCAGCGTAATTGTGTTTAGACATTGTTAGAGTGGAATAATACTGTAAATAAACCCGTGCGTGTATTAATATTTCAACAATACGAAAGATGTTTTATAATGCGATATTTATTATAACTGATGACAATCGTTTTTGTATTTGACGGCCTCAGTGGCGCGGTGGACGATTGCTCGGCAGAGACGCAAGAGGCGCAGGTTCGATTCCCGCTGCGGAAGAAATGTTTGCAAGTTCTGCAAATATTTCTTCCGGATCTGGGTGTTGTGGTACCATGGTACTCGTAGTTTCTGATACCCACGACACAGGGAATCCTAGTGCGGGGTCAGGACTATGTATGTGACTGTTGGGTGTTATTTATTAATTATTATTTATCTTTACGGCAGGCGTTGAGTTTAAGAATACCTACCTTACGGCGTGATTGCATTTGCATTAAAGTGTAGTTTAATTCATTCATTCATCATGGCAATGAGCTCTTAAAACTACTAGATTAATTTTGAAAAATATGAAGCCACCTATATAGCCCTATCAGAAGCCTTAACAAGATCGTCTCTGCTGCGGGTGGTATAGTTTTTTTAACATGTCATGCAAAAAAATAGACCTTTAGGAACAGAATGTTTAGTTTTTGTATCAAAAGAACATTCCCATGTTAACCACTATTTTGAACTTGAGATTATGATAATATTCTTGCTTCATTTTGACATCCGATATAATCGCTTTCTCGAAAACTCCAATATATCATATTGAGAGGTGATTGTACAACATAAAAGATACTTAACATCTGAATGGGGTCATTCGTCAAACGGCTTAACGAAAGTGATTCAATTTTATGGGTTTATTGTCACTTTCGATTGCATTCGGGATTTTAGGTTTATGACCTCACGTTAGATAGGATTGAAAAAGCAAGGTTAAACAGAGATTTTTTCTCTGTTGATATTGTAATACAGAAAAAATTAGCATTTAGGTGTCAATAAAATTAGTAAAAATTAAAAAAAAAACTTGATTTATTACCATAAGACAGCTATAAATCAATTAATGTAACATTTAAGTATCTTGTATTTTTTAATAAGTTAAGACTTAAAGAGTTAAAATTTAAACTGACAAAATTTCGAAATATCGAGAAAACAAGATTACATCTCCAAATCCCCAATGGTAACCACTCAACCAGTGAAACGATACAGATATGCGAGGAATTGTTTCCACTAGCTGAGCCCCCATAGAGATTAGGTCGAATGTACCCCTCCCGACGAGCGAGGGGTTAAGGCGCTTATGCGGTCATTGATACGGTTAATGCGAAATTGAGGAAAGAATAAAAAAAAATCTATTGTGTTATTACAGCATTTTTTTCGTAAGTATTCGTTTTATTTCAGTTTTTTAAGTAGTTCGTTTCGTAAGTTTCTGGATTAGTAACAGTAACAGTAACTTTAATCTGTTATTTTTTGCCAAGTGCTTAAAAATCTTCTTATTGTGACTTCTCTTTTAAAATTTTGATTATTTTACTTTTAGTTTTAATCCGATTTGTAACTTACATAACATTTTGTGGCATTTAAACATAATTTAAAACATGAACAATTTTTTGTGCTTATAATAAATAAAGACAGCTTATAAAAATCTAATTTTATTTACCATCCAAAGAAAGAGGTAAAAATAACTTTTTGCAAAAAATTGACAAAAGTCATTGCAAAAGTACACAGAATTTTACCCTCATATTTCCAATGACGTCACTGATAACATCCCCAATTCTATTTCCGTCTTGTGCACGGGGCCGCACCAGCCGGGGTGGTTTGGACCCCTGTGCGGCGCGATAACGCTTATCAATCAAGAACACGCGCAGGGTTGACTGAAACGATCAATGGCATTTTTTCTTCTTTTATACTGCCAGAGCTGCAGTGATTGAAATTCTAACTCGTGTTTCGCTTTGACTTTTTTGTTTTGTGCAGGGATATTGAGCAGAGTGGGGATAAACCTACCTAGGGTGTAGCATGAAAAATTTTGGACTTGACAAAATGCTGTTCAGGTTTCTATAATAAAAATATTCGTATGTAGCATTTTTAAAATCCTACTAATAATATAAACGCGAAAGTTTGTAAGTATGGATGTATAGATGTATGGATGTTTGTTACTCTTTGACGCCTAAACGGCTGAACGGATTTGAATGAAACTTGGAATATACATAGTACATGTGCTGGATTAACATATACCTAGGCTATTTTTTACCTGGGTACCACGTGAGCGAAGCCGCGGGCGGTAGCTAGTATAACAATAAAAAAGGAAAAACAAAAGTTATTTTTGTGTAAGTAGGTATGTAGTCTTTCATAAATCATATTAATATCCCCGTCGAAACTGCCTCCTAATTTACAAAAAAAAAAATCAAATCAGCATTAACGTAACATTAATACCATAACTGCTTACGTAGTACGAGAATAACTAGGGTTGCACCCTACGCCCTCCCGCTTCGGGCTGTTTGCTCTGCAGCCGAAGCCGGATAAATATAGGAGCGATCTGTTGTTGTTTGAAATGGGCACGCTCTATCGCCCCCGCGTTATGGGAGCCTGGTACTTTTTGTTAGAACAATGTTTTTTTAATCCGTTTTGAAGGGTTGATGCAAAAGAATAAATTATATTTATCTACAAGATACAAACAGATACCTACCTAGGTAATGTAACAATGACACCTATTTTTACAAAGCGTCCATTTCATGCTCATGTGGTATACGCTGAAGAAAACTGTTAGGAAATTAGAAAACTCAAACAAAAACAAAAATGTTGCATGTTTTCTAAAGCAAGCTATTGTATTCGTGCAAAATAATACTTTACTATTGTGTCTGCCAAGTAAAATTTACGAAACTCCTACTGGTACTAGCCAAGTAGGTATTTCACAAAATTCAAACACGAATGTCAACTCGCAAAAGTACACAAGGCTTCCGACAAGTTGTCACTGTAATTTGACTCTTGTACCCTCGCGATAGGGGCTCGGGGGTAATGTTTATAGGTATGTAGAGTCACGAACGGTGGAATGGAGGATCCGTAAGAATCCCATTTCACTCCCCCTTCTCTCCCCGTGCGGTGGGGTGACGTGGCCATTACTTCTGATCCTGCATTCGAGTTATGACCTACACAAGTCTTATTTTTCCTTCTATTACGATCTATAGATTACTCATACTTTATATATATTGTGAATAAGTTGCGTGCTTTAAGCAAACTTTATTATTATTGCAATCTAACAATAAAGGTTTTTTAGAAATGACTTGGTTGTTTAAATCCTAAGTCATACAAAAAATAAAAATATTATTTCTCAAAATTTTCAAATATGATTGGAAAGGTTATTCTGTGATCTGTCCTTATTACCTCTATCAACTTTGATAAAAATACCAAATCCATGTGAAAGTAATGAAGTTCCATCAATGACACATACGAGTAGAGCGCGTCGAATCGCCGATGTAATGGCCAGGATTCCTCAATTCTCAGTACTGGCTAGTTATTATCTCACCTATACAGCCACTGATGCACTTCTCCCATTAATTTTTATTTATCGTTAAACCGATCGATAGGTAGCATGCTCGTAAACCGACCGCTGTAAACTTTATGTTTGGATTTTATGATGTTTTAATGTAGCGTTTTTGAAAGCTCGCAAGAGTTTCTATTTTATACAGACTCGTGGAATAGAATTATTGGTAGTAAAACATGTGGATGTGTGCTAGTGCCTACTAGAGTTGAGAATTCGGCCGAAGTTCGGCCGAATTCTTCTTACCAAACATCATCACTATCTTTTCATCTCACTCGGTGGGGTCGGCACAATATGACAAACATTTTAAATTCTTACTCCGCACTGGTTTACCACAGTAGTATCGAACACAAAGATAAATCTAAAGAAACACAAAGAGAGAGACACACAAATTACCTATTTTTAATGTTACGATTACTTTAGTTTTACACTTTGACAATACTACAAAGGCTAGCAACGCACTTGCAGCTCCTCTGATACTGCAGGTGTCCGTGGGCGACGGTAATCACTTACCATCAGGTGCCCAGCTTGTTCGTTTGCCCCCACTACCTTGAAAAAAACCTTAAAAATTCCATAAAACTCTTCGCGAATGTTACTAAATGTGTTTGGTATGAAATCCACTATTTTGTTAGGTAATTATTTAGCAAAAGTTTTCGGCTTCGGCTCAAGACGCTTGGCCGAATGTTAGCTCAAGGATAAGTCACACTCTAGCCAGCGAGGCATTAACTGTTTATAGTAATAAAGTTTTCGCGAAATGAGCAAACCGATTTTCGATTGCATTTGTTGGGTTCTTTGTTAGAAGACTTGGTTTCATCAAACAAACCGATAAAATAACTATATACCTATTATATGCTGGCCTTGCTTCCGCCCACGGCGTTCTGGTATTTGTATAGAAAGTAGGCTCGGTATGCCAGGTCACGAACGATATCTAGTTAAAGTTTCATGCCGATCGGCTCAGCTGTCACGTGACCAAGACCAAGGTTTTGATTTTTTTATTTTACACATATTTTCTTAATGCAGATACGTATTCACGATGTGCATACATATTATTTATTAGACGAGTACTTATACACAATTTTGATATTTTATAGACAATTTTTTGCTACCCAGCGATTAGGTTGTCTACCAAAAGACTAGAACGGTAAGCGATCATACTAATCGGTAAAAAACTAATCGGTCGATCGTCAGCGTGCCCTGAAGGCAAATTATCGATAATCGAGCGACTAACCAAATAGCCGGTGTCGGTACAACGTATCGACATAATCGCGGTAATCACTGCACCGCACTGTTCCTGCCCATTACGGTACGATTACACCAAAGCCGTCGTCAGCCTAAGTCTGGTCGGACGTCGTCGACCGAACTCGGCCGATCGAATGTCGATGGAATCGAACGGACGATGCCGGTTGTAAAGTACGCACTATCTTATTTTAGCATACGTTTGATTCGATCGGCCGAGTTTGGTCGATGACGTCCGACCATACTTCGGCTAGTAACGGATTTTGTGTGATCGTACCGTTACATACGTGCTCAGTCTCATAACAACCAAACTTATCAAACCATCCCACTTAGGCCCCCCATTTCGGTCTTTTTTACCCAGACGCGGGACCAGCAATAACGGGTCATTTTTTACCACGCTTATTATTAAAATTATTATTTATTAACTGTAATTGTGACGGTCGAGGGTTAAGTTCAGCGTTTAGCGTAATTTGCCCGATTTGGGGCTTATTTAGTAATTATTAGTTGTCAAAATGCGGTGCTTCTACGGGATGATTGTTGTCTAGCCTCGAAAGTAATGTTTCCTGTCGGCATACTGTTGCGTAATCGAGAAAATAAAAGGGGAGAGTCACTATAAAGTTAATTTAAATTAGATTGTTTAGCAAAGCGATGAAAGACGTTATTTACGGACAGTGAAATAAAAAATAATTTATTCTATGACATGCCATAGGTTCGTGGGTCATTATGTAACCAGCACACGGCACAATGTGGGTTGTTCTAATACCAAATTGTAGATAATTTATGTAAGAAAACTTGTGAACTTTAAAAAAAGGTTCATACTCTTGTTTTAAAGTGCAGTTTTATTGTCAGTAAAGCTTATTTAAATTATTTTCTCGTACAAATGCGCGAGTATTGTGCGTTGTTAAATGGCGTGAAATTGACAGGTGGCCAGTGGGCACAGATTATAAAACAGTGAAGGTTTTCAAGCCCTGCGAGTTCAATAAACTTGATTGCTTGCTTTTTATTTACGATTCTTCCTATTCAGAAATAAGCACTATCTGAACAGAAGATCAACGTGTACGATTGTCTTAAACTAAGGCCTTGACTATCTATACTAGATGGTTTATATAGCGTCAGGAGGCAAATTTTGTCTACACTAACAGGACGCTGTAGTGTCCGAGACGAATTTAGATGTACTCCATCCTCTCAACTTAGTCGGCCTTATCCACAGGAAAGACATGGTTAATAAGCACAGTGCTGATCAAGCCACGGGTTTCCTCACGATGTTTTTCTTCACCGTTTGAGAGTTTGTGGTATTCTATTGTTAATGATTCCAAAAAATAAAATTGGTTAAGGTAATTTTAAATCTAAAATATTTTTTTATTTGCACGGATTCCATTAATTTAATTTAACACAAAATCTTGTAAATTTGAGCATAATTTTAAATTTCCATTAAAGTTTACTTTGTGAACAATATTGCTGCCTGATATTGTTTCTAGTTCGATTGTTCCTTCTCAGCAATGAGCTATCTCAACAGAAAATGAATGTGTTCGATTGTCTATGGTTGTAAAAAATAAAGAAGGTAGGTATTCTGTAGCCTAGAATGTTTTCTAGTTGTAGATTCATTCAATTTTAGAATCTTGTGAATTTGAAATTGGAATACAGATTTGGAATTTATGTTAAAGTTTAGTTTGCGAACAATATTATTTGTCCCAGTAAATCAACCTTCGAAATTTGAAAACGACCTTCGTCATTTTAATTGGGGTTCGAAATACGAATTGTGTAACGTTCCTTTTCATTGAAAAGTTGAAATTGATTAAAATACAATTTGAATTTGTTGCCTTGTATCTAATTTTAGCCATAATTATTAATTAAATTTTAACTTTAGTCACATACTTTCCCTTAGTCCAAAACATTATTTTACATGGTGTTAATTTAAGTTTAACATTGAGAGCACTGGTAGTCTAGTATTTGTGACAATATTTTATCAGTGGATGAAAAGATGGGTGGACTGTGTGAAAGATGACATGAGTAAGAAGGAAGGTTAGTTTTAAGATGGCTTCTAACAGAGGGAAATGGAAGAAGAATACATGTTAAATACATGTTGGGGCTAGATGGCGCTGTGTGAAATGTCCACAAATATCTATTTATTATTTATTTAAAGACATTGCCTTTAGGCGGTCTAAAAACTCCGTCACTAGAGTTGGCCACTAGTTCATACGAACTTATTTACTTACCTATCTGGTATGGTTCGCGGCGCGCCGTCTTTTCTTTTTATTTGGTCTGAGACAAATGCATAGATGAGTGTCGACTTCTTAGTGTGCCGTCTTAAAAGAAAAAGACATCAGGCGTCTGAAGGGGAGGAAATATTATTTCCTTATCTACCCTCGGCAAGACACAGCCCCTTCCCTCTGGTACCTACTATTTGTGTTCATTCTTAGTTTATTCAGCTTGTATTTCGAAATTATAAATAAACTAACTGCCGCCCGCGGCTTCGCTCGCGTGGTACCCGAATAAAAAATAGCCTGTTATGTTAATCCAGCACATGTACTATGTATATTCCAAGTTTCATTCAAATCCGTTTACCTGTTAATAGTGATTGAGGCACAAACATACAAAGATCCTCACAAATACTACTATATTATTAATGTGTAAAAATAGTAATCAGTCAAATCAGCAAATAGTATTTGCTGATTTGACTCAACAACTCACACCACTTTTATTTTTACCATTTTGTAGGTATCTACAGTTTCATTTAAAATGTGTCGCTTCATTGCGCATGCGTTTTACTAATTCTAAGGTTAGTATTGTGACACTATTAGGTACATTGGCAATAGAAAATGATCATGTTTTTGAGTGCTTTTTAAGTCGCGCTAAGTAAAATGAATCCACCGGAAATGTTCGAATGTGGATACTAAAAAGGATACAAAGGTTATTTCTATTGTTAGATTCAGTTGTAATGTTTATTTTACAAATATAATAAATTGTTACATTTAACAATAGGCAAATACGTTTTTGAATAAAAAAAACAAGTTCATCTTATGTGACGCGAACTGTCTCTTATATCTATCTAGTCGTATCACTAGTTGTTTCGAACCAGTGTGGTGAAAGGATTTAAAGTGCGCCTCACAGGCTCCCTTCGTGCACTTGAAACATATTTTCGCACTAACTACGGTTCTACAGCATGCTGGTTTCCTAGTAGCACATACATTTTTTGAACAGAAGAACCCATTGGTGCACGACTGGATTTGAACCCACGACCTTGGGATTGGAAGGCGGGGCTACCACTAGACCACCAGTGCTCTCTTACTGCTGTAACATTGTATCTGTAACTTGGAAATAGGAGAACAATGGCGCACGTACTGCGTCCTCAAAAGGGATGGTCAAAAGTTCATATCCAGAATTATTTCCACATCACAAGTACCGCATTAAAAAAAAAACATTTCATTAATGCCGATACTGGTTGAGTAGCCCCGGGGAGCTCTCTTTAATTGGACCCCCTATGTCACTCGCGTTAAAGTGCCTTTGCCACAAACAAAAAAAAAGTTATTTATCGATGAAAAAAGTCTATGGTCAGAACATGATTGTTTGTTTCGTTTAAGTGGGACATTCAGAACTTGTTTACGTCATAACGATCTTGAAAAATTGATACTTTTCATGTACCGTGTGTGTATCGTATTCCGAAAAATGTAGGTACAGTCTAGCTTTAAAAAAAAACAAGATTGTTTAAGGAATTTCAGATTCCATTCTAATATGGTCATTAATGGTCGTTGTAATTAGTTCAAAATAAAATAAAATTAAAAAGCTTTTTTTTCACTCTATATCTGTAGGTACACTAAAAGATCCTTTACGATTTAAGTCGTAAGAAATTATTGTTTACAGCTGATATGAAATGTACCAGTTATCCCGCAGTCACTGAACTCAGCCGATTAAACTCAAAATACCAGGAATTCATACAATCGTGAAAGGCACCCGACACTCAATCAAACGCTGTTCACTCAAAACGGACCATTCATACAAAACATATGCTCACTGCCCAACCGTAGCGTTATTCAAGTTAACCTTAACACTTTAATAGCCTGAATCGGGAATCGAACCCGAAACGCCTCATTTCATTCCGCTTCCTCACTTCCTCTCAACCAACAATCGACCATACTCTCTCAAAAATAAAAGTCACAGTTGCATAACACGCAGCTGCTACTTTTAATTGGTCTCAAAGGATTGTAAAAGTCTTATGTAAACAGAAAACGATGCAATATGAACTCAAATCCACGACAAAAAGGCGAAAAGTCTAAGCCGGCTTTGTTTTTCAGTAGCCGGTAGGTAAGGTAAGTCAACGGTGAAGTAAGGCTGTTTCGAATGGACCATCGAGATGCTAGTTCTTTATGGCCATTTCGTGTTTTTACAGTTCTGCTCAAGTGCCGAATGCCACCAGAGCGTGGAGCTTCCGCAAAGAAAGCCACCGAGGTCCAATGATTTTTAGATGCGCTCTTCAAAACCCTCGCGTTTCGATGGAAAACTAAAGAGAAATAACACCAAAATGGTAGTTTTAAAGTCGTACTTACGTTCTCAGGCTACCGGCAGACCTGTTCCATTTTATTGTTTTCAAAATTTTACTGCCACTAAATCATTCGCTTCTGTGAAACGTCAAAGTTATATGGCTCTGAATGCTAAATCCTTTGCTATGCCTTGGTGGAGTTCATTTTATTCTTAAAACAGCGTTCCAAGAACAATCATTACCAAAACCTCTCCATCATTGCCTCACCCAGCTAGATATTGAAGATATTGATAGACAGCCTCTTCGCTGTCTATTATTTTTGTTTGCATATAAATAAACAACACAAACGCCGCGGCATTATTAATGCGAAATTAAAACAAAAAGTTTAAGATCGAACGGCGGGAAGAAACATCCATAGACAATAATGGGAAGGAACAAAGAAGTAAAAAAGCGGGAAGAAACCTGTCGACGCCATGTTGTGTGGCGCTCGGCCTTCACGCCTCGGCCGCTGAAGATTATCTTTTAAAAAAGAACCGAACGGGAGGCGCTTCTTGATAACAAAGGCCTTATAAGCGTGTTCAATTCACGGCGCTATCGCCTTTTATTGCTACTGATTAAGGTACATGTTTGCATGACGCGGTGCCTACTTCACTTGTTTTGTTGATGGCGAGTGAAAGAGCCTCGTCACTGCGCCTGCGCCTTCGTTGATGACCTGTCAATTCCGTCTTGTACGTCGTCGGTTGTTGAGAAAAAAGCGACATTAGAGAGGCCATCTATTATTTTGACTTTATGTGGGGAGATGAAGTTGAGATTGATCGTGTTTGGCTCAGCCCTTTTAATTATAGCGCATTCAGACGGTGAATGGTTTTGTGTCGTGAGATGTCTACTGTTCAGTAGATGCTTTATGTAAAATACAATTTATATTATGTTTTTATCATTCTTCGTTGATAATGCTTGCTGTATTTGTTGATGCTGCTTCGTTCAGTGGATATATTTTATCTACCTTCTTACACTATGAGACTTCTTGTAGCTTTAGAGCTAAAATTCTTCCTACGTCATTTTTTTTTGGATTTCTACTTTAGCAGTGACCCCATGATCTCTCTCCCCTGCATTATTGTTCTTATATTTACATCACCAGTCGACAAGTCCTTGTAACAACGTTTTATTTGTTTCAGGAAATTAGATAGGTATGCTTTTTGTATCATTAAGGAAGGAGGTCTTCAAAATACAGGTTACCCTAGTTTGGAGACCACTAATGTCTAGATAAAAAGCTCTGTTGTTGTATCAATAAACGTTATTATTATTATATGCTTTTTTCTAAACTTCTCTGCTGGACTGGGAGTAAAGAAATAACATAGAATGCGTCCAGCTGTTACTCTCCCCGAGCATGTCGTAAAAGTCGACTAAGGGATAAGGGATCCTCCAACATGATGAGATACAATAAGCAAGTATTCCCAAGGAGGGTTGACGTCAGACAGGCGGCCGGTCATAAAACACCTCAGCCAAAACTCTTACAGCATGATCCAAAGATCATGCTGTGCCGACCCCACATAGAGTGGGATAAGGCAGGAAGATGACGATAATGATGCTTTTTTCTAAATTAGTTTTATCTATATTACTGAAAATGGCATTCCTACATCATCTCTATATGATCCTGAGCAAAAAAATAAGAAAATAAAGCATAAGATCAGATGTTATACGATAAACTTGTAAAGGCGGCCGTCAAGCGATTGGTCACAGAACATGCGCAGTACGCCATTATATACATACTGCATGGTCTGCGCGTGCGCCGATTCTCGTGTCTCGTCTCATTGTGCGATTTCGTATGCTCAAACGTCATTAGTGTCAAGTGCGTCGTTAAATGACAATTTGTTATGTATGGCATGTTTGTAAAACATGGAATGAATTTTATGTTACGCTGATCTTTGCTTACTTTATGTTTATGTGCAAGGTAAGGTTAGCTTTAAGCAAGTTGCAGCAATATTTATTAGTAATTTTTGATAGAAACCAAGATAATAGCTGCCACCCGCGGCTTCGCTCGCATTGTACCCGAATAAAAAGTAGCCTATATATTATTCCAGCACAAGTATTAGGTATATCCCAAGTTTCATTCAAGCCTGTTCAGCCGTTTAGGGGTGATTGGGGCATAAACATACAAACATCCTTACAAACTTTCAACATTTATAATATAGTAGGGTTATAGGGTTATATTGATGGGAGCAATTTTTGTCTTCCATAATTATTCTAAAATCAAAAAGACATCAAACTTGATATTAATATATTGTAACTTTCTAAATGTTTGTACGGCCTACCGCCAGAATCTAGAGGTCTAATTTCTTAAACCAAACATCTATTATGTATATGTAGGTACCTATGTTCACAGACAAATAAATGATTTATTTATGAAAAGTTTATTATAAACCCGTAAGTTTGAATACGAAAACGCAAAAAACAAAAGACGATTCCTCCGTTGATTTTCAAAAGCGAATGCGCGTACGATTCCACCCACCCGTCCAGATGTAGAAATAAATAAAGCCACCGCAATCTTGCGGGTCACGATCTGCGGTCACGTTCAAAATGAGCTCGGTTACACTACGGGAACCCGACTGGAACCGATATCTGGGACTTTCACAACGGAAAATTGGATTATTTTCATAGAATTTCCATGAAACTATGCGCTGTGCAAGGGACTATTTTCGCATAGGCATCTAAACGCTTCGGTCGACCTGAGACAGACTGAATAACCAAGAGACGCCTTAGAAAGAAAAAAATAAATAAATTACACCCAACAGTCACATACATAGTCCTGAGACCCCACACTAGGATTCCCTGTGTCAGAAACTACGAGTACCATGGTACTACAACACCCAGACCCGGAAGAAATATTTACAGATCATGCAAACATTTCTTCCGCAGCGGGAATCAAACCCGAGCCACTTGCGTCTCTGCCGAGCAATCACTACGCCACCGAGGCCGTCAACAGAAACAGGTTATATGGGTCGAAAAATAAGCTGAAAGGTGATAAAAATACTTTTCTATACAAGGCTCAAAATCATTTATGTTTTTTGTACAAGACATTATTTATAAAAATAACAAACAAAATGAGTTGGAACTCAGTTCGTAGTAAAATGACTGAGGTCAAGTATTCTCAAGTATTACCAACCGGTAATAGATAGTACTAAACTAAAAACAATTTAGTCTCACGCGGAAACACTTAAATATATTGCTGACAAAAAGGATATTACTGGGCCCATAACCTGCTCTAGACCATAATTTCTCTCCGTTTAATGAGTCCTAAAACACATTTTGCGCCGTGGAGTCGTCACTTGTGGCCATGACCATGATTGATGGCACTATTCTACAGTCATGTGAACAAGTGTCCGAAGCTGAATTTAAACAAATTTGCTGTCATGATCATCATCATCTTCCTGCCCTTATCCCACTCTATGTGGGGTCGGCACAGCATGATCCTAGGATCTTTGGCTAAGGTGTTTTATGACCGGCCGCTTGCCTGACGTCAACCCTCCTTAGGAATACTTGCTTATATCCTCATCATATTGGAGAGGATACTATCCCTTAGTCGACTTTTACGACATGCTCGGGGAGAGAAGCAGCTGGACGCATTCTGTTTTTTCTTTACGCCCAGTCCAGCGAAGGAGTTCTGTATCGTACCTTAAATAAGTTTTTTTATTGGAGACTGACAACAGTTACATACTTAGCACATATCTTCTTCCATTCCCTTCTATCAGCCGTCATCTCAGTATTCTCTCCTTTCTTCCTCAATCATTCACACAATCCATCCATCTCTTTTTTGGTCTACCTCTAATGAGGACGTTGGACGTCCAGCAGCACGATGCGTAGATCAGGCTAGCGCATGACCATGAGAAGCGGAAGAGCAAAAGGAAGGCCTATACCCAGCAATTGCCTAGCTATTTTTTATTTTATACTAGCGGCCGCCCGCGGCTTCGCTCACGAGGTGCCCGGATAAAAAGTAGCCTATATGCTATTCTAGAACACATACTATAGGTATATATTCCAAGTTTCATTCAAATCCGTTCAGCCTTTACGCCGTGATTAAGATAAGATAAGATAATACTTTATTGTGTATACCAATATATCAACAAAAAACATAAAAATTACAAAAGTTTAAATAGGTAATACTTCTGGTATCCACAATAGGCGGCCTTATCGCTAGAAGCGATATTTGACTGGCAACCTTGAATAAAAAATAAAAAAGAAGAATGTAGTAAAATTAAACTAAACTTAACTAAACTTAACATTATATACACGCATAGATTGAGGCACAAACATACAAACATCCTCACAACCTATCATATTTATAATAAATATTCTTAAAATTCTATGTTATGTGTATTGTGTGCCATCTTATCAAATATATGTTGTCTATGTCTATGTCAATGGGTACGATCTGGCAGCGGATGATGATGATGACCTCTAATGAGTGTAAGTTTGAGTTTTGCACTCGTGTACACCAGCGCCAAGCGCGGCAGTAAAGCTCTCACCAATTTTCACACATTCCTACAATGTGGCAGATGTAATGAATGAAAAATATTATTTTAGTGCCGGAAAGTAATAACGCAGCGTTGAGATTAAAAGTTATTGAAACTCATAGTTGTAAAGTGTGTGAGCACAGCATGATGGTAATATCTACCATAAAATCTAATGTCGTATTGTTTCTGGAGATATAGTTAATATTTTACGCTGTGCACACTTCATGTTATCAATAAGACTTCGCCTGTGGGTGGCTTTTGTAATTTAGTTTTAAACATACACATAAAATGTTTCTTTATATAAACTTGCGGTAAAACCATGACTACTCGAACTAGGAGAGCATAAAGATATTCTTACCAGTCAAAATCATATACATGAAGAGAGTACTTAACAGAAAATGGAAAAAATCTACTGGGTATCTTACTTATATCATAAATGCGAAAGTTTGTGAGGATGTTTGGATGTTTGAATGTTTAAATGTTTGGATGTTTGTGCTTCAATCATGACTAAACGGCTGAACGGATTTGAATGAAACTTTTAATATACATAGCACATGTACTGGATTAACATATAGGCTATTTTTTATCCGGGTACCATGCGTGCGAAGCCGCGGGCGGCAGCTAGTAGGCACATAAGATCATTATATTAGACCGTGATCTATGTAGTGGTAGTGAACCCGCCTTTCGTTTTCAAAGTCTCGAAAAATCGGTGTACGCAATAAAAACTTACCTACTCCTGCTTATTTTCTTGCGATTTATTAAAATATCGCAAGGAAACCAGCATGTCGTATAATCTAAAAAGTTTGAAAATATTATATGGTATGGTATCTACGCTAATCTTAAATACTTAATCATTTCACCTCACATTTTCTCAAAACCAGTATAATAATACACATAATATAATAATAATGCACACGTAGTAGTATAATAATTATTATCTATCTCACAAAATTGTACTATGTTCAACGTTCAAGATTGATTTGCACAAAATAAACATTTACTTTACTTTAATTTACTCTTAACATAACTGAGGAAAGTATCAGGAACTAAAAAAGCTTTGGGCCCATAACCTAAAGTCAATAAACGGGTCACCTGACCCCGCGAAATCGATTACCCGCGTTTCCAATGAGTTCCAATTTCAATATCCCGAACTGTGGGCGGTCGCAGAAGCGTAAACAAACTAGAGAATTGAATAATATTCTCAAATACAAATCACGCTCGTTACGGGGTCAAAGAATTCACTTCGAATAAAAAATAATTTAACACCAATTTTTCACAGCTATCGGATGGACGAGTTAGGTCCACCATCGACTGTAGCAGACATTTCCTATTCGTTATTGATAAAAAAGTTTACTGTATTAGACTCTACAACCAGTACCATTTAAATTGAGCCCCTGTAGGTATTTTTGTATATATATTATATTTATTTATCTCTTTAACTTTTCTACAAAGCACTACCTCCATTTTCTCCAAATTACACAAAGATTAGCTGGAAGGAAATGTTAATCACCATTAAGTTCGCCTATGTACATGTTTTTTTGTGTGCAATAAAGAATTTTCTATCTATCTACTTTTTTACATGTCTAGTTTAGTAGGTATTTTTTGAAATAGAAGATCGGAAAAAAACTATAATTGTAGAGTAACTTCTTTTGTACCTACATCTTTTGTGTATTCTTCATAGCATGCTCGCCGGTATAGGGTATCTAGGTAACTCTTGACCTGGCTTTTTCCCAACTTTGGACATGCTATGAGAAGTGAAAAATGTCACGTAACGAGAAGAGTGTTAGATATGAATTTGAAAGGATTATGTGGGTAGGCCAAAAAAGATTGATGATCTGTGAGAAAGATGACATGAGAAAGGAGTGAGTGTTGAGATGACTTTTGACAGAGGGAAATGGAAGAAGAATACATGTTCTGCAAACCCCACATAAAGCAGAAAAGGACAGGGAAATTATGAATCTTAAAATAATTACTTACTAACTATAAAATCATCTACAAGCTTTAGTAGACAGCTGGTCAAATTTGTCTAAGCGCTGCGCCCCGACTGCGTACGCGCATCCTATTGTGTTAGATCAAATATGGCGTCGCTAATGGCGATCGTAGACGCTGACATATTGCTTTTTAGAATGTTCTACCGTTATTTATTACTTTTCTTCTGTTTGTACTGGGACTTATGATCTTTATGGTCAGGACTTATGGCCGGAATTCTGTTTGGTGTGTCGTTAATTTTGACCTTTGAATCTGTGGTTTTCTTTCATATTTTTGTGTAACTTATTTGTTGGCGGGTATCGTTTTCTTAATTGCTGGTGTTATGCTACTTGTATCTTAGTCAGTTATTGAGTATCTATAGTATCTCAATAAATATATATATATATATATATAACATTTACTGACCGACTGTCTCACACAATCAACGCATAGCCTAAACTAAAAGACATTGAAGCATGAAACTTGGAGGGTACCTATATTCTTATGGTTACCTACTAAGAAAGGAATTCTCGAAATTCAACTCCTAGAGGACGCAGAACATAGTCTCGGGGCTTTCCACGAGAGCACTGGTGGTCTAGTGGTAGTGACGTGGGTTCAAATTCGGTCGTGCATCAATGGATTTTTCCGTTCGAAAAATTTATAATAAAATTACAGTCCATACAGTACTTTATGTGCTCTGTACCAGTAGTTACTCTCAAAGGGTGAAGGAAAACACCGAGAGGAAACCGGCATGTCGTAGAAACTAAAAAGTTCGAAAAAATTTGTTCAGTGCACGAAAGGAGCATTAGAGGCGCACTCTAAATCCTTTCACCACACTGACTCGAAAGAACTAGTACCTACACGTATGAGATATCGTTACTACGACTACAAAACGTATATATCCAAATAGCCACTAGGTACGGTGTTTTTTACATAGTAAAGGTAGATTCAGATCGTGACCGTGACGTCAGGTAGGGGGTTATAATAATTAAACTCACCATAACATGAGTTGCCCTTTCAACGGCCTGATTCGAGCGCGGTGACTAATGACTTTTTAGTTTTGGACTTGGATTTTTATGTGGGGTAAAGAATAGATTGTTACACAAGGGTTAAAAAGAACCTATCCACGCACAAGATGGTTTGATAATAATTAATAATAATTCGAGTACTTAAATAGGTCTTTCACCCGAGGTAAACTGTCTGCTTTTAGTTTCGAATTTATGGAAAGTAAATTAAAAGTTATTTTATACAGATTACCTACTGTTATCGTAAATAATTAGCAGTCGATAAAACAACTGGATATCGAATTGCTTTCCCGCCTTTTTTGTTTCTTTTTTTTTGGGTAATGTGGTCGCAAGGCGACAAAGCCCTTAAATGAATTAAAAAAAAGTTTCTTTTTCTATGGCAATCCACCAGCCAGTATTTCCTGCTGGGCAAAGGTCTCCCCAAACTCCGCCAACCATCGTCTTTCGAGGTCTCCCACCAAATTTCATCAAGATCTGTAGGTATAGCAGTACCGTATATATAGTTATTGCCCACGACTTCGACCTCATAGATTTTTTTAGGAAAAGTAACCAATGTGGATGAAACTACCAATATGGCCTCATGATGCTATCTATCTTCTTTCCAAAACTTCAGCCCTGGGCAATCGTCGATAAAAAATACTCTTAAGTTTAAATTATTTCAGGTCACTAAGTAACCCAAGTTTCATCCAATAAAGCATGCCTCCATCTTTTTTCTCTGCTGGACTGGGAGTAAAGAAATAACATAGAATGCGTCCAGCTGCTTCTCTCTCCGCGCATGTCGTAAAAGTTGACTAAGGAGTTAGTATCCTCTGACTTGATGGACCTGTTATGGGCGATGGGCTGATCACCTGTCACCATGGTTCACCATATCCATCCTGGGAGTCTTGGATCAGAAGTGGCTGCAAGTTTTCTTGATTACTTGTGGTTCTGCCCACCCCATTAGGGATACGGGGATGATAATATGTATCTATTTAGAGGCTCTTGAAGCCCGTCTGTACGCTGAGTTGCAACATGTGAATATGACTATGATGTTGTAGGTCGATTTTACAAATTATATCCTCGACTTCGTATAATGTAAGTACTAGACATTGTCAATTTATTTCAGACAACAACAAAAATGAGTGAGTGCCTAAACGAATCTTATCAAACAAGACGTCCATTCAGAAGGCACACTTCAAACAGAGAGCTCCACGATTCTATAAAATTCCATCAACCCTCAACAATCAAACTATTGTTCGAAAACAATTCGATATTTCCCACCGACATCAGACGGCCCGATGGAAATGACATTTTAAAAACCGCTCTCGGCCCAATACAACCTATACACTCATTTTTACATATACAACCTTGTTTCGCACGCACGCTCTTTGCGCAACGTCGATAAAAGAGGGCGTGGCCGTCGCCCTGCCATCCACCAATCACAACTCACCGAGCCACGTGTGCGTGCTACACACCCTTCCATGTGTGCCGTGCTCAGCTGTGTGCGTGACCCGCTCGTCGTACGCCTCTGCTGTATATGGGCGTAAGTGCACGCGGCTACCGGTACCACAAAGAGTTCCCATATCTTTTATGTTCTTAGATCCTTATCTTGTGGTTTCTTATTTTACATTTGAGATGGTGGTCTCGAATTAACGGTCGGGTCCATAAACACGCTATAATAAACCTGTAATACAAAATAATCTGTGATTTTTATGACTTTAGTGGCGTTAATAGGTTGTTATAGATTTGAAGATAGCGCACAAATTCGTTGTTAGAATTTATTCATGATCCAAGAAGATTGAATTGTTAATGGGCCTTAATTGTTCATCAACATTAGGCTTTGAATGAGGCTCAAAACAATGGTTTTCGTTTTTTATATCTTGGTTTATTGCGTTTAATAGCAAAATATTTACATAATTTTACTGTTCCTAATAATAATTATCTACCCAAACTTAGCACTCATATATTTTTAGAACAATTTTACACATTCATTCATAAATATTTTTTCCTATCTAATTATGTAAGTATCTAAAATACCTACATGCCTCGTAACAATATAAAGAAGCCATTTTCCACACATCAAAGCGATAGAATTATTACTCGTACAAAATATAACAATAAAACGCAGTTTTCCCGACGAAACTCGATTAGGGACACAACAGGACAAAGGAAGCCTTTCTATCGGAGGGGCGGTTTAAGTTTAAAATAGATTTCAGATAAGAGTTAATGCAATTTACCTTTACTATTTACAAATAGCCGAGAAGAAATAATAATAATTAAATTTAATGCATGCGAAAAATTACGAAAAATATACATAGGTACCTACATCTTATTGTTTCTCGAATTAGTTTGCTATGGTATTTTTCACACAAAACCTACCAACCAACAAAAAAAAATACGAAAAATACATTAAAAAAATCTCATTCTACCAACCTGTCTCTTAAATAATGTATGTTGTAACGTTATCACGCATTTTTCACACAAAAACCGTTAGCTCCCAAAGTTCTTTATAAAAACAGCGCAAAATATTTTCAAAATAAAACACAGAACAAGGGGGCTGTTTGTCTGGGGCTGCGAAGTACCCTCAACGCTCGGTCGTTTTACTTCCAAGTGTTTGTACTACTTACACAACTTGATCGTGCGATCATAATGAACTTTGTTTACTTTTGATATAAAACTTCGGACCAAAATGGGTTTTGATACAGACACGTAGATAAATTAAACTTTAAGTTTGAATATTTCTACTATGTAGGTATAAATAAATAAAAAATGAACATAGTAGTCTCCTCAATAAAATCTAATTTAACTATAATCCAAACTCAGACTGAAACATATTACCCACGCTACTCGATTCGCGAAAAATTTAAGAACTATATCTAATTCATTATAATTTATCAAAATGAACCTTATTATAATATTATTCCGATTATTTTATTAGATAGATGATTGTTTAAAAATCTTTCGATGCTTTTCGAAAATGAAGTCTTCTTCCAGTAAAATTTTCTATCTACGGTATTTATTTGGAAGACCAACAGCTTACATTAGTAGTGGTATGGTAAACTAGACTGAAAAAAAGAGAAGCCAGTTATAGGTCCTCGCGGATAAAAATAAAATAAAAAATAACAAGTGCGTAAGCACACGCGTAATTGCAAAAGATACGAAGTATTTAAGGTACTTTCCCTCCATGTGGCATATCCGTGGGACGCCGGGTATATACATATATATTTAGCAGTATTATATAAATGTAGGTAGTCTCAAAAGAAAACCATAAGCGGACTTTTTGCTTCCCATTTCTTTGTGGTTTCCCTCGCAGTGACTTGCACTAGTTTCGAAGTGCAAGTCAGTGCTGCCGGAAAAAGTTACAAAGATTAATATAAGTCAAGTCTCTATTAATGCAACCTCACTGCAGTTGTTCAGCTCTAATTAACTAAGTTACTTTGTTGTGTAGCGGTTTCTTTTATAACAAACCTTTGAAGGCAGGTAATTTGTTAATGAATGAAAAAATACTGATGTTGGAAAAAGATTTCAAAATACCCGATTAAATTACATATGGTTATTGGCAAGGAAATTTAATTCATTTATAAAAAGCAACGTATTCATTAATATTATTTAATAAACAATTGAATTATTTATGATAACTGAAAACTGAAAACTTATTTTGCACCTCCGCACTTTTGCAATGATAGGTTCTCAGTATTGGTGTAGTATATTGGATTTAACTGCAATACTGCTAAACTTTTAAAATCTAATTCATTCTTAAAGTCACAACCAACAAGAAATATAATTATTTATCTTATACCTATAGAGAGAGAAAAATTTTAACCAAAATTACGATCCTGATGAAAGTTTGTGAGGATGTAAGGATGTGTGGATGTGACGATGTATGTTTGTGCCTCAATAACGCCCAAACGGCTGAACGGATTTGAATGAAACTTGGAATATACATAAAACGTGTGCTGGAATAACGTACCTATAGGCTACTTTTTATCTGAGTACAACGCGTGCGAAGCCGCAGGCGGCAGCTGGTATTCTATATTTTTCAAACCGACTATCCCAAAAGCCATATGCCCATATATCTGGCGAGACAGCTCATCTTCCTTCGTGACAGATGTTGGATTGCGCCCTAACCCCAAACACAAAGTAGCCCCGGGCGGAACACTCGTTGTCTTACGGTTTGATGCGAATTAATTATAAAGAATGGATCAAAAAGTTTAATTCTGTACGACGAATTTCATGACAGAAAACACAGACTATTTTTTTGTATTTAAATTATTCTTCTATGAGTTTGAGAGAATGGTGAAAGACCTCGAAGGACCGAGATGGTTTGCGGTGTGGGACGAAACGGTTAAAAAAAAAAGTTATTATGATTCAAATCCGCATCATAACCAATGATTTTTTCTACTAAAAGTCGCACGCAATTTTAGTACTCGAAAAAGTCAGTAAATTATACTTCCAGCCCTATTTTTTTGTTAATACATATTTATAGTTCATAATTGCATCTAGAAACATAACAAACATCGAAGTCAAATCTATAACCTACAGTGCAGAAGGCAGAGCTTATAAAGAGCTATTCAGCCATTTGATTTTTCTTTTAGGTAAGGTTATTTTTTGATCGTGGTATCAATGGTACTGAAATATTCATAGCGCCTATAAAGCACGGTATGTTTGCCGGAACACTCGAGCCCAAGTGGCTTAGACACTACCTCCTTCCTCTCCCTTATTTGCACAGCGTAAACGGTTTTTATGCCCCTACCATAATTTCTCGATAGGTACCCAACTTTTATGTATCGTCACTGTTCCTGCTTCAATGTTATTAGAGAAATGCTTTTTTATTACGAAAACTAATGAAGAATAACATTTTTATAGTCGTGTTCGAGTGAGTGGCGTTTATGGGTGTTCTAGGTTCTTTATGTTTTTCACATAAATGTTGTCTGTGGAAAGTTTTTATTTTTAACTGAGATTAAGAAGGGGGGTTCTCAATCTGACTTTATTGCTCTTTTATTTGACCATTTTGATCATCGACTGCTTGCTTACTGATTCTAGAATTATTTGCTCAACTTATTTACCTATATGTAGATATAATTTTTACTGAAAAAAAAACTATGTTAATAAAACATGGGTACTACATCTACAATATCTACCAATAAGTATCTTGTAAAAATAAAAAAAACATAGATAATATTTGGCAAAAAATAATCTTCCTAAAACAGATGAAAAGAAATTTATTATTTTGACATAACATCATCATCATCTTACTCTATATGGGGTCGGCACAGCATGTTTTCTTTTTGCTTCGTTGTGTCAGCCGACTTTTACAGAAAGAAAAAACAACATCGCACCATAGGTGCCATAACACGGTTGAATTCTAGTAACGTTCGAAAACAAATGTTAGAAACTGCCTGTTTCGACATCCCCCTGGTATAAGTAATTGTTTTTGCGGCTAATTCTTCCTCTCGCCAGAGGGCGAGTCGAAATTACATTTTTATTTGGTTAAAGCGGGCAAAGGGTGACACGATTGCTTTTTGATAAGTCAATTTCGCTCTTATTTGGCGATGTATTACTTTTTAATAGTTTTTTAACTACCTAAATACTGTGAAAGTTTAGTGTGCTTTGAAAGCTCTTAATGATTTCTAAATTAAACTCTTAATCTCAGAACATAACCCATTCTAAATGGCTTTTCACCTAGCTTTTGTAAACAACTTCAGGTAGGTACTAACGATCAATAGAAGTCGACTCTGATGAGTAACTTTACCGTAAATTATATAACAAAAGATGGTGGTGCAGTGGTAGTGACCCAATCTTCCGATCCTATAGTTGGGGCTTCGAATCCGGTCGTGCACCAATGGATTTATCCGTTCGTAATAATTATGTGCGCTTCCTGTATTCTCAAATGGTGAAGAAAAATATAGGAAACCGGCATATCGGCAAGTTCCCTCTTCTATCTTCTCCTATCACTTGCCATCTCAGTACTCACTTCTTTCACACGCATGCCCTCTTGCACACAATCCAACCACCTTTTCTTAGGCATTCCTCTGCCCGTGTATCCACATTCATATTCAATACTTTCCTTGTAACATGACTTTCTTCCCTCCACATAACATGCCCATATCACGCCAACCTACGAATATTACTCCTCATCCTCTCTGTCACCTGCGCTACTTTCAAACTTCATCTGAAAAACTTTCATACTTCGGCCGATATATATTTGAATCAATTCAAAAATACGATTGATTCAAATATCTTTCGGGTCGGCCGAAGAAGCGTTGGGGGGATGAGCTTGATGCCTTCGAAGAAGATGAGAGAAGGCTCAGGACCGGGATGTCTGGAAATCCGTGGAGGAAACTTTTACTCAGTAGTAGGACGAAATAGGTTAAAGGTTAAAGAAAAAAACTTATCTACTATCTCTTTAGCTGATCAGAACCCTCTTCCACAGCGGACTCCCTCCTAGGCTCAGGGTCTGATGAAGAGGAGGAAGACGAGTCGAGAGCTGCGAACAACTCTAGCAGTCCGGCACACGCGCCGCACCCGGCGCTTCACTCCGAACTCACGCATAATGGTGACACCAAGCCGCACGAGGATTCCGAAGATCAGGTTGGTAACATGATTTTGGTCAAGTTGATTTCAGTTAGCTTCCGTCTTATGGAGGAAACATCATGAAGCTCTTGAATATAGGAGCCGTAATTTGGAAGTTAAATACCACCCAAATAAACTCATCAATTCAACCATCCTTACCAACCTACAATTTTATTGAAAATGCAAGCCAAAATGACGTTGGTTACTCTTTTGTTTGTATAAACGTCAAATCGTAAACTGTCTTTTGAAGGCTGCTAACTTTACCATCTGTTCTTTCGACTACCGCACCCCGGCCACATAGTCGCATTCAGTATTACTATCCTTCTCAGGGCTCGCTGGACGGGGACCCGGAGACCCGGGACTCCCAGGCTGAGAACAAATCCCCAGACGACGGCAACGGCGGCTCCAAGCGACGAGGCCCCAGAACCACCATCAAAGCTAAACAGCTGGAGATCCTCAAGTCAGCCTTCTCACAAACGCCCAAACCAACGAGACACATCCGCGAGCAGCTAGCCAAGGAAACCGGCCTCCCCATGAGAGTCATCCAGGTCAGTACTCCATGCCTTTTCTACCCGACTGAAGTAACTAACTGTTGTCGGGTTTTAAAAGTCATTGTATGGGCTAGAAACGGGGGCCCAAGACGACGATAAAGGCGAACCAAGTGGAGATTCTGAAGTCGGCTTTCATCCAGACGCCGAAACCGACGCGCAGTGTTAAGGAGGAGCTGGTCAATGAGACCGGCCTGCCGATGAGGGTGATTCAGGTTAGTTCATGTCCATAGCTATAAAGTAAGGTTAGAGATCTAATTTAACGTCTAGGTAACTCGCGACAAATCTGCAACGGCTTTGCGACAAGCACTGAATTCTAAAACCTTTTTCCACCACTGAACTCGGTAGGGTGTTTAATACATTATTTTCCTTTGCTAAGCAGCACAAGCTGAATTTTGGTTGATCGACCTCTTTGGTAGGATCACCCCATAACTACTCTTAGTACAGATTTTCTAGGTTCAGACTGTGTTGTAGGTAGCTGCGGCATAATGAGGCATACCTAACTAAAAAGTGTCATATATTGTGTATTTCGTGAACCAATTGTATTTTTACTTGTCCTCTGTTTTGCCTTGGGACTTTTTATTTTACCTTACGGCACTTTTTCTTTGTTATGGAATTTCGGAGTACATTTTAAAGCAAAAAGAAAAATACAAAATCTAACCTTTTTTCCAATTAGGTAAGTGCCTGCATACGATTTTACATATTTTTTAATTAAACAAAGATAGACACGCATGTTTCAATTTTCAAACTCGCCCTATGGACTCATGCCAACAGTTATGCGAGCAAAGTTATGTTTCAAAATCGATTTTATGGAACCGAGACCGTGGCATAGCTATAAAACCATACGTAAATGCCATGCATGTACGCGCGTTGTGAATAGTGACCGAGCAGCCTCGCGAAGCTGCCGCGTGAGGCAAATGCTCGCCCAGTTAGGGCGTGCCTCGCCCACAATTTGCGACATTTCCCTCGAACGAAGTACTGAATTGCCTCGCGCGCCTTGCGTTCAGTCAGTCCATAACTAATGAATAGGTCTTAAATTATCTTTTTAGCTGCGTTTTTATGCTGTAGCACACTCTAGGGTAGCTAATAGATCATGTTCAAAACGATGAAAATTAGTATGGGAATGTATGAATGGACTTTTTAAATTGAATAGGTACCTCAGTGCTTAAACGCGTGAATAATACTTTTTACAAGTGTACTGTTTCACATGCTAAATATACGGTCTGTCTAATAGAGCATAATTTTATTTAGCTTGCAGCCGTAATATATATTTTAAATTATTTACAGGCCTCTTAAAAATACTCAAACAGGCAATACCCACTAGTACGTAGTCACTTAGATACCAAATTACATATAAAATGTATACAATATCCAGCATTGTATCTGAAAAAACATTATTATGTAGTCACGATCAAATTCAAGTTCATGGTCCAAAATTACTTTCTGCAATGTGCAGGTACATCTCATAAGTGACGCAATTACACATACCTACTTATAAACAATATGTCATTGTATCTTGATTTTTTAAATGACTGAGTTAGTGAATTCAATAATTACAGTATATACAACAAAATGACATAACATTTATAACATAGCCGCACGCACAGACTTAGTGCAAGGTGACTGAAAATCGCCAAATTTGCCACAAATGCCTGGTTTAATATTCTACTAACGAACGACGGTTTGTTCATTACCATAGAAACGTTGTTATTCTGTCGAAAGACGTTGTCATTTTAAATCCGTTAATAGTATATAGTAGGCGATAGAAACTGAATAAACGTCAAAATTGACGGTCGTTTGCTGACGGTCGTCTACCAAAGGTATCAAGGCATAACAGATGTCTTTGAATATAGTTTGAAATATCCGTCCCGTCCGTCACGCTTTTTGCGCCCTCTTTGTTTCAGTTTTTGTGAATGTTTTCGAACGAAAAAATGTTTCCCGACTGTTTGTAGACCGTTTTTAGTTTCAGATGTTTTATTTTACTAAGTGGGCCTCTGCATTCCGTTACTGTTATGGTTTGAAGTTCACGATTTATTCTAGTTTATCTAAAAAAATCTCCCTCGGGCTAGTTCCTGACTTTAAGTTACAAAACGCCCATCTTATCATTTACCGAAAAAAATATTTGCATTTGTAGTTGTCTTAAAATAATAAAATTAGAATGGATGTTTTCTAGTGATGTTACTTTGTGCCATAAATAAAATAACCTTAGATTAGGTACATTTGCTGTTATTTATTTTGAAAAGACTCAACCCTAAACCGACCAAATATTTACATTTCACACAATTTGTGTACCAATATGTTTTCCCCGACGTCAAGTATGTTAAGTGGGTTCATAAACATCCTTTTTTTTCTGTCATCTGTCAAATGCTACTAGATCGCGCGTGTCAAATGTTTGTGCCACATGTTCGACGCATACCTTTAAAATTACTTTTTGTATCCGGATTTAGCTAGTTAGCACCGGGTCGTGTGAAATAAGTCGCTTTTGTAAATGCCGCGTCGGCAAACGTTTGAATCGATTATCTATGGTTTTTCAGAATTTAGCCTAGATAAATTAGGCGGAAAATTTGCAAAGTAGATTTCTCTGCTCAAGATCTATACGGACGGTGAAATTTGTAATTTGTTTACGTAAAAAATCGTAGATAATTTGTAGTACTTGGGAAGTAGTTTTGGTTACAATCAATTTCAATCGGTTTTTATTAAAACCTTATAGTATTTGATGGTTATTTATATAGCTAACCGTCTTACCAACTGATAAAACTGATTACCAGCATTATTAATAAATCGCCTTACTATCCGTTAATTGGGGGCTGTTAGAAATATATTTCCATGTATAAACAAATCATCAAGTATATAAATAAATAAATAAAGTGAGGGTAATTTTCACAACACCAAAAATAACTCATAAAATGCAGGAAGAGCATCAAAATCCAAAACGAAAGCACAAATCCCGCTGTCAGTCTACCGCGATGTCAGTGTCACTCGAGCGCGAAACGAGAAAAAAAAAAGAAAAACGTGTAGATATTTTAATAACTTCATATATTGTAATTTCTCCGCGTGACAGCCCTGTCGCCGCGTCCTTATTGGCTCATATTTTATTTTGACAGCTCGTGTTAATCTAACAGGGTTGTCAGTTTGTCCTCATCGGTTATTTCTATGATAACTCATTAGATCTTTACATTTCTTATGAATATATCGGATGTACCTATATCATGATTATTGTACCTACTAAAAGCAAGCTTTAAATATTTTACATAGCTCGTGGTCGCACGGTGACGGACGATTGCTCGGCTGAGACGCAAGAGGCGCTGATTCGATTCCCGTTACAGGAGAAATGTTTGTATGTTCTGCAAATATTTCTTCCGGGTCTGGGTGTCGTAATATTTTGTATTATAAGTAGGTATGAATTTACAAAAAAAGTCTATAAGTATTATATCAGCCATCTGGTTTCCTTATTACATGCTTTGCTTAGTTTGGGGCTAGATGGCGTAGCAAAATGTCCACAACTCAGAACAATCTTCCAAGGTCCACAATTTGTTATTACTTATTACCTATAGTAACTAACCTACTTTACGATATATCCTCTTTTGACATGACGTGACATTTGTAGGTATTACAAAGTTCAATGAACACAGTAGGTATAGAGTAAATACTACTTACAAATTATGTTCATAATGTAAGTCCAAGCCACATTATTAGCCATCATCATTTATCATCCGTCAATCAACACAAGTTCAACTCATTTTTCATTTTGAGCCAAATTCCGATGACACTTCGCATAATGGCGGCCACACACGAAACATGTAAGGGTTAATAATTCTCTTTATATTGCAGATTCATTATTTACCTAGTGACAGTGTAGTAATATTTTGCAAATTAGTTCCTTAAAGTTAAAGCCTACTAAAACTTTGTGTACCATCGTCATCAAAACTAAGGCCTTTTACTATCGATACCTATTAGATGATTTATACAGCGTCAGTAGGCAACTTTTGCCTACACTAACGGGACCATGTAGTGCCCAGAACGAATTTTGATGGAGTAGACTTACTTACTTAGACAAACGCGCGTGCACACACACACACACACACATACACACACACACACACACAAACACATACACACATGCTGACACATATACGCTACTTAAAATAACATAACATAACTTAATATTAAACTTATCCTCTAAGATTTATATAATTTAGTTTAAATTAGAAATAAAATAATAGTGCCCACCTGTAACCATGGTTATGGCTATGGAAGAGCGGACCTTCTAACACAAGTATTTTTTACTTAAATGAAGGTCCCAACCTAGGTAATACAGTGTAAAAAAAGGTTACAGCAATAAACATTTTTCTATTTTCTAGACTTGCCCAGCACCTAGTCGGCCTTGTCCACAGGAAAGACACGGTTAATACGTGCGGAGCTGACTAAGCCGCGGGTTTCCTCACGATGTTTTCCTTCACCGTTTGAGAGCACTGGCATAGTGCATACAAATGTTTCGAACTGAAAAATCCATTAGTGCACGATCGGGTTTGAACCCGCAACCTTAGGATCAGAAGGCGAGTGCGATTAGATCACTATGCAAAAAAGATTTTTGCCATTAGTTTTTTAACCACGTCTTTCAGAAACTTAATAAAGCTATAAAGCTAATTAAACGAGTAGTTTCAACAGCAAATTTTTCGCACCGTAAAATTGACAGCTATCTTTACTTAACAAATTAGCAACTTTGCATAATATTATTCACAACACGTTCCGTATTAGCATTAACAAGTACCATCCATCATTGAATAACTATCCATTACGACATCCATTTTACTTTATAATTGTAATTAATGCTGTTAAAAGACAAATTAACTAAAATTATGGATCACCAGGGTGGCCTTGAATCAGCATTATTGTCGCATGAAAATTGTAAGTTACTTTACTGATTTTTATGCGAGATATCCTCATTGTTTATGTATTTATTTTTATTTTTAGTAAAGATGGTTGCAGTAACGGACAAAGCATGGCCTAAAAATACTTTTATCTCCATACTAACATATTTTGTCTTTTCTCAAACTTCTAATATCTCTAATTTCTGTAACAGAAATAGTGAAACGATTGTTATAAAAATTATATTTTGTGAATTTATTTTATGTTGGTATTACCGATGTAAGGCCTGGTTCACTCTAGCTTGTTCAGACTTGCACGGTGAGGTTGAACGTCAAGTTATCAGTTTGTGTCGTAACTCGCCCAAGTTATAGCACGACTTCAAAGGAACACCGACACATATAAAACAAAATATTAATCCGACACATATAAAAGTAAAAACAAGAAGTACCTTACCGACGGCTTAAGTTTAGCTTTCCAAAGTGCGGGTTGCATAGAGTAAAGAAGCGTTGAATAATTCCTTATTCAATACTAGCGCTAATTATTGGATGAATTGTGTGAAAGAGGACATTCACATGTGAAAGAAGTACTGATATGACGGCCTCGGTGGCGTGGCGGGCAATTGCTCGGCGGAGACGCAAGAGGCGCGGGTTCGATCCCCGCTGCGGAAGAAATGTTCGCATGTTCTGTAAATATTTCTTCCGGATCTGGGTGTTGTGGTACCATGGTACTCGTAGTTTCTGATACCCACGACACAGGGAATCCTAGTGTGGGGTCAGGACTATCTATGTGACTGTTGGTTGTTATTTATTATTATTATTATTATATGATAAGTGATAGAAGATGGAAGACGTGAACATGTTGTGCAGACTCCACATAGTGGGATGAGCGTAGAAAGATGTTGATGATTCTACTTGAGGAACCAATAAAAAAGTGGTACAAGCAAGTTTACTTAAACAAACCGTCTTAAAAACATTGTAAGGTCTCGATAGCAATTTCTTTACGGAAGCCAACGTCGGCACTTGATTGATAGAGGTGTAAAAACTCATCGCTGCGTAGTGTCACGAGTGCGCCGTAGGCAAGAGTAAACAGCTGGTTTAATGTTGCATAAGACAATACAAGTCTAGGATAAATGTAATGTAATGGTATGGTAAAGAAGGTAAAGGACTGAGTACTGCGATGACGAGTGATAGAATATGGGAGAGGGAAATATGTTGTGCCGATCCCACCTAGTGGGAAAAGAGTAGGATGATGGTATGGTAAAAGCATGAAGAGTTTATTTTTTTTCGTGTTGTTGTTAAAACCAGTCCGTAGTCCAAGATACTTTGACTAAAATCTTCGGCATCAGGAGTTTTATTATATCAAAATCTGTTACGATGGATTTTTTTGACATGTTTTGGGTTAGTAACCAGGGTAATAATATCTATAGTTTATGTTTTTTTAACGGGCTTGGCCATTGGCTCGAGCTAAAACTTTAAGAAGCTTGTGATTTAGAACCTTATTTAAAAATATCTAATCCAACTGACAAATGATAAAACATTGCATGCATCTACTCAGGCCTTTATCATCTATACTAGATGATTTATACCGCATCAGGAGGTAACTTTAGAATACTTCTTGCAATAGTTTTGCGTACCTACAGTTTTTTTTTATAATTGTAGGTACTAGCTTCATTTACACTGTGATGTTATTATGTCACTGACGCGAGTCGACGTCGAGCCTTGATTAATGCGGCTGTCAGTGTGAACGCGCCCTAATGCGATGTCTATGCTCATTAGTTGTCTATGGTCAGTTCGTATTGAACTGTAATTCATGGCAAACCATTTCCTTATTTATGACCTGGGCTGTTGGGGGATTAAAACTTTGAAGTAGATTGGAAAAAAATAGTGAGATCTAAAATCAAATGCTAGGCGCATTTGAAGAAGATTTCTATTTATTTTTTCATTATAATATCACTCCCGTATTTTAGGCGGGTGGGCAGAACTACAAGCAATCATAAAAACACTTGCAGACACTGCTGATTCAATGTCCCAAGATGGATATTATTATGGTGACAGGTGATCAGCCCATCGCCCATTATAGATGGTGCATCATGTTGGAGAGGATACTATCCCTTAGTCGATTTTTACGATATGCTCGGGGAGAAGCAGCTGGACGTATTCTATATTTATTTCTTCTAGTGGAGCAGAGAAGCATTTTTTTATTTATTCCAGACAAAAAAAAATTACCTTAATACATAAAGATTGTTTCAACTAGCAAATGGGTGTCTAAAAAGTGTTCTCTGTTGTTATTTTCATTTATTTTCAAAAATCTTGAATGAAAAATGAACACTACAAAAGCAACCAATGAAGTGTAACTGAGATCACCAATTTCGATTTTCGAATTCGTAAAAATTAACTTCGTTATTTTTAAAAAAGTTCGATTTAAATCGGCTCGTACACTTCGTACAATCGGGGTCGGAATGCTCGTAAATTGTTAATTTTAATCGTCAATTGAAACAACGTGGGATAAACATATGTTTACGATAAAACTGGTGGTTTACAGCATCTCTTCTCGTAAAGATGTGCTGTCGGATTTGCATTGAAGAGGTTTTATTGGTCGGTTTGATAGCGTCAAAGCTCTTAACGCCTTGGTCTCTTGTATCGGCAAAACTTTTTTGCAGTGAATCTTCAATTTCTATATTTAAGTGGACGTGAAAATATAAAAAAATGTCCTACAAAAGATTTTATTTATTAAGTATAGATTTTATATAAGAGTATTGTTACATAATCGTCGAATTTGCGAGTTTAAGAACAAACCATTATATGATATTACTATGCTAAAATTACACGAAAGTCTTGAATCACAAACACAAAAAGAAGAAACAACTTTTTTTGTTCAGCCCAAGAAAAACAGTGCAGAAGTTTGATTTACGATCATGACAACAGAAGCACCTGCAAGATGCGGTCACTCAAAGAACTATGACGAAAGCAATAAATTATTAATTATGACAAAAAGTATTTTTATACGAATGTAATACTCAAAAACTCTGAGAGCGGCGCCAAAAAACTTTTGTCTACGAGACGTCCCGCGGGGACTCTGAAAGAAAGTAAAGCGGCGAACACAATGAGCTCAAAGCGCACCCTGCTGGACAAAAAATGACATCATTTATTTTATTGCTGTGGGTGAGAATATGCCGCGTCCATTTCATAGGGCTCCGATACTTAATGTTCTCGCCCTAGGCCGGCCATCGCTCAATTTTTATGTCATGAATTACCTGTTATTTTGTGCTCGATTTCTAGTGATGGCTTAGATTCGTTAGAGAACATTTTCATTACTATTGGTATGGTATTTATATGATCTTACTTACAGGCATGCGTAGTAAACTTGTGTACCTTCCAAGTAATGAAAGTGATTTGGAATATTTAACTTTTATTTAATTTTTTATCTTTTTAATTTTTTATTTTTTTCCAAGTAAATCGATACTTCTTGTCAGTCCCAATACTAATCAATAATGTAAAATGTGTTTCTTCGTCCATATCTCTTACTAAAAAAGTAATCCATCTTATATATTATGGGTTTCCCAGATGATAACTATTAAAAAAATATAAAAATCGATAATGTACCAATCACAAAAATCTAATTTGATCTGTATAGGTAACTAGTAGTTGCCTGCGACTTCGTTTGCAATGAATTTTTTTAGTCAAACGGTAGAAGTCCTTTACCAGGATGCAATTTTTCTTTTGAACAAATTTTACCGAAATCTGTTCAGCGGATTAGGCGTGAAGAGGTAACAGACAGACTTTCGCATTTATTATATTAGTATGGATGCTACCAATCTTACGGGCTTTGAACTCATTTCTCAATTTCCTTACCAGTCGGACTAGGTAATCAATTGTGCCGGCTACCAACAGAATAGCAATAATATATCAATACACTGTGGGCTGGATTTGATGGATGACTCGCTACAACTCTTTTATTTTAAATCTAAATATGGAGTAGAATCGCCGCAAAAAATATTGTTGATGTTTTGACTATTGTCCTGTGAAAACATGAGTCACGTGATATTTTCGACTTTGCCAAACCAGGCGCCATTTTTGTTTAGTTTCGTATTGAAAATAATTTAACAAGAGACTTTCTTGGTACACTCCTATACGATAAAAGGAATATACCCTCCAAGTTTCTTTCTCCTTGGACTTATGATTTATGCCGTGCGTTGATTATCAGTCAGTCAGAGTAACGTAAGAGTTTTATAGGTATGTATATATTTTGTTCTAAATTAAGAGTTTGAATCGTTTAAAAAATGTTGCTGGTCTGTTATGATTGACCTATGAAAACATGAGTCACGTGATATTTTCGACTGTCAGACCAAGCGCCATTTTTTTTAGTTCTTTTTTCTATATCGTAAAAAGGTACGCTCAAGAGGCCTCAGTTACATGAAAACTCATGTAGTGAGTGTCAACGCTACGGTTCACCAGCTCCAAGGTTAGTGATTCCGCATCACGATTCTACTTCCTGATCGCTGTCTATTCCGCGATGAAGGTTGAAGGACTCTTTTTTTTATCTATGATTTATGGCCAGTACGAAACTGGCTGAAAATAATCAGAATTAGTTACCGTTAACTGCAATTTAAATTTCGAATGTTTTTTAAGTGCAATATGTATATATCCGATACAATTAACACACATACGAATTATCTACATACCCAATATTCTAAAATAAAAGAAAAGGTCTTTGTGTTTATAAAAATAAAACATTGACTTCATGCATAGTAAATCAAGTTTATACAATACGCATGTAGGTACATCAACTTAGTTACTTAGATAATACTTTATAAGCTTTACATCACTCCGATAGCTTATCTCAGATCGTTAAAATAATGCTCAGAACACTAAAAACTGAATAAAGATAAAGCCGCCATTTTGAAAAGCATGACCAATAGTAAAACTGTGTGTTATCAGCAAAGAACTGATAACAGTTCGATTTTCGATTCTCGTTCTGCGATTGGCGGAGCGTGCAATGTCATTATGAGTTATCGAGAATTAAAAATAGAATCTTGTTATTTGGAGAAATGGGTCGAGGATTATGGGTTTTTTATGTTCGTTTTACTTTCACATTAATTGTTATCTACTACGTTTATCTAAAATGTTTCACTGTACAAACTCTTGATTTTTAAACATTCATAGATAGATAGAAAATTATTTATTGCACAAAAGAAAAAACATGTAGAATATAGGTGAACTTAATGTAAATTAGCTTTTTCTTCAGCTTAGTCTTTTTTCTAACCTAACTTTGGTACTTTACTGTAATAAAAATATGTCAAGTTGAAGTGTGAGTCCAAATATAGCCTGATATGCGGAGAATCTAATTAACTGAAACAAAACAAACTCACAAATTGAAACAACTGAACGGTACAGCACGGTAAATTTAGCTGTACCCTTTGAAAATTTACTTTTAGGCCCGTATTCTTGTGTGAATTCTAAGTTTTTTAGGCCATAGTTATCATTGACGTTTTTTAATAATATGAAGCAAATGTTCTAATAATCACAGTAATTCTACTTTATGCCTTTTTAGCTCACAAATTATTATTTTTTTTTTGTTTTAGCTGTGTAATTTTAAATTTTTTATAAGTATTTGTGAACCAAATAAATAGTTTCTTTCTTTCATTTTTATTTCTCTCTTTGTCTGCACCTGCACGTTATATGTACCTATATTTTGCCTCACCATTTAACCTGCGTTCGTCCAAATAAGATTATGATTAATATTTATGGGTTATATCAACGAAGTTGTATGACAATGACACTAATCGACCTGAATCACGATTCTGTTACAATAAAATAACGTATAATAATAATTTTACGCTTTTATTGAGCGTGAAAACGTGCGCCAATTCAATTATCAATAAAGTAATTTTCTATATCTAACGGGTTCGAGCTATTGATTTACTAGGTATGCTTTTATCTGTTTAAAATTCACTGCATATATAATAACCCTTTCATCATCATCAGCCTATTGGAGTCTACGGCTGGATCTAGACCTTCCCTAATGAGCGCCATCGCGCCCTATTTTCACGCCCTATTCTCTATCCAGTCTCTGCCAGAAAATTTTAGCAAATCGTCACTCCATAGTCGAAGGGCGTCCTACATTACGTTTACCTTTCATAATATTCAAATTCATCCTACTACACGATAGGACTTGATCTACTACAATCGTAGAATAAAACCTATTTTTGTCTATGACATTTTAAAGAGTATAAATTTGGATTCACTCTGTACTACAAAAATATACTATAGCCTATTTCATTTAGCATGAGTTGGGTGACAGCAGGGTAGGTGATATAATAAATTAATACGTGAAAGAGAGACAATAGCTGATTAAGTACCGATCTGACAGATGTCAAACTATGAAATGCACTATGGTTTCCAACATACTTTGCCTTGCAGTGCATTATTAACAATTTACTTTTCCCGGCGGCGGGTGCTACGCCAATTGATTGTAGATGGCGCGTGAGGCGCGCGGTGTGGCCCCGGCTTCAGAAATGCGTTTTTCCTTTTTCATATGTCAACACTGATGTCTTTTTAAACATTGTCACGTGTTCCTTTTTCAGTTATTTTGGTAAAAAGACTACCTCATTCAGACAGAAACTATAAATACATATTCCTTTTTAGAATATTAAATTTCTTTTTTACCCTTTCGTCTGGTGTAACCGGATGACAAAACATTACATTATCAAAACCCACATAATCAATTACATCAAAATTGTCTTCATCAATATTCAACAAGTGGACGAAAATTCGCGTTTTACCAACTGGCATGACACAATAATGTTTATGGCGGGCAAAAAATATGGCCGGTGGGTCGGCACATCTGTTACGGGGACCATTGTGCTCTGCACAGTGGGGGTCTGCGCCCCACTGGAGGCTCTCAACAGTCTCAAACCCGAAACTAAATTAGTAGTTCACCTTGTGGACTGTTCTCAGTACCACTGTCTAGATTCGTCCCGGTTATAAATAGACAAGACTGTTTCTAACTATAAGGTTATATAAAATAGACGAGCTGTACCAATTTTATTAACAAAAATATCATAAAATTGCTTTATACATTAGGTCTGCCAAGGACGTGCACCTGCAACAATAAATAAATAAATAAACAACCAACAGTCACATACATAGTCCTGACTCCACACTAGGATTCCCTGTGTCGTGGGTATCAGAAACTGCTAGTACCATGGTACCACAACACCCAGACCCGGAAGAAATATTTACAGAACATGCAAACATTTCTTCCGCAGCGGGAATCGAACCCACGCCTCTTGCGTCTCTGCCGAGCAATCGCCCGCCACGCCACCGAGGCCGTAAATGGCTAGTGCGCGACCAACGTGATAAGTAGTTGGGTAATTGGGTAACTTTACTTGTCTTAGGCCAAAATAGAGCGCTGAAAATGCATATGTTATATAAAAATTCGAGGGTTTCTTAGTAGATTATTGATATCATCCTTGGTGGTCACTTCTTAATCTCTTTTGTTCGACTTCTTTTTCTTTTGTGCCGTTGTAACAACCTGTGAGCAGTAGATCAAAGATACTTTGACCAATGGGTAGCTACTTCTATGGGATTATCTGAGCGGGAAATAAGACGAAGCAGTAAATGTCGTGACACATCTACTGAAAGTACGGCGCAAAAAGTTCGACTAATACCCTAGTAATGTTTTTTAGGTAACTTATGACACATCAGTCGAAATGGCGTGGCGCATAAAAACATTAAGAGCGTATTTAGCCGAACTTTCAGCAGATATGTCGCGACATTAAAGAAGGTCATTCAATATGGACTAAGCTGAGATTACACGTGGATTTTACGTAATTGCTTTGGAGATTAGCGCGATCGAATTCGCCTTAGAATTAGTATTTGATTAGTTTCATCAATTGACTGCTGAAACTTGGGTGCCATCTTGTTTCAGAACTCCATACAAGCTGAATGGCACAATGCACAGCAGGCTATTAAATGTTTACATTAGGTATTAGGTACTACGATACTTCGTCCAATCCTTTGTTTTACTTCGTGCAGGTGAGAGCTTGAGAAGTTTCAGACAAATATAATATATAAATACAGATGAACCTAGCTAAACACAAACTTTCGCATTTACAATTTGACGACCTCAGTGGCGTGGCGGGCGAGTGCTCAGCTGAGACGCAAGAGGCGCGGCTTCGAGTCCCGCTACGGGAGAAATGTTTGTATGTTCTGCAAATATTTCTTCCGGGTCTGAGTGTTGTAGTATCATGTATTATAATATATAAGTACGAATTTAAAAAAAAAAGTATATGAGTAGGTATTCTATCAGCCATCTAGTTCCCATAGTACAAGCTTTGCTTAGTTTGGGGCTAGATGACCCTGTGTAAAATGTCCACAAATATTCATTTATTTATAACATTAGTAGGACAGTACGTACAGAAACATTTGATTTTAAGTGTGGTACAGGTAAGGCCATTACTTACGTCGCTGCCCGAAAGTCGAGGCTCTTATTAATCATCTGTAAAAGAACGCCGCGTTCACAAGTTATCGTCTACAAACATGAGATTTCGGCCCTCGGTTTGGGAATTAGCGCTTGACTGTTTTTGCCTTTATTTATTTGGGATATTCATAAACTTACAGACAAGACCAAATGTTTGCGAATCACTTATGTATATTATCAAACACGTATTTACTTGATAATATTTTATAATTAATTACAACTTAACTTCTTCACGGTTGAGTATCTAACAAAGGAATTAGCCTGATTTTGCTTTTATATGGGCTATGAGTAGTTCTCAAAACATTTACCTCAAACCAAATTGTTGACCTACATCATATTTTATTATTTAATTAAATCCTGTAAATCACTTCAAATTCTTTCACCACACTGGTTCGAAAAACCTAGTAACATGACTAACACCCGAATACTCAAACGCGACTCAGAGTTGAGCACGTCTCAACTTACGGTTTTTTGACAGTTTCTGATGAAAATCTGTCAAAAAAAAAAACGTCATTTGAGACGTGCTCAACTTTGAGATGCGTTTGAGTATTCGGGTGTATTATATAGTATTATTTAAGTATCGAAATCGTGAGCTGGTTGGAATGATGAACTATTTAACTTTAAAGGAATAATTTTAGCGTAGGTAATTTGCATTATGTCAGCAGATTTTGAATGACAAACTAACTACACAAGGAAGCAATACTTAGAAAGGTTTCAAAAACAACAAACATTTTATTTATGATACTGTATTATCGTAAACTTAATAGTAGGAGTTACAAGCGCAGTCATAAGCTTAGTCTAGTCTAGTCATATCTCCGATTTAAAGATATGAGTGTGCACACAATTTTATACCTAAAACGTATGTGATTAGAGTCGTAAATTCAAATTCATGTTCTAGGTATAAAACATTGTAACGAAGATGAGGGATATGTTGTTATAGTATTGTAGTAAGTTTTGAAATATGTTTCATAGCTTTGAAGAGCTTATTCGATAATATACCTACATAATATTTTTATTTAGCATGATTTCATATTTTCTAGCTTTGGTCATATAGCTCGAAGAACAACTGTTGCGGAATAGGTTCTCGAATGGCGGCCAATGGAACAGAAAACAAAGTGTAGAACGGTCCCCCACCCGGAGGACCGATAATATCGTGAAAGTCGCGGGAGGTCGGCTGACGGAGTCAGCACGAAATCGTTTGTCCTGGAAGTGCAATAGGGAGGCCTAAATCCAGCTGTGGACTTCTATAGGCTGATGATAATATTTTAAAGTCGTCTGTTTTTTGTCCTCGCACTCAGGTCATTATAGAAACATAATAATAATAATAATAATAAAAGCTTTTATTTTTCTCTACACAATATGTACATGTTATATTATCTATGTCTAAATTATTCTATGTATTTATCTATTTTTAAACTTATCTATACCTATTTTATGTGTAAGAACCGCGTTCAGCGGTAAAAGCCTCCTCCAATTGCTTCCATTTTTCCCTATCTCGATAATGATCGAAAAATAAAAATAATTCCAAAGAAATAAATTCTTTCATCTTACTCCATCATTGCTAAATACTCGAAAACAACGCCGTACAAATGTTTTTTTATAGCAAACTTGTCACAATAACCTTAATACTTTACAAGGCTCGAAGCTCCTATATTAGCGTTTTGTGTTCTGTGATTTCACATGGTTGAAGATTCCTCTCTCACTGTGTAGGTAGTGTAGAGATAATGAATGTCCGTTTTGCCGGATTAACCGACTTTAGCTATTGCAAGTTCTTCCTTTGGTTCTAAGGCAAAACAAGAGAGTGTTTTTACCGAATTTTGAGAATTTTATAACTCAGACTGATTAATAAATTGATATTAAGTTGTTTGCTCTCGTAAAGCAGTCATGTTTTTGCTTCTCGAGAGGAAACAACTTGCAAGAACGAACAAGAACTTTTGAATACTGTGCATACAATATACACAGTAAGCAATGTAAATGATATCACATAACACAACATATCATTATGGAGTTTGACGGGTTTACATCCTACTAATATTATAAACGCAAAAGTTTTTATGTATGGATGTTTGTTACTCTTTCACGCCTAAACGGCTGAACGGATTTGAATGAATCTTGGAATATACATAGAACATGTACTGTATTAATATATAGGCTATTTTTTATCCGGGTACCACGCGAGCGAAGCTACGGGCGGCAGCTAGTTTTCTATAGTTTTCCATACAGTCTACTAGGACCACTTTCATATTTCCAAGGTTCTTGATCAACAAAGTTTTACGTTACAAAATAGGCTTTCCAGCTGTCCGGCTAAATGCAAGCTCTATAGGTCTTTAATACTAAGATTTTACGAGTTGGCAAGGCGTCGGCTGAGAGAAGGCCCCTGGCCGCGAGCACTTGAAATATGGCGTTTAACACCATGAGGCCATGTACCGCGACGCCCTGCGGAGACCCCTGTTTGTGTATCGTCACGTGGCACGGCCTGTCCTGACACTACTAAGATACCCAGCTTTTAAGCTGAATTTGAAGACTAGGACTATGTATGTATGTTCGTATGAGCTAGTGGCCAACTCTAGTGACGGAGTTTTTAGGCCGCCTAAAGGCCTCCGGCATGGCTTAACGACTTAAAAGCCGGGACCGACTGTTTAACGTGCCCTCCGAAGCACGGAAGCGCTATGCTCGTAATGCCACTTGCAGTCACCCATCCCAATTTGTGACCGCGCATATCGTTGCTTAACTTTATCGATCAATCAAGAACGCCTAAGCAAGCTACGCTACGAGCGCTTCGAGACTAGGACTTTAATAAAACATTCTTCATTGTAGGGTCACTAGACAGGATCCCATAGTGATCTCCAATTTCGTGAATGGCCGTAGTCAAGACCTTTTGTAGGCCGTCACATACGTAGCTATAATATATTATAGCAAGGCATATTACGATATATTACGGTATATTTTGTATAGTAATCTTCGAGTGACGGTCTTTAATGCTGAATTTGAAGTTTAGGATTTAAAACTTTAACTTTCTATACTTCGGCCAAACAAACAAACCGCCTAACCGCCAACAATACTTAACCTAAAACTTACTTTTTCATTGCATGTTTATGGAAATTTTAAGTAGTACTAATAGTTTAGGTGGGAAAATTTATGTTGCGAGGTTACTTAAAACTAAAGATAATTTCATCGTAATAACGTAAAAATGCGGGTTTATTTATATAATTTGTATCTAAACTTTGGCTGAAGTTTAAGTATCTGAAATTATGAGATTTGGAAGTGTAGATACACTTACGTCTATTAAAATGGTTTGTCTAGGTACATACTGACAGGCGTCGTATCTTATATTATAAGAATCTTTGTCCTGACTGACTGACTGACTGACTGACTGACTGACTGACAGACAACGCACAGCCTAAACCACTGGACGTAGAGACTTGAAATTTTCAGTGTAGGTAAACCTTGGTACGTAGGGGTGTACTAAGAAGGGATTTTTCAAAATTCAACCTCTAAAGGGGTGAAAAGGGATGAAAACCTGGAATCAATTTTTGGCCTAAAACTGCAAATAACCTATATCAAATTAAAGAGCCGATTTTTCTCATTTAGTTGATGTCATAATTACCTGTAAATTCTTTATTTTTGGCATGTTTTTCATGAAAAATAGAATACTTTTATTTTGACATTATGACAGCGATGATACCAAAGATTAGTAATAGATGATATAAAACATATGGAAAAGGAACTGTCAATGTCAAATTACCTGTGATAGGAACTGAGGAAAGGAAGCATAAATTATTACTGGTCTAATAAGTTTCCAATCTTGATTATTCATGGAGTTCTGACGTAATTCTACGTCTGAAAACTAGATGTCGCTATTTTGACGCGCTATCGTTGCGTTTTGAAAAGTTTACCTTAACTCTCAAAATTTTTACTAAATTCACCGAAATTTCTTAATTTTTAGATTTAGGTATGTTTGTTACTCTTTCACGCAAAAACTACGGAATATACTTACATACCCTATTATTCATATTCGTTCGCTAAAGTTAGCCATTGCTTAAAGTTAGCCCTGTCACTGTTTGTCATTATGAAATGGTAAGAGATGGCAATACTTTAGTCATCGTTTAGCGTACACTATATTATAATGAACTAGCTGACCCGACAGACTTCGTCCTGTCAAAAAGATTTGTAATCATTTGTATGGGAAAAAGAAAAGGGCTATTTTTAGGGTTTTTCCAGCAATAATTCTAATTTTTCTCGCCGTAAAAACCATCCTTGAACTTCAACGAACATTTTAAAAAAAGATTTGGCCAAATTGGTCCAGGCGTTGTTGAGTTATGCGCTTACCAACACATTTTGCGATTCATTTTTATATTATAGAAGATAATGAGGATAGTAGGTACCTTACCTACCTACGTGTGCTGGAATGGGACATAGGGTACTTTTTATCTGGGTACCGCGTGAGCGAAGCCGCGGGCGGCTGCTAGTCTAACATAAAATAATTATATTTTTGTAAAAATTATGTGTCCTAAAAACGTGTTTGTTGTATCCTACTTCCTACTCATAATATAAGTAAATCAAAAATAACATAAATAGTTCGCTAGTACCTTCATGGTCTTTAAAAGGTTAGTGACGTTTTCTCAACTCGGTCGAATACAAATTTAACTAAAATATAATCGGTATAACTAGTATCTGCTCACTTCTTTATACTATTTTAAATTCCATGATCACAGAACCACATGCCAATAATCATGTGAGTTATCGAACTTGAACCCGTAATGGGTCAGAAAAGGCGGCATTTTTTGTTGGTTGATCTATTGCCTACAACGATTAAGTAATAAAAATAATAACTAAGCTTCGATAACGGAACACGTCAATTTGGAACGTTTAAAAACCGTAGTAGCGTCAGAAAAAAATTTAAGTAAGTTCGTATGAGCTAGTGACCAACTCTTGTGACGGAGTTTTAGGCCGCCTAAAGGCCTCCGTCATGGCTTAACGACTTAAAGCCGAGACCGACAATTTAACGTGCCCTCCGAAGCAAGGAAGCGCTCAGCTCGTAATGCCACTTGCGGCCACCCATCCCAATTGTGACCGGGCACAACGTTGCTTAACTTCAACGATCAATCAAGAACGTCTAAGCAAGCTACAAAATCGGAGCAAGTTAGAAAAAATGGTTTATATTTTGGTAAAAAAATTTGGACAATCTTACCTTACTCTTACGCTACGCTTTTACTCTACTCTTTATGAAATGAATTGCCCAGAGCGTTTACCACTCATACCGCTTATCCACATAAGAACTTATATAGAAGATACTTATACCTATTAAGTGTACGATTTGTGTAGGTATATTTGAGTTGGTTATGAAACTAAGATTATGTGCTTTGTAGCCAAACCTAATCATTATATCTACAACCGTTGGTATGTACGACCATAGTCATTTATAATACTTACAATGTCAAAAATGTAGCTAATAATAACATTTTACCAGAAAACTGTATATATTTACACAATTTCGATACTAAGCTACACTCAGTACTGTTTTTAAATTGTCTTTCACATTGGGTGGGCCACATAAGGTGCCTAAATGGAAAGTCAATAAAAAGTAATTATGTACCTGCAGTCAAACTCACATTTTGAATTGCTTTTGAATATTTTAATTTATTCTCGTGAGTTTCAAAGATCTTCAAGAAAATCAGGTACTTCCAATGATTTTTTCTACATTTTAATGTTCATGCTTGATATTTTGAAACGGCGAAATATAATAAAAAATATATTTTTACTGAAAACTTAGAATTAAAAAAACATACATACATAAAATCACGCCTGTTTCCCATAGGGGTAGGCAGAGATCACGGATCGTCATTTGCTACGATCCTGACATACTTCTTTTGCTTCCTTCACTCTCATCACATTCCTCATGCATGCTCGTCGGTTTAGGGTACTCTTGACCTGGCCCTTTTCCAAAACGTCGCTGATTTGGTCCAAAAAAAAGGAAGTTATTATTAATTCCGATCCTAAATACACCTAAAACTTCCTGAATAAATGATGGTTTTGAATTGGCGACGTTTTGAAAAAGGGCCAGGTCAATGGTACCCTAAACCGATTAGTGAATGGAGCGAAAGAAGTATGTCAGGATTGTAGAAAATTGAGATCCGTGATCACTGCCTACCCCTATGGGAAACAGGCGTGATATTATGTATGTATTTTTTTGCTATGTAAATGAATTAGTTAATATAATGGCAATAGAAATGGAATTAAGTAATAAAGTTGTAATATTATGGGTGTAAATGTAAAAATAAACAATTATTCAATTTTATACATACTTTTTATGTTAATTTCTACAAAAAAATATAAATAGCTATAAAACTTCTTTTGTGATAAGATGTTTTTTCTTCCAATTTACAGTTACACATATTCCTTATCTTACTTAATATTCTGTCGGTACCGTTTGATGATTGTCCCAAGGCAACGACTACTGGTTAAATGTCGAAATATATTTTGATGATGATCGAATGTCATGACATGTCTGTCATCTATGTCATAATCAGTGGCATAATCGAAAAGTGTGGGATGGCTACCTTAACTAAATAACTAGTAGGTAATAAGTTTCGCATTTTAGTTCATTATGCATCCCAGAAAATCTTCATAGCACAGTCTATTGACCTACATTTCATACAGATTGGATTAACAGTTCGAAAGTAATGCTCTAACAAACATACAACGCCAAATCGCCCAAATTACCACTGAGATCAATCGCTCGCTCGATTAATTATGCTACACTTACCTACTGGTCTTGTGCCTGCCTGTCCTCCGATCCTAACGTTGTACCTAAGTTTGAATCCTGTCGTGTCTAACTGTTGGGTATATTATTTAGATATAAAATTTATTATGCTTGGATACAAATTAAATAATATAATATTTATAAGTTTGGTTCTCGCTGGTTTTCTTTGCATATGTTATACTGTTAATTATTTATTTTTTTTCGTCGTGTTTGTATTTTGGTTCTTGGTTTTACGCGTAATCAGTTTTCCGCGAATAATTTTATCGATCAAGCAATAATGGACACACTGGTACAAAATGAATGCCTCTAAATTTTCTGTTAGTGTTTATAGTGTTCAGAAGTGTTTGTACCGCAAGTTTACAGCCTAATAATCAATTTTACGATATTGTAATAAACATTGAATCATGGCTACCGCGTGAAAGCCAGTATGAAAGTCCGTTTGATTTATACTGCTTTCTAGCTTGATTTTTTAGTAGATTTATCGCTTATATGGATTTTGAAACACCTGGTCGTGCTGTTTTACTATTATAATATTAATCTAAATATATAAAACTCTTACGTTACTGACTGACATGAGTCCTAGAAGAATGAAACTTGGAGAGCGTATTCCTCTTATAATGTAGGGGCGCACTGAGAAAGCAATTCTCGAAATTCAATTCCTACAGGACGGAGTGGGGAGATGACGTTTGAGTAAAAAAACTCAACGCGGATATAGTTGCGGGACGGTCCATTAGTTAATAATAAATAGCTAAAGCTGGTCCCGGGGACCCGGGGCTTACTCAGCTCCACACGTACTGATAATTTCTTTCCTGTGCATAAGGCCGACTAAGCTGAGGAATTAATATGGCTAGACGACAAAAGTCATCCCGATTCATCCCGAACACACTAGTAGTGTCACTAGTTCTTTCGAACCAGTGTGGTGAAACGATTTAAAGTGCCCCTGAAAAGCTCCTTACATGAACTTAACACATGTTTTCGAACTTACCTCACGATGTTTTCCTTCACAGTTCGAGTCTTGTATAGCGCACATTCGAAAAGAAAATCCATTGGTGCATGACCGGATATGAACCTCGACCTTAGGATCGGAAGGCGGGGCTGTTATCACTAGACCACCAGTGCTTTAATCATCCCGATATTGTAGGCAAAAGTTCCTGCTGCTGTATAAACCATCAAGTAGTAGGTAGTTTCTTTAAACAGCTGAGGTTCCTCTACCTTGTTGTCTCTACTCTATGCAAATTGCAGTAACCTTGCTGCCTTCTGTCTACCTACTTAATGACCATCCAAGTTCCATTCTAAAACTACTTCTAGTTGACTTTGATTGGATGACAACATCAACAGGTGTTAGAAATATTAGTGTTATTCTAAATACGAAGTAGGTAATTCTTTGAAAAATTAAGCTTACGACTAAATTCTTGACTTACCTACATGTTTTGGCAAAACATCAAATAAAAATAATCGAAAAATAAATTAACGAAAACATTCTACATTCTTTCTATCAATAAACCGTCAAAAATATTATTCAATAAACATTATATTTTATTCTCTGCATCTTAATTGGAGTTAATTAATTAAGCTGTTCGTTTAATTGAATAATTATGCGTTTACTAATAAAGCGAAACCATTTTGTTTTAACACCTATTAGCTGAACGCCCGCAACTGTGTCCGCATTGAGTTTCTTGGACAAACTTCCTCTTCACGCTGCGTCCTCTAGGAGATGAATTTCGGAAATTGACGTCCTCGATGGCGTGGCGGGCGAGTGCTCGGCTGAGACGCAAGAGGCGCGGTTTCGATTCCCGCTGCGGGAGAAATGTTTGTGTGTTCTGCAAATATTTCCTCCGGGTTTGGATGTTGTAGTATATGTATTGTAAGTATGTATTTAAAAAAAAGTATATAAGTATTCTATCAGTCATCTAGTTCCCATAGTACAAGATTTGCTTAGTTTGGGGCTAGATGGCGCTGTGTGAAATATCCACAATATATATTTATTATTTAATTCTTTTCTTAGTGCACCCCTGCTCCATAAGAGGAATATACCCAGGTTTCATACTTCTAGGTCTTATTTAGACTGTGCGTTGAGTCAGTCAGTAACGTAAGAGTTTTATATATTGAAATTAGCTCGCTGTCCCAACCTTTAAATGTTTTTGTGTATTTTTTCTAGCTATCGGTCATTTTGAATGTTAAAAGCATTCAATTACTGCAGATTCTTAATTGCGTTTTAGTCTACCAACTGATAACTAATTTATTTAACTTTTTTACGTACCTAGTAAATAGTATAGTCATTCCGAAAATTAGTGGGGATGTTTTCATGTTCGTTACTCATATTTTTACCCGCGGCTTGACTTATACTTGGCGCGACCAATACTTATTACACGCCTGTATCACTAATGGGGTGGGCAGAGTAAACATAAACATAAGAAAACTTGCAGCCACTTTTGATTTAGTCCTAAGATGGATATGGTGAACCATGGTGTCAGGTGATCAGCCCATAGCCCATATAGGTGGTCCATCATGTTGGAAAGGATACTATCCCTTAGTCGACTTTTACGACATGCTCGGGGAGAGAAGCAGCTGGACGCATTCTATGCTTTTTCTTTACTTCCAGTCCAGAACAGAAGACTCATTATATCGAATGGATTTGATGAGATGGACTCCAGATTTTCTTAACCTTCTTTATCTCTCTTTAGCTAATTTGATTGAACCTTTTACTAATCATAAACGATGCACTGTCGTTCTCATTCGAACTAATCGTACTTTATAAACCATCTTGTTTACGAAATGAGTAGAACTGGTTAGGAGACTTGCAAATGATATGCGCAGGCAGACTCACGCGGCGAGATCAAAGTGCCTTGGTACTTAGATATACGGCTTCTTCATTCGACTTGTTTGAAAGCTTAAAGTATGCAGTGCCAGTAAAGCGCCTCGTGACTTTTTCCGCGTTGAGTTTTTTTTTCATAAACTTCATGAATATGAAGTTATAGTAAGTCCTGAAAGAGTCAATTTTAGTCAATTTTAATTATAAATAAATAATATTTGTGGACATTTCACACAGCACCATCTAGCCCCAAACTAAGCAAAGCTTGTACTATGGGAACCAAATGGATGATACAATACTTGCATACTTTTTTTTGTAAATACATGCTTATAATACATAGTATTGAAACTCCCAGACACACAGACATTATATCATCCCTAGTGTAGTGGTAAGTTCGAGAGAGAATAACACTAATATAATAACTGGTAAACCATCAATAACAAGACGGCCTCGGTGGCGTGGCGGGCGATTGCTCGGCAGAGACGCAACAGGCGCGGGTTCGATTCCCACTGCGGAAGAAATGTTTGCATGTTCTGCAAATATTTCTTCCGGGTCTAGGTGTTGTGGTACCATAGTACTCGAAGTGTCTGATACCCACGACACAGGGAATCCTGGTGTGGGGTCAGGACTATGTATGTGACTGTTGGGTGTTATTTATTATTTATTTATTAAGAAAACCATCAATAACAAGTAAAGTAACTAGGTATATGTACTTAACTATAGGTACTCATAAGTACCGCCTCGTTTCACACGAGTGAAAAATGAAAAAAACCTAATTACCTACTAGCCAACAAATGATTTTAATTGCTTGTGAAATGTAACTAATGACTTGATGACTCTAGACTTGAGCCGTGACTGAAGATTGATGGAGGATGAGTCCTTGAGTGGATAATTACTAGCTGACATAATTGACAGTTTTGTACATTCTACTTAGACGTAGAACGTTGATTTGCTAAGTTCTCGAACGGCAACAACTGAACCGAAAATCATTTACAATATTCACCTGTATTTTAGGATCCGAATAAATAAAGCTTGAATTTTGAAATAACGAAACTAACTTCCATCTGCCACACCGAAAACAAAAGAACGAAACATTACGTTTCATCAATTGGGGCACATTTAAAGAGTACCTAATAGTATTAAACCATGAAAAACTTACGAGCATGTCGTAAAACTGCTCATATCAGAGACAAAAATGCAGTTAAGTACAGTCATACAGCCTTCGCTAACCGTGTCAATGTCAATTGACAGTTCAAAGCTGTTCTAAGCTGTTCAAACATGCATAGCGAATATAATGGCGATACACACGAGCGTTTTAACGCGTGATGCTCCGTTATACAAGTTACAGATTGGACATGCGGCCGGCACGCGACTGTGTAACATTACCTTAACTGTAGAATTACTAGCTGGGTAGATGTGAAACTCCTATCAACCACTATCTACCTGCTTATATTTATGACGTTTTAGAAATAGACTTTGACATTGAAGTGAATTACGCAATATACTAATAACTATTCGCGACTAAGATAAAGTCGGAAAAAACATGCTTTTCTCTAGCCAAAATAGAGCCTTTTTAAACATTTTGGACCCTCAATATTTTTAGTACAATGAATAACATTAATAATAATACAATAAAGTTTATTACAACAAAAACAGGTATACATACATACATACATAAAATCACGCCTGTTTCCCATAGGGGTAGGCAGAGATCACGGATCGCCATTTGCTACGATCCTGACATACTTCTTTTGCTTCCTTCACTCTCATCACATTCCTCATGCATGCTCGTCGGTTTAGGGTACTCTTGACCTGGCCCTTTTCCAAAACGTCGCTGATTTGGTCCAGGTACGTGCGCCGAGGTCTTCCCCTTCCAACGGTACCATTCACACTCGCCTCATACACCTGTTTCGTAAAAAAAAAAAAAAAACAGGTATAACCATACAAATAACTAGAACTAACATAATATTACATATTGAGTTTGTACCTAGGTTAACCTTTGTTCCCCACACTAGGACTAAAAAGCCTGTATAGCAGCGATTCGCCGCATAATCTCTATTAACTTTATAAAAACATGAGTGAGAAAGATAAAAATAAAATGAAATAAGGCTAAAGATTATATGTGTATGGCCCTATTATACTATTATAATATCCCACGATTTTGATTGTTACACCTGCCCGCCCAACTCACTGCCGAATATCCCCTATTTCTACCAGCCTTAGCCACCACGCCTATTTTTATATTCACTGAATTGTTCAATAAATAAAAAACTTCCAACAGTGCATAAAATTATGTAAGTAATTTTAATATAAGTACCTTCGAATACCCCAAGCAGGATGTTGAGTTGAATATCTATACGTGTTTTATATATTTCACACATTAATTTAGCATGAACACAGAACCATCTTAGGCACGACGCACGTGCTAATTGTCAAAAGTCGCGAAAAAACTGAAAAACAAAACGGTACATTGTTTTTGAATTATCGCATCGCGGATCGAATTTCCCGATACATGTAATGGGCGATTTGCGAATCTATGTCTTTCTATGCTTTTGAATTCCAAATTTATATGCATAGGTTTATAGAAGTCTTGAGGCCCAATAATATTCTTCTTCGTATTTTATAAGTTTTTTGACCGGAGACAATGTTGGATATGAAACAACGATAAGAATGAGCACTTAACACAACCCTTTACAAGTCTCCGACTACCCCTTAGACTTTTTTTAAGGTACTACATGCCGGTTTCCTCACGATGTTGTTCTTGAGACTGGTATGTGGTGCATCCGTGCATAGTAGACAGGTTTCGAAACTATGTTTTCGAATCGGAAGGCAGAGTAAACTACCTTCCAGAGCACCAGTGCTCTAGGCCGTCTGTTGGAGGCCCTGGGCATATTAGAATAATGGGGCCTCTATGACTTTGACAGAACACTATTTTGTTAGAATAAACAAAGAAAGTAGATAAGCAAGATTCTACAGTTATTTTAAAATTCACAAAAGTAACTCTTTTAGCATTCACAGGTTAGTACTTAAGAATCTATTGAAGAGGAACCCTTCTAGATTTGAGATGGCAAAATCATTAATCACTTTTTAAAAATCGATGTTTTTGAGCACATCACATTCTATGGACATAGTGATCTGGCAGGAACTAGATGACCCTTATCGATAACGGGGCCCTGGACACTTGCCCAGTGTGCCCAGTGGGAAAGAGGGGTTTGCCAGTGCTCACCTTTCAGCATTGATACCTAAGAAGTTAAGATCCTGTTTCTCATAAAAAATTAAACTAACATCTTTTTTTCTTCAACAGGTCTGGTTCCAGAACAAGAGATCAAAAGAGCGTCGTCTAAAGCAGCTCACGTCCATGGGAAGGGGTCCTTTCTTCGGCTCCTCGCGCAAGATGCGGGGGTTCCCCATGAACCTGTCCCCGGGGGGGCTAGAGGAAGGCCCCCCGGGGTTTCCGTACTTCGCGACTGCGGATGGCAAATTCGAGTTTGGATATGGCCCGCCCTTCCACCATGATGCGCCGTTCTTCCATCCACCCCCGGCCATGCCTTTCAACCAGCCAGGTTGGTATACCATTTACATACATACATATATACATAATATCACGCCTGTTTCCCATAGGGGTAGGCATAGATCACGGATCTCCATTTGCTACGATCCTGACATACTTCTTTCGCTTCATTTACTTTCATAACATTCTTCTTACATGCTCGTCGGTTTAGGGTACTCTTTGACCTGGCCCTTTTCCAAAACGTCGCCAATTTGGTCCAGGTATGAACGCCTAGGTCTTCCCCTTCCAACGGTACCATTCACACTCGCCTCATACACCTGTTTCGTCAATCTTCTTTCATTCATCCTCTCTACATGACTAAACCATCTTAACATACTTTTCTCGATCTTCATCACTACATCTTCTTTCACTCCACATCGTTCTCTTATCTCGCTTTTTCAACTCCATCTCTCAAAGTCACACCACACATACTTCGCAATGCACGCATATCTACTGCATTCATACCATTAGGTATACCATTTATTGTAGCTAAACTTACCTACGTTTTTTATGACACAATACTATCTATTTAACGATTTCTGTGGGGTGGTAAGACGCGTTAAGTGCGGGTTTGATTCCCGCGCCCTGAGAAATATTTGCATTGTCTGCAAGTATTTCTTTCCATAGAAAATCCTAGTGTGGGATCAAAACTATATAATGTCAAATACATAGTTGTCACATAGTATCATATACATAGTAGTTGGGTATTATTTATTAGGTAATTAGGCTGATTTAATCAGACAATCAGCAATCTTATTGTAAAATTTTACTGTGCCTACAATCTCAAAACTACTAACCATAAAACTTGTTATATAATCGTGAGAAAAAGACAATTAATGTGTGCATGTTAATCGCACATTTAATTCCTAAATTCATAAGAGGTCTGTTGCGGTCAAGTTCATTTGCACATGCACATTGCAACTCACTTTAGTGACCCAACATTCAGGTCCTAAGGTCCTAAGGGTTCCAATCCAGACGTAAACCAATCTGTACTCTCAAAGGATGAAGGAAAACACCATGAGGAAGACGACATGTCCTAAAAAGTTCCAAGACATTTTCCAAGTTCACGAAAAGAGCTCTTTGGGGCACACTTATTTTATCCTTCACCACACCGCTTTCGAAAGAAAAGTAACTGTATTAAAATATTAGGTACTGAATTAAATAACCTTTTCAAAACTAAAATACTTTGTAATTTCTGTTACCTCATAGAATTTATATCGAAAGAGCAGAACTGGGCGTTACTAACGGGCGCAGGTCGTTTCGCAGGCGGGATGGAGGCGCTGCCTGGTGGGGAGTTCCCAGACCAGTTCCCACCACCAGACCACTTGGTGCTGCCCCGGCCTTCGTCCCCAGAGTTCACCTTCGGAGACGGGCCCCCACCTCTACACCCTGAGGGTCTGGTGTGGTAGCTGAAGCCGGAGCCGCGGGATTACCACGACTGATGCGGCTCAACGGGCTATTAAGTGGACAGAAGTGTATTCATGTCAATGTATTCACGTCAGTGTATTTATAGTGCAGTGTAACTGTCGCCGGGGGGACCATAGTGGCCCGGCTTTAGTGTAGTCAAAGTGATTATTTTACCTTCAAAAGGAGGTTTCATTTCAGTTTTCGTTCTTTCCGCCTTTCAGGTATTCTCTGTCTCTGCGGCTACATTATCGAAGTTCGGAGAAGTCTTTATCTATCTATACATTATGGCTACTCGCAACTCGTTAATGTGGCCTCAAAGTAAGCAAGCTATAGAACATGTATTAAATTGTCCACTTACGATACTATCATTATACGGAAGTCTACTGCTGGACATAGGCCTGTTCAATATACTTTCAGAGCTAAAAACTTGGAGCTACCTCCATCCCGACCACATTACCTTTATAATGTTATTTGTCCATCAGGAAGCGCCTTTCAAAAACCTTTACTCCCCAACGGGCATCTGTTCTTATACAAATTATTTATTCAAAAATAGATGTAACATTACAGACTATATCCATGGCATTTCAACCTGCCTATTGCCACTTCAACTTGCTTATTCTAAGAGATATATTGGTGACTCAATTTCTCTTACGAATTCCCTACTCTACTTATGTGTAGATGGGTATTTTACATGATCTATAGCTGACATATATTTAAACAAGTAATATTGTCTCAATTTCGTTTAAGTATTTTATATAACATTCAGTTATTTGTTAATAAAATAATATATTACTAGAAGTAGTCTGTAAATGTGAGCCCTGTGAATAGATAGATAAAATGTACATACATATAGTTATATTATGTAATTTAAATAATTTATTTTACAGTGGGTTTTAATTTAAGATATTTGGTTCCTATTTTAAGATAGCTGCAGCAATTCACGCATTTTTGTATATTTATTAAATGTTAAATATCTCTACCATAGATAAATCTGTAAGAATTGATGGATTAAATTAAATTAATGTAAATAATAATATAATTCTGTAAATATTTTTATTATTGTTAATCTTACACAAATGCTAATTTGTATTTAAACTTGCAAACATAAAACAAATGATTTTTCGTAGACCCCTCGTAGACAATCATAGAGGTTTGAAAAATACAATATTCAAACAAAATTATTTGAACATTACGTCCATTGTTTAAAAATAATTATAAAACTTCGAAAATTATCTTTATTTCAGATTAGTAAAAAAAATTGCAAGTTCAAATACAAAATGGCCTCAATAGCCGTATTCTGTATCTATTTAACAGTTTTATAATTATTAAATGAAACCTATCATCTTATTACACATATTATCGGGAAAAGGGTAATAAATCGACAAAACTTAAATCAATTCAGTCAATCTATTACTTTCATAATATTGTTTCAATACATAGATGTTCTGATCCTTATATTGTATAATGTTAACCTTACATTTTATCTCATACTTTTTACGTTAAAATACCCTTGTTTCTTAACTGGACCGTAAAAGAACCAGAACGTCACGCTTTGACAGACTTTTGACATTTGGTTTTTTGTCCAACTCATCATCATCCGCAGATCTCGACTTTACTTCTAGGCAGCCTCCCTATGTGCTATCCATCACGATTCTGTGATAATCTTATCCATCCACGGTCCAAGATTACACGTCAAGATTTGTCCAGCTAGGTCACCTGAATTTTGGTTTACAAATAATAATAACTTTAACTACTGTTTCATTTTATATAAATTTTAGTCACGCGTCGTGTTTCCACTTTATTTTTGTCACGCATCTTTAATTGCTTTTCGTGCACTTTACAAAATTGCCGAAGCAACTTTATCTTATCAGGAATATTATTTGTGTAAAAAGTTGGTAAAACCTTAAACGTACTTCTATGAAGAACAATACACAAGCACAGATTAGTGTACGGGTCCACTATCCCGTTCAATAAACGGACCTACCTGGCATTATATCGTTTGAAAAAGAAATACACAAAAATACTACTTACAGAAAAAACAAAATGTGCAAAAAGTCACTCGACCCATCTAATTACTGGCCACACGAAGCGTTGCTTAACTTCGATGATCGATTACGAACGTTTAAAAATGTTTCTTGTATAGGGCCCCCTTTCATTTTATTATTTGTTGTTATAGCGGCAAAAGAAATACACAATCGGTTAAAATTTCAAATCTGTATTACGGTTCATGAGATATAGCCCGCTGACAGACGGACGGGCAGCAGAGGCTTAGTAATAGGGTACCGTGGGCACCCTTCAGGTACGAAACCCTAAAAATAACTCAGTTCATAGTTTGAAGCAGAGCAAAATGATTTCAATGTATCGCACCAGGAGAACTGGTCGCCGTCTTATCACCATATTGTCGAACCACATGGCCTTGTTTGAGAAACCGGGATATTACAATTCCATCATCGGCTGGATAAAAAAGTTGACGTAGGATTGATCGGACATTGGTGTCGGAGTATCGGACTACGTGGCCACATCAAAATTGTCAAAAGTCCGTCAAAAAATGACAACGTGCCTAGACGAAGACTCTAATAGTACCTACTGACTTTAATAAATACTTACTAATGATACTCAAACATGGGTTTTGTGCAAGCAAAATGTTTACTAAGTACTCATGCTTGAGCATTAAATTTGGGAGATCACGTAGTGCTATTTCATGTTCGCACCAGCTGGAAAAAAAGTTCTCGTAGTCCGATTACGATCAATCGGACTACCACGGACCACGTGTCCACAGCTTGTTCTTAAGTACCGACCTCATTCGTTTATATATTTTCATTTCGTGTGTATAAAACATCAAAGTATGTACTGTACGTTATTATAAGTGTTAATATTTGGTACATACGTCTGTCTGTATTTAGTATATAAAATATAATGGAATTGTCTGTAAGAATAAATCTATTCGAAAAAATGCATTGTAGTATTTTTTATTTAACAATTTAAGTCTGGGTACGGACCAAAATACAATGTTAGCTAAATAACTAGCAATTTATAACATACCTATCTACATGTCCATAGGTGCTTCTGTGCTTTACCCATGGTCCACCACCCGATTTCATAATCCTATAACCAGACCATTGCCTGGCACAAACGTCCGTACGGGATAGCATTGTATAAGCAAGGCCTTCTACCATCTATAGTAGATGATTTATACAGCGTCAGGAGGCAACGTTTTACCTTTACAAGCGGGACGCTGTAGTGCCCGGGACGAATTAAGATGGAGTAGGCTTACCCAGTACCTATACCATACTCTCAGCTTAGTCGGCCTTATCCACAGGAAAGACATGGTCAATACGTGCGAGGTGACTAAACCGCGTGTTTCTTAACGATGTTTTCCTTCACCGTTTGAGAGTACTGTGATAATACTCTTCTAGTTTTTATTGTTACTCTTCTAGTTACAGGGAATAGTCGGATTAGTACATACATACATATAATCACGCCCGTATCCCTAACGGGGTGGGCAGACCCACAAGTAATCATAAGAAAACTTGCAGCCACTTCTGATCCAAGACGGATATGATGAACCATGGCTATATGCGATGATATAGATTCATCGTGTTGGAGAGGATACTATCCCTTAGTCGACTCTTACGACATGCTCGGAGTGATAATGATTAGTAGGTAAGTAGGTATTATATTAAAAATATGCTGCTAACCTGTGGTTTTATCTTATCTGTCCGACCTGCGCTTGGCCATTTACTTTGAGATAAGAAAGCGCTAAAAACAGAAAACAAAGCCGCGGAATTTATGTAAGTAGCTATTTTTTTAAAGATAAAGCTCCAAAGGTAGAGAAACAAAGCCACGAACAAAATCGCAGAACTTACCTAGCTATGAAAAATGCAGCGCTAATTAAAACAAAGTGCTAAATATAACACGTCCATTTACGAAAAGCAAATGATAAAGTTCATTTGGTGTCCCCATTCGAGGATTTCGTGAGTATCGTCGATCACGAACAAACAGAATTCCAATTATAACCGGTGTGAACATGCACGTGTGCCAATCTTCCCTTATAGGTTTAGGGTGGGTAGGGCTGCTTCGGACTCGAAAATAATTTGGCTACAACAAAAATCACAAGGAAAATGAATCATTCACAATGAAAAATATTTCTCATTTTTCTTTCTGATTGATTCATTCTGATCTGATTTATTTTTTATGCCTCTGAACGGAAAATAACCTCGCGGCAAATCACGGCGAAGATAGAGGGACGAAATTGATTGAAGTTAAGCAACCCTGTGCGCAGTCAGTTTGGATGGGTGACTGCAAGTGGCATTACGATCTGAGCGCTTCCGTGCTTCGGGTTGCACGGAAAATTGTCGGTCCCGGCTTTTAAGTCTTAAGCCTTCAGGCGGCCTAAAAACTCCGTCACAAGAGTTGGCCACTTAGCTCGTACGATTACTTTTCTTACTAAAATAAAATATTCTTAGACCGTGCAGTCTTGACAACCCTATATATTGTGGTAAGGGAAACCGCAGACTTGAAGCATCGCTGGAGCACCGACAGGTAAGGGTTCTAGAAATGCTTGGTTTAACTTTTTGGATTAACTTAACTTATTTTGTTCTACTGTGAAATGGTAAAAAAACTTCGCTTTGATTTTGTTACTTTTTAAAATGTTCAATTAAAGATCTTACCAATAATACCTTTATAAGATAAGAAAATGAATGTGAAAGGATACTCTACCAAAGGAAAGCCGAGGAAAAGATGGATGAATTTTGTTAAAAGGACATGCGTGTGAGAGGAGTAAGTACTGAGATGACGAGTGAGAGAAGATGGAAGAGGGAAGCATGTTGTGCCGACCCACCTAGTAGGATAAGGGCAGGAAAATGATGATAACCAATAATACCTTTGTAAATTTTCCCAAAAACCTGTCTGCCTGTTATCTGTTCAGGTTTAATCAGTTCTGCCGTACTCGCAGTGATGAGTATTTTATGTTTTATTTTTTCACATAGTTTCACACAAACCTCTTTAAAGTAGTTGATTATATTCACATATTTTTGGAGTAATTGTCCTGTATATGTTATACTGAGACACTTTTTTGAAAGTTCTGAATGCACCTACTACGTAGGTACCTCTTATTTCATCTACTTTCTGTCACTCGATCTTCCAACTCACTGTCTGTAGTAGAATCGATTGGCGACCGTGACCAATGATGATCGATTGGATTTGTCCGCTATCATTAACTGTACGAGTGCAATTATTACACCTACGTACAGATAATTATTGGTTGGGATATTATTTTTTACTAACTTTTATAATGAGTTTTAGTTCCCAGTCGAACGCGCGTAACTACATAGCGTATTTTTTTTGTTTTTTTTTTCTTATTCTGTTTATTTAAAGGGTTTGTTCTTAGCAGAACATGCCACCCTTAAAGGTATACAAACAACAAAGAAACAACCAACTTATACAAAAGAAAAAAAAACTTAAACAAAACCTTAACAATGAAAAATTATTAACAATAGAATAAATTATGAAACGGCTTGGTAATAAAGTTGATACAGTTTTCCAGCCTCCTCTGATTGAGGATAAGCTAGAATACTGTTACAACCTCCTATCTGCCAGAAAGCATGGTCTCAATTGAAGAACTGCAGTCGAAGACTATCGTTCTTGACACATTCCTTGTTTGGTTTTAACACTCATTTCGGTCATAATGTGAAACAAATCAAACGATACATTCCTCTGGATAAGGCCGACTAATGCCTGATTTCAATATTCTACTAACGAACGTTGATTCGTTAATTAAGTAACAGCGTTGTTATCTGTCAAAAAACGCCATAAATGTTTCGATAGAAAAACAACATAACTATGGTGATGGATCCGCCGTGTGTTAGTAGAATATGGGGACCGGGCATAAACTAAAAATTGTAACTAAAAGTTACCTCCTGAGATTGTATAAACACCTATTACAATAGGTGGTGAAGACCTTACATACAAACCCGACCTTTATATGAAATAATGTTTAGATGAAATACCTAGGTATAATGATTACTGCAGATGATTGTACGCAAATCTTCCAGGACATTATGTCATTGTTTATGTGTTAGCGTGTTATAGCAGTAATTACCCACACATGCACGTCATCGTTACTTGTATTGATATTTAAAGGTGTAATCATTGCACCTGTATGCAATCTAAGTATGCCACTTGGATTCTGAAGTTATAATGTTACTTAGTCATGTAACTACCTCATTATATACAATAGGTATTTTGACTAATATTATTAGTACTTCTCTGTTGGACTGGAAGTAAAGAAAAAACATAGAATGCGTCCAGCTGCTTCTCTCCCCGAGCATGACGTCAACCTTCCTTGGGAATACTTGCTTATCTCTCATCACGTTGGAGAGGATACTATCCCTTAGTAGACTTTGACGACATGCTCAGAGAGAGAAACAGCTGGACGCATTCTGTTTTTTTCTTTACTCCCAGTCCAGCGAAGAAGTTATTATTTCCAACTGTTTGTTTTATATTTTGTAAATTATATTCGTATTAGTTGTAAGTTTCTTTCTGTTAATAGATAAGTAGGTATCACCTTAGGTCTAATGGTCTATTCTATAACTAATAATTCGCTCCGAGCAAAAATCTCGCGTGCGATGTCCACAATCCACAAGATTTGCAATCACGCCCTGAGGTTTCTTGAACTTATTGACTGTTCTTTCTGGAAAAAGCTCACGTTCTCCGATTGATCGCACCGGCTGGAAACAAAGTTCCGATCCGATCAAGTTACTTACTAACTAAGTGCAATAGTTTTACAATTTAACAAGCAATAAAAGGCAGCAAATTACCTCCAAAATATCAAATAAACACGAAAACTCCCATTAATTAATACGATTGTTGTTGAAATGTAGGGGACGATAACAAATGGACGGCCACTGTTCAGTTTGATCGGCTCCATTATTAATCAAAATTACTACGAGCTGTGGACTTGAACGATCTAAGGCTTCGATATAGTTGACTGGATTTCGCCCGCGGCTTCACTTGGACCGCGTGTCACGAACTAGTCTATACCAAATATAGTCCAAAAACGTTCGTGACATGTGGTCAGAATGTTCTAACTTATCATACAATTAATAAGGATGGATTCGGTGGTTTTACATATATTCTTACTATTGTTTTGCATCGAAAACATTTCCACGATATTGCACAAAACTTGAAATCTATGGTCGTCGGGAAATCGCAACGTCGATTTAAAGTTTTGTGTATCGATTCAAAATATAAATTTGAAAAGAATGACGACCCGGTGGCGTGGCGGGCGAGTGCTTAGCTGAGACGCAAGAGGCGCGGGTGCGATTCCCGCTGCGGGACGCTGTAGTGCCCGGGACGAATTAAGATGGAGTAGGCTTGCCCAGCACCTATTCCATCCTCTCAGCTTAGTCGGCCTTGTCCACAGGAAAGACATGGTCAATACGTGCGGAGCTGCCTAAAGCCGCGGGTTTCCTCACAATGTTTTACTTCACCATTTGAGAGTACCTACTGGTATAGCGCACATAAATTTTTCGTACTGAAAAATCTACTGGTAGGTACACGACCGGATTTGAACCCACGACCTTAGGATCGGAAGGCGGGGTCACTATCAACTAGACCACCAGTGTTCTCACTCTGTGTGTCTGTGTAATGTTGTATCAAATAAAGCTTTTATCTATGTCTAATACTAAAATTAATTCTGGTTTAGCAACTTCTGAAACCACACCCTACAAACAAACGAACTTACACACACAAAATATGTGTTAAAATTTGATCGTACATTTAATGCACGATAGAAGCCCTAAAGACGCACCTTAAATCCTATCACCACACTGGTTCGAGACACGGCTAGTAAAAGTAGTAATGCGAGTAGATTAAATTTTTAGCCACTTATATATATTTTCTTTTAATCATAATTCTACTCATTTTTAATTAGCTCACAGTGGGTAACTCATAATTATAAAAGGTAGGTTTAATTTTATTGTGTTTTTTTAATTCTATAAGTCGAAAGATTAGCAATTGCATTCGCTATTATAAAACGAGCATTGAAAATGTTTTGGATTTGGATTCGTGCTCGGCCAGATCAAAGGTGAGCATTGGGGCGCGCGCACGCTAATGTCAACGAGCACGTGTTTCCAGCACGCACCACGAGCTACCTCATCATTTATTCAAACATAGGTATACTTCAGACCAAATAAAAAGAAAAGACGCCACACCGCGAACAACAAAAGTGAAGCCACACAAAACCGCGCTCCTGCAAGTAAACATACACGCTCACGCACCCACCTTACACTAAAACCATGCTTATCGCTCTCGAGTCATCGTCTAGTAAACTTAAAAAAAAAATAGAATTATGCCTTTCTGTGTAGTAAAAACTTGTAAAAACAGTAGCAAACCACATAAAAAGTCTCACGGAATCACTTTTCACTCGTAAGTACATTAAATAACATCGTTTCTTAATTAATAAACTATGAATTTTAGCATACTTGGAACACAAAACCTCAAAAACAGACACATACAGATAAAAGGTGGCTTCACTTTTGTTGTTCGCGGCGCGCCGTCTTTTCTTTTTACTTGATCTGAGAGGCTTGCTTCCTGATTGATTGTTGAAGTTAAGCAACGTTGTGCGCGGTCACAATTGGGATGGGCGACCGCAAGTGGCATTACGAGCTGAGCGCTTGTGTGCTTCGGAGGGTACGTTGAATTGTCGGTTCCGGCTTTTAAGTCGTTAAGCCATGACGGAGGCCTTTAGGTGGCCTAAAAAACTCCGTCACAAGAGTTGGCCACTAGCTCATACGAACTTACTTACTTCTACTACTATTCGTGACTCTAGTTCTTCCGAACCAGTGTGGTGAAAGGATTTAAATGACGTGCATTTGACACATGTTTTCAAATATTTTAGGTTCTACGACATACCTACCGGTTTCCTCACGATGTTTTCCTTCAACTTAGAGTAAGTTTCTAAGAGTGCCTTCTCTTATCGTTACTACTTAGGTACTAACATAATTTTATGGACATTATGTTGACTGAAACAAAGATTTTTTTATTTTATTTTATTTAATACAATCAGTTATCGTAATATAATATCACCTTTATTTATAAAAAAATCGAAAAAATATATAAAATGATGGAGAATTAACACCTAGACTGCAATGAAATTTCTCTGCTTTTATAGCAACGTTTGTGTAAAAGGGAATCAGTACAGTCAGCAACGGAAGTTTATTAATATTTTGAATGATTTAAAATCTTTAATATGTTCCAAACTTGTAAGCCGTATTCTTAATAGGGGGGCAGAATCACAAATACCTAATCATAAGAAAACTTGCAGCGAACTTTAAAGTCCCAAGATGGATATGATGAACCATGGTGAGATGTGATCAGTCTTTCTCCTATATACAAGGTAATAAGTAATACATACAAATCACGCTCATATTCCTAATGGGGTGAATAAAACCACATGTAGTTATAAGAAAATTTGCAACCACTCCCGATTCAAAGCTTCAAAGTTTCTAGACCATGGTGACAGGATATCAACCCATCGCCCATATAGAAGGATACTATCCCTTAGTCGACTTTTACGACATGCTCGGGAGAGAAGCAATAATAATAAACTGTTAATCAACTTTCGATGCCAACTGTATCAACATACCTCTCATCGCTGACATTTCGTGCCAAACCATCGTTCAGGGGTCATTATATCCATAGTTTTGTTTAATCTGTGGCTACTAATCAGGAATACAATCAACGTTGCTCGTAACTTAAGCTCAATGAAGATGGTAACGAAACTATTAAAACAGCAGGTATGTAATCAAACAATTACGTATGTACCTATGCTAGATATATGTAAATATCTAGCTATGTATCCATACTAATATTGTAAAGGCGAAAGTAACTCTGTCTGTATTGTTACCTTTTCAAGCCTAAGCTGCTGACAGATTTTAATGAAATTTGGCAAGGAGATAGCTTCCATCCTAGCGAAGGACATAGGCTAATTTTTATCCTGTAAAATGATCCCAAAACGGAAAAAACGACGAAAAGGATAACCAGGATAACGCATAATTACTTCTTAGACAATTATTTATGACAAGACAGTTACTTTGTTTTTATTTATAAAATTTTGATAATTGATGTCATTCGGATCGTCGACAGCTCTCTTTTTCTTGCAGAGCTGTGGGTACGGACATCTAGCTGGACCGATCTCATGATTTTTGATTTGTTGGACTTGTCTCCACCCCCCAATAATAGAATAGCTACCTAACAAAACATTTGAAAATTGGCATTATTCATTCTAAGGTACGAGGTTCGCGGGGTCAGCTAGTCTAATATATCTATGTGGAAGAAACTAGAAGGAAGATGTGAATATTTCAACTACTACAAGATACTAGTCGTGTATTAGTTATTTCGAACCAGTGTGGTGAAAGGATTGAAAGTGCTCCTCAAAGGCTCTTTTCGTGGACTTGACACGTTTTCATTCTACGACATGCCGGGTTTCCTCACGATGTTTTCCTCCACAGTTTGAGAGTAAACATAATTGTTTATTTGAATTAAGTCGATTATGATTTTGATTACTTGTGGGCTGTCCACCCCATTAGGGATACGGGCGTGATAATATGTATGTATGCATGAATCAAGTCTACATAGCTGAAAGTCTACACAGCTATGTATAAATCAAGTCTATATGTCTATATTATAAATTACTTTTTATATAACTGCCACGCGAGTGAAGCCGCGGGCGCATGATAGTTTGTAGACAAGTAGGAATATTTACGTGTATAAAAGTCTCGTTATGATATTATAGTATACGTAGATGGTGAACCTAAATCATTTATCTTCTTCATGAGCAAAGATCTTTTTTCAAAATTACTTAGGTCCTTCGATATTATTTTCCAGTCCCTAATAATCTCCCACAGTAGATATCAAAGCAATTATCTCAAAAGAAATACGTCTTCATTTCACTAAGATATCCAAGGTTTTCACTTAAATTATATAATAATAAAGATTCTCAAACGTTCTAAGTGGTCCTCGTAATATTTTTTAAACTTACGCCATTCCACCTGTCGGAATAAAAACCTAAAAATGCCACAGAACATAATTAATTATTGTTTTTTTCTTAGAAAAATGCTGTAGCAGAAATTATTTGGTGTTTAGCCGCCAGAGGGCGTGGTCCGACGTGATTAATATATTTCTATGGAAAAACTTTAATGAGCTCGCCCGCCACCGATTTTTAGGGTTCCGTACCTACCCGAACGGTGCCAACGGGACCTTATTACTAAGCCTCAAGTGCCCGTCCGTCCGTCTATCAGCGGGCTGTATCTCATAAATCGTAATATGTGGAGTGTTGTAATTTTCAGTGCGTATTTGTATTGCCGCTGTAACAACATAATATTTTCATAATAAAATAAAATAATATAAAAAATGAACGGAGACCCTATACAAGAAACATTTATGTACAGCGACGGAATGAAAAGACCTTTTGAATCTAAGGCACAGAACAAACTGTTGCATAGAAAATTATGTTTAACAGCTTAATAACAAAGTTCAAATTGACGCGCATCAAAGTTGTTTGACAATTTATCGTGTCATACAGAATAGTATGTTTTACTGAATTAAAACCATAATTGGTTCTTACATGATGAGATACAATAAGCAAGTATTCCCAGGGAGGGTTGACGTCAGGCAGGCGGCCGGTCATAAAACACCTTAGCCAAAACTCTTACAGCATGATCCTTGGATCATGCTGTGCCGACCCCACATAGAGTGGGATAAGGGCAGGAAGATGATGATGATGATGATGAATTGGTTCTTACATTAGTGCAAGCGAAAACCGACCTCAAGGTAACGAACCTTTTAATGTACGATGATACGGAACCCTTCGTGTGCGAATTCGACTTGTACTTGTCCAGTTTTATTATTTCGTACGCAGCGTAGAGTTAAAATTAATGTTATTTTTTATTCTCAGTTCCTTTACTTTCATAATAAAATTCAGTCAGCGCTTATATACTTATCAGGTAAAAATATTATAAACATGAAAATATCATACATAAAATTATTTCAGGATTGAGCTATAAAAAAGCCATGACAAAATACCTCGAAAAGTTTTAGTGAGGTATTTTATATGCATGTTAGTTAGTCAAATTCAAATTCAATAAATAGCAAAAATGCTTAGAGACGTATAAAGAATAAATAAAATGTTTATTACAAATATTATTCTCAAACACCTAACACACGAAAGATCATTTGAGTCATTGAGAAAAAATACTTTTTACGAGGCAAGGATCGCGCTTCGCATTCTGCCACGCCCACGGTCCCTGAGAATTTGCATTTAGCTTAATCTGTCATTGTCTAGACGTTACAAAAAGGCGAGATGTACCGGAATTATTTATTTTATATCTTTTTGAAATGGCTTAACAGAAAAGGCTGAAAATTACAGCCATCGTGTGACAAAAGCGGGAGCGTGGTGGACGAATGCTCGGCTGATACGCAAGAGGTGCGGGTTCGATTTCTGCTGCGGGAGAAGCGTTTGCATGGTCTGCACATATTTTTTTAGGGCCTGGGTGTTGTGACGATATGGTAGGTACTTGTAGACTTCGAGAAAACTGGTGGTCTAGTGGTAGCGGGGGCCTTTCAGTCCTAAGGTCATGGGTTCAAATCCGGTCGTGCACCAACAGATCTTTCTGTTTGAAAAAATTATGTGCGCTATACCAGTACTCTCAAACGGTGAAGGAAACCATCCATAAGGCAACCGGCATGTCGTAGAATTTAAAAAAAATGCCAAAAATGCCATTATTTTAACCAGATAAGATTGTTGACCTATTTCTCCTCAAAAATGTGTGTTTAATCATTTTTATTCGAAAATGAAATAGGTGCTCCTATTTATTCCTATTAAATGAATACAGTTAATTGGTTCACTGACTAGGGGCCATAAATTTTAGTCATCCGTCAGTCAGATGAGCCGGCGAGCCGTTAGTGCAGGTTTCCATTGTATATCCACTGAAATGTTGTTGACGAGTGAGCGAACACTTACAACTTAACTTACAAACAAACAGATTGTATATAGGTACTTTCAGACAATTTTTCCGCCTCTGTGGACCACGGGCCGGATCTCATCTTTGCAGGCCAATTTTATGTTTGAGTACAAGTTTTAAATCGATTTGATCCAATCTTTGTTTGAGTATATCTCTCGAACCGTTGACCGAATCTGAGAAGAAAAGGTACATTACAAGCGCCACAGCCTGAAATTTTAGAGGGTGTCATTAATAATAGAATATGTCAAGTAAATCAGATTTTATTGTACAATAGAAGATTTTTCAATTTGTCGGGGTCAGTAGTAGTTACCTACTAAAACTTTTTTTTATATATATGTCATGCTCATGTCTAATTTTGTTTAAATGGGTTTGAGGTGTTTGTCGATATAAATTCTCCAATTTAAAACAAGATTAAAGTCTTAAAATATGTCTAGCACAATGGAAACAGACGCTCGTGAGAACTTAAAAAACTCTTAATATTCATATAGCCGCTTCGCCCGCGGCGTCTTCGCAAAATTATAACAAAATAAAACGAACCAACGCGATTTATAATACAAAAAGTAAAAAGCCAACCATCATTACAAGACCCTTTATTACTGCGAACATTAACTCAATAAAGGGTCTTCATACGGTGGTGTTTTTCAAAAAACAATAGGACCTGGAGACTGTGGTGAATATATTTGTCTGTCTGTCATTAACGTACGTGGACAGACGAATCGTAAACAAGATATGTAAATGATACGAACATCGTAATGATTATTACATGTTGGATTTTTTTGTAGGAATGCCTTTAGTTTACACTGTGTGACATTTTGTAAACTGGGGATCATATTTTTGTATTCAACTTTTGAGCGATTCCAGGTGACAATTTCCTTGAATGTATACCTATATTTTTAAATCTTACTTATATTATAAATGCGAAAGTTTGTGAGTTTGGATGTTTGGATGTTTGTGCCTCAATCACGCCTAAACGGCTGAACGGATTTGAATGAAACTTGGAATATACATAGTACATGTACTGGATTAACATATAGGCTATTTTTTATCTGGATACCACGCGAGCGAAGCCGCAGGCGGCAGCTAGTATATTATAAATGCGAAAGTTTGTGAGTTTGGATGTTTGGATGTTTGTGCCTCAATCACGCCTAAACGGCTGAACGGATCTGAACAAAACTTGGAATATACATAGTACATGTACTGGATTAACATATAGGCTATTTTTTATCCGGGTACCACGTGAGCGAAGCCGCGGGCGGCAGCTAGTATTTTTAAATTTTACAGTCATCATTTTATATTTGACACATTAACCAGATTTGAAAATAGAAACAAAATGAGATTAAAAACTTCTAACAAAAAACTAATTTTAAATAAGCATTTGAACGTTTACGTGTCCCTAGAATTACTTCTACAATAAATATTGAAAACTTTTATAAAAATAGGTAACTAACGAGTACAGCTGATTTTTTTAAATAAAACATGTTTAACTTTTGTACTTGACACTAAATAGAAACTTTACGAGTATAATTATGATAGAAAAAAAAACATTACTGTAATTACAAAAGCTTTATACTAACACTTGCTGCCGAAAAAAAATAACCTATATGTTAATCCAGCACATGTACTATGTATATTCCAAGTTTCATTCAAATCCGTTGAGCCGTTTTGGCGTGATTGAGGCACAAACATCCAAACATCCTCACAAACTTTCGCATTTATAATATAAGTAAGAAGTACGATATAAAGAGGTAGACAATCAGGTCCAGATGTTAGGGTGTATTCACTGTGCACTAGCCGCGAGCAGGGGCGGAATATAAGACAACCACTAGCGGTAGCGGGTCGCCTGCAGGCACAGTGGTTACCTGGAGCACCTCTTCGAACATGGTGCTTATTAGGTAAACCGCCCAGTAATTCGATAGCATATTTTTAAACTACAAAGTTTCACTGAAAAAAATGCCTTTAAATAAAGTAACAGTTTAGTTGCCTTAGGATCGGAAGGCGGGGTCACTAGACCGCCAGTGCTCTCAGTGATCCTAAGGTGGTGGGTTCAAATCCGGTCGTGTACCAATAGATTTTTCTGTGCGAAAAAATTATGCGCGCTATACCAATACTCTCAAACGGTGAAGGAAAACATCGTGAGGAAACCCGCGGCTTAGTCAGCTCAGCACGTATTGACCATGTCTTTCCTGTGGACAAGGCAGACAAAAATATAAAGGTGGCTTCTGATTTGGTTTGAGGGTAGATCTATAATGTGGTAGACAATCAGGTCCAGATGTAAAGGTGTGTGCTCGCCGCGAGCGGGGGCGGAGATAACACTAGCGGTAGCGGCTTGCCTGCAGGCATGGTGGTTAAGTGTAGCTCTGCAAATATGATGATCAGGTGATTTGGTAGCACATTTTTGAACGGAAAAGTTATAGAAGGTTGCATTATAAAGTGACATTTAGAGTGCATTCGATTGAGAAACTACCCAGCCTCTGAAGTTTAAAAAGCAAAAGTTGAAACCTTTAGTAGATAGAAATACACATCCATATTACAGGATAAAAAAACAGTATGTATTTTATAAAGTTTCCTAAAAATGTTACGAATGAAAAGGATAACATGAGTTCAAGTTGGATTTACCATTATAAAATCAGTTAGATGAAAAATGATCAAAATTATAAACTCATAACATAGATCTAATGAACATATTACGATGAAAACTGATGAAAACCAATACATTGTAAGTAAGGCCCCAAACCTTTTTGTAAATGTACGATGGTACGAAACCATTCGTGTGTGAATTCGACTCGCACTTGACCGATTTTTAAAACGATACTATAACCACGTAGAGACCGAAGCGCGGGCATGTTCGGCTACTCGAAAAGCCGAATGCCTTGAGGTACCTACTCGGGTTATGTATACCCCTAAATTACAGAAGACGTAACTGGGAACAAGGTAAATTTTGAATATGAAATCGTTGTGTCAACAATTGTTTCGATAAGTTTTTAATTTTATTTTGTTTAGGTCCTCGTTAGTGAGTTTTTTTTTCAACTTTGACATATTAGTTTAAATTAACCGTAGCAAATACTTACATAAAACCATAACATATGTTGCAAACTTATACATACTCTGAATAACAAAATAAGGCCTTTTATAATCTATACTAGATGTTTTTTTTTATACAGCGTCAGGGGACAAGTTTTGCCTACACTAACAAGACGCTGTAGTGCCCCGGGCAAATTTTAGGTGGAGTAGGCTTGCCCAGCACCTCCTATACCATCCTCTCAGCTTAGTTTGCCTCATCGACAGGAAAGACATGGCCAATACGTGCGGAGCTGACTAAGCCGCGGGTTTAAACCCGCAACCTTAGGATCAGAAGGCGAGGGTGCTACCACTAGACCACCAGTGTTCTTATAATAATGTCACACGTAATTCAGGAGATAATTATGTCAAAAGTGTGATGAAAGTTTTGCACCTTGCCTGTACCTCGATACCCTTCATTGTACCTTGTCACTTTCTTTTACGATTTGCAATAAATAATTATTCCATTTTCTACTCAACCATATCCAACTGCTACATTTTAATATACGTTCAAAACTTTCTACAAAAAGTAAATAAGCTACCTATACTCAAACCTTATGTGTTCTTTTTAAATAAATCTTTTTGTATTTTTTCCCACAAGCCCGCCCATCGAATACTGCCTGGTCATCGACTTTCGAGCTTATACATTGTGATAAATAAAATTAATCAAAGTTTAATCTACAGTTTCAATAGGTCTTTTTTTACACAATAGGTTTGTTGTTGAACAGAATGACTTCTGTTTTTGATTGCTCCGGCCGTTATTGTAGAGCAGAAATTGTAAATCTTTAGACAAATTGATTGTTTTAGTAATAATACAAAAAAATTGGCAAACACTACAGTAACGGGCTAGTGTATGCAAAAGTGGCCTCCTGACGCTGTATCTGTGTATATGGTAATGTCGTTAGTTTTTTTTTATTTCATAGCTTCCTTATTTCCCACTTATTTTGCCTTAACAGGCATTAACTCAAATAGATTATTTTTTTGCAAAAATGTATCTAAAAACAAATGAAGGTTCTAAGAATACGGCCGCTACATAACGATAAAGATTTTTTACAAAACAAAACCTTAACGAACGAACATCCTAATCACAAACAAAATAAAAATTTTAATCGGGACTAAAACTAATCAACTATATCTAAAAATGGAGCAAAAATTTTAAAAAAGTTCAAAAACAAATGAATGGAGGCGGTCAGAAAGCACCCTCGGTTCATAAATCATGGCCGGGAACCGAACCCGCGTCTTTTAATAAACATGAGAGGCTCGGGAAAATATTCATTCATGAAACTTGTTGTATTTTTTAATTGTGTAGGTCGTATGAAGGTTTTTTATGTTGAAGAAGGCTTTTGTTTTAATAGATGTTGTAATGCTCGTCCAACTGACTGATGGCTCGACAACATGAAAAAGGAAGTTATTAAACACAGGAACCGATTGAAGGGTGGAAACAAAGGCAGGCCTACACCCAAGGCTGTGGATGATGATGATGTGTGCTTCTATGTGTTGGAAAGTGTTCTATAGTCAGAAGCTACATAGAAAGAAAGTACAAACTTTCATTAAGCTACTTATATAATTATTTAATTAAAAAAACAAACTTACTTAATTAAATGAAACAATGGCCAATTTGGCTGCCTAGCATCGTGATATTACTACAACCACGTGATACGTAAAAAGAAAATAACATCATAAGTAGCTCCTCACACAAAGAAAATTGAAATGTAGGAGATAACTTGATTGCGAACTTTTGAACTACATTATGTAATCCACCCAAGAAATATGTCCCACGCGTAATGTTTGGAGACAGTGTAGATCCAAAATATGACGTCATTTGTCAAAAATTTGAGAGCACTGGTGGTCTAGTTGGTAGTGACCCCGCCTTCCGATCCTAAGTCTTGGCTAGGCTTAGTCAGCTCCGCACGTATTGACCATGTCTTTCCTGTGGACAAGGCCGACTAAGCTGAGAGGATGGAATAGGTTCTAGGCAAGCCTACTCCATCTTAATTCGTCCTACTACAGCGTCCCGTTTGTGAAGGTGAAAGTTGCCTCTTGACGCTGTATAAATCATCTACTATAGATGGTAAAAAGCCTGTAAAAGGTATTCCCAAGGAGGGTTGACGTCAGGCAGGCGGACGGTCATAAAACACCTTAGCCAAAACTCTTACACCATGATCCAAAGATAATGCTGTGCTGACCCCACATAGAGTGAGATAAGGGCAGAAAGATGATGATGAGGTGGCAAAAAGCCTTAGTAGTTTTTTTTTTGTCAAAAAATATCTAAATCGGATTTTTTAACAAGATTCACACAACGCATTTTACATAATCTACCGAAGTAAATAAGAAGTATCTGTATAGGCAATGCAAGTTGAAAAAAAAAAACGTATCGCAGCGAGATCGTGAGGGGCGGTGCAGGCAGCAGCAGTAATTATAGGGCTGAGGCGCTTCTTGCTCCCACCGCTTCGGTCACTGAAACTACGTCTCTTGAGAAATTATCATCTTTAGAACGACTGTATTATAGCGTAGAACTTTTTTTAAATTTATATTTATTTATTTAAGTACAAAAACCACCTCGCAAAGCCTCGGAAAACGACCTCACGGCAGACCACGGCGTAGATGGAGGGATGAAATTGATGCCTACTTAAAGGAGTGGCCCACAGTGGCCCAAAACAGGGATGACTGGAAAGAAGGAAGGGAGGCCTTTGCCCTGCACTGGGACACTACAGGCTCTTAATAATAATAATTAATAATAATAATATTTAAATACATACATACCATCGAGCATTTAACTGAAATGCTCGATGATACATACATTCATTATCACGCCGTATCTTTAATGGGGTTGGCAGAGCCACAAGTAAACATAATAAAACTTGCAGCCACTTCTGATCCAAACTCCCAAGATGGATATGGCGAACCATGGTGACAGGTGATCAGCCCATCGCCCATATAGGTGGTCCATCATTTTGGAGAAGATCTATCCCTTGGTCGACTTTTACGACATGCTTGGGGAGAGAAGCAGCTGGACGTATTCTATGTTTTTTCTTTACTCCCAGTCCAGCAGAGAAGTTTAATTTGTGACTCAGATTTAATTAAGAATAAGAAATTGGATTTGAAAGATTTCGGAAGCATGTCTAATTTTAAGTACCTACATGTTTTTTATGATGCAAAAGTTCGGCATGCCATCACATAGCGGAAACCGCTCTTTCAAAAACCAACTATTTTATCTACGGCCGAGGTTATCAAAGTACAATCTAGACGATAAATTGGCTACGAAAGGCTCTGCTACTTGGGATTATAGAAATTACAATTTTCACGACGAAAATAACTTGTAGAGGTACTGCAATGACGGCGGCAATAATGCGGCGAGTGTGTTTTTGAACTTGTATCCGCTAAATTCTGTTACAAATCGACAGGTTATTTAAAAGAACTAAAACCCGACTGCCTTTTGTGATACTTGATGATGATGATGGTGATGGTGAAGAATTTGTACCATTTTAGTTATACGTTTTAGAAGCGCTCGTGGCGTAGCTTGCTTAGGCGTTCTTGATTGATCGTTAAAGTTAAGCAACGATATTCGCGGTCACAAATTAGGATGGGTGACCGCTAGTGGCATTACGAGCTGAGCGCTTCCGTGCTTCGGAGGGCACGTTAAACAGTCGGTCCCGGCTTTTAAGTCGTCGAGCCATGACGGAGGCCTTTAGGCGGCCTAAAAACTCCGTCACTAGAGTTGGCCACTAGATCATACAAACATACATACATAATACTGTTTCACTGAAACGAAATATACACCTAAATTCCAAACTAATGTTAACGCCCTAACCCATATTTACCGTACACATAACCACGGAGCCGGGGCTATTTTTCAACTCATATCACAGGAGTCATCAGCAGCAGAAGTGGGCGGCGGACTCCTGCACTATAATTACTGGAGGCGTAGCTTCCTGCCGGCAACACTAGTGAGGCTCGCGACTTTACTTATAAACACACTGAGAAACTCAAATTCAAAGTTGCTTAATTCATTAAGAATCCTAAGATCATTTCGAATCGTGTTAAAACCTTTACAAAGCAATTGTAGTCAGTCCAAAGTATTTTGTTGTATTCAGATCTTATTTTATTCACGCGTGTTTTTCCTGCAGGTACGTATATGTAATGCCTGTAATGTATGTCGTAAATAAATGAAAAATGTTTTGATGTGTCGTGCCGGTGCGTAGCGAAGCTCGTAGTACTTCGTAGCTTACGAAGCGCGTTGAAATCACCCTTATGAGTTTTTATATTCACATTTAGATCCACGATATCATCATCATCAGCATCGTCCACAGTCCGTTATGTCCACTTCGGTACGTAGGCCTCCCTTTCCTTGTGCCATACAATATGATCCAGTGCCAGCTTCATCCATTTACGGCCCAGGAACTTGACTATCCCACGAATACTCAAACGCGACTCAGAGTTGAACACGTCTCAAGTCACGGTTTTTTGACAGATTTTCATTAAAAACTGTCAAAAACTCATCACTTGAGACGTGCTCAACTCTGAGATGCGTTTGAGTATTCGGGGGTATGTCGTCTGGCGATCACGCTGCCGGACGTCCTACATTTCTATAGTCATACCTCGGCAATACCTCGGTAATTCGGATACCGCCTTACTCCAGCGGTAGTCACCAGGCCTCGCATTATGTGTAAATTCTGTATCATTTATTTTTGAGTCGTATTTAGTGCTGTAAAGCCTTGACTGAGTGCTGGCCGAGGTTGAAGAAATCCGACAACCGACAACACGTATGAGATATCCAAGAAGCTAATAGATATGACCAATGACCAAGGGGCTGGCGCTTACCTCGGACAAAGGATAAGTATAGCTATCCAACGAGGTAACGTCGCCAGCCTTTTGGGGACCTTACCAGCGGTCGGTGATCTGAGCTCTGTTTTCTATCTGTAGGCGAACTTAGATAGAAAACTGAGCTCATTTTTATTTCTTATTATTATACCGATTACCTTAAAGTTTTTAATGTTATTATAGTTTGTCTTTGTAACTGTGTTCTAAATAAATCTCTTACAACGCGTTAGGTCGATGACATTTAAAAAGTCGCGGACAAAACCTGGATAAAAGACGCACAGGACCAAGTAGGCTGGCAAAATGGAAAGAAGGCCTATACCCCGCAGTGGGTACCAGGCTGAGATTATGATGATGAACCTATTACCTCATCATCATCATATCTGCCCACATCCATCCATTGGATACCGATCCTGTGCTAACCAAATCTATTAGATTCCCTCCGTCTTCACAATGTCAATACCTTATACCTACTAAAGTCAAAATAGCTCTTTAAAAGCGAAAGCTAATCTTTATATCAATGAAAGTCTTTATATCATAAAATCACCACAATTGCCCGCTATACATTTTTGAGGTGTGCAATTTTTGTGGGATATGAAAAAGCTGAGTGTGGGAACGTATCTTTCAAATATTATCTCTCCATGATCCGTAATAAATCATGTCACCACAGAGTTCTTTAACTTCCTATTCATCAATCATCATCATTATCAGTCTATGACGGCCTCGGTGGCGTGGTGAGTGAGTCGGCCCTAAGACACAAGGATTCGATTCCTGCAGCGGAAGAAATGTTTGTCTTCTCTTCTAAGCATTATTATTCCCATTTGATAGTGAGGTCTGCTTTCTTCGTCTTTTCCTTTATCAAACCCTTTCAACATCAGCGTCTCAGCTTTAAAAGCCATCTTCTAAAAAGAGAAAATTCAAAGATTTCAAATAGTCATAAACTGACCACATTTTTACGGGGTATGAATTTTCTCGCGCTGTCTGATGTGGTCTTTCACCGCAGACACCACAGAAGGTACTTTATTCTGTGGCCTTTGTGAAGCCGACGCAAATATTATGGGAAAAAATGCCATAAGTTGACAATGGACGGCACTACAAGTAATTTACGCTGTATTTAATGTCGGGTTGAAGATTTGTCTGGAAAGCATTATTTTTTGAGGTACCTTATTTAATAAATAAAGATTCAGTACAGCTGAAGAATATGATTGTTTGTCAATTTTATCATTCTCTGTGTCACATTGTGTCAACTTTTGACTTACAAACTTAAGTTATCTTACTTATTATTATTATTTTATAGTCTGGACTTTGTTGTCTTGTTTTTCATGAATTTATTTTATTTTATTGTTTAAAAGTCATCCGTTTTTTTAACCCATAATTTATCCTACTTTCTTACATATTTCAGTTGAAAATTGAGGAATACCTACCTATTACAATAGTTTCCTTAAAAGTATTATTATCTTCGCACTAGTTTTAGCATGTGAAACCGTTTTTGAAACATTAAAACAAATGAGCAAGTTTCACACTCTCGCTAGAATACCCACCATGTTTTTGACAAATTGTTTTATTTCAATTTCCTCCAAAACTGGCGCTGCTGTCATCAGCTGACGATTACAGCTGCGCAGGCGCCCGGCTGATGATCACTGCCAATTTTAAATATGAACGTTTACTATTTCCAATCCTACCAACAGTCCAAAACAAACCTTATTCAGAACGAAACTACGTTTGGAAATAGACTGCCTTATACTTTTTTGTTCTCAGAACCAAAGTGACGTAACTAATCATTTCAGAGTATCGATCAAAGTTTTTGTGAGGAGGGTATAGAGAAGAGTTTAGTTTATCGATTTTTTCTATTGTTTCGGTCTGTCGGCTATAATGACATAATGGGTCGCAAGTTCGATCCGCAATTACGCGGCACACGATCGATTACTGTGATCAATACGGGGGTTAGACGGCGGTTCGCTGCCAATTTTACATCTTTTTTGTTATAATTTTGTAGCAGGTATGGCTGGATGTTGTGCTTATCGATAATCTTAAGGATGCTAGTTTATGACGATATAATTTCTATTGAGTAGACATAAAGTGATAACTAAATTCTGATAGCCTTTTTATCAATGCTTAATCTAAGTAAGCATAATTCAGTTACGATCAGCATGATTATGTGATGCTGTTTTCAAATACCTACATATCGAGAAAAATATATATACAGACCAATCCCTTCATTGTCCTCCTGGATATTTTTTTATTAATTATCCAGCACATTATTCACGTAAATGACTTAAGATTACACTGGTCAATAACCAAACATTGCATTATCGATACAAATCGTGCACATCACTAGCGATCGACCGATCATCGGTCGCCGACATGGATCGACAATTTCGTAAATTGTGCACCGATTAGCGGTCGATTACGACTATTACCGACAGACGGACACCCGACCCGAGCGCAGCCGATTAAAATAATCGACAATCGATAAAAACCGATAAAAATATCATGGTTTTATAGGCGGTAGTTGTTTTTTGTACATCACTGCGGCTTTTAAGAACGATCGTGTGAGACTTCCTTTAAGCTGTAATTTTCTTGTAGTTAGGGACTCTAGTAAGCACACGCTCCGATTAGCCTTAAAATGAGCCAAGGTGCTGTTTAAGACTTATTATCTATAGACACATCTGCTCGAATCAAAGTTATAGTCTATCATCATCAGTCTGTAGCAACCCACTGCTGGACATAGGCCTCCCCTAACGAGCGTCATCGCGGCCTATCTTTGGATTAACGCATCCAGTATTTGCCTTTTGCAAATCATTACTCCACCTAGCTGAAAGGCGGAGGGAGTTATAATCTAGTAACGCTATTATTGAACATTTACACTAACATACATACTTAAATAATATAATATACAATTAATAATATCACGCCTATTTCCTATAGTGTAAGGCAGAGACCACGGATCTGTTTTTTATAGACCAACAGTGTCAAAAAAGTTGAGTTCCACAGCGCTGGTAAAAATCTTTGACTTCTACAAAATAGCGTTGCCATATTGCGAAAATACTTTCCCAGCTCGCTACATTACGACCGTCGATTTCTGTGTCAGGCTAAATAGGACAGCATTCATCAAAAACTCGTCCAGAACCGTGTAACGATTCCCATTCTATCATAACCTAAGATTAATCACACACCATAAAGAGTGCTCCGCACGGTTTCGCGGCATCGCTTGCTCTGCCTGATGCCTGTCGCTTTCTATGACGCTCAAAATTTCCACTCACTTACCCCCGAATACTCAAACGTGACTCAGAGTTGAGCACGTCTCAACTCACTCGGTTAGATTGGGTTCGAATCATTCGAGCACCGAAAAATGTTACTACTACTAATGTACTATCTCAAACGGTAGAGTTTTAAATAGTGTGTCATGCATACATAAGTGGTGCCTTGCGCTAATTGCTTTTAAACCTTTTTTTAAGGTGTCGTGCCTCCTACGCTTGCCAAAGTTAGGTATAGCTCTCAGTTCAAATGCAACTCACGACAATTTAAACAGTACGAAAAAAAGAACTTGCGAAACGCAATTGAAGTCTTTCTCGCTCGGAACGCTGCCCTCCTAGTGAAGAACGCAGTAACTAGCATTTTTGACATACAATTTGTTAGATACATATTCGGAATCGATTAATACAATTATCAATTAAAACGTGTTTGGCATAGTTAATACGTTCTTCACTAGGAGGGCAGAACTGCGCGGTTTAGCAGTAGTGTGTACACGTAACCCCAAGCTACGTTGCTCGTCGTCTCCACAACCTCGTTATCAGACCTACCTACCTACGTACCTACTGTACTGGGATAGGTATTACTGCGGATACTGCGGGATCCCTCCAAAGACACGTCAAAGCCTATCCTAATTTAAACAGGGCTGTTTACGTCCCTCGGGCTGGGTCATGGGGATTGTATTGGGTGAGGGCGGAGTGATAGCGATTACTAAAGTGACGTGAAGAGAATTTACGCATTTCCTCATTTTCGCTATCGCAGGCCTGTAATAGAAAATGAGTGAGGGTTCACCCCACTGGGTAGTGGGGTTCGGAATAATTTTATCAGTGGCAACGTATGTTATGTTGGAATCAATAGAAAAGTGTAAAAAAATCCCAGTTGCCACTAGTACGTTGTGTGTATGTGTGTTTAGAGACCACTGAGAATAACCCGTATGTAAAGTATTATGGAAGTTGTAAAGTATGAAAATTCGAATGTTATAGCAGAAGCACATTTAATAATAAAAAATTGCTGTTGTTTGTACTAAAATAAAGTAGAGTAAATAAAATTACCCTGCATTATATTGAACTTTTGTACTCATATCAGCTTTGAGGTACATAGTTAAGAAAGGAGTGAGTACAGAGATGAAGGCTGACAGATGGAATGGAAGAAGAGAACATGCTGTGCCGACCCCACGTAGAGTAGGATAAGGGCAGGAAGATGATAATGATCAGCTTTGAGATTCTTACCTGTATGAAACTAGGAGCAAAGTATTGTTCTCGCGAGCACTAGCACCCCTCCCTTTCAGAACTCATTTCAGGGTTGAGCGCGCACACCCCGCCCCCTGCGGCGGTTTGTCGAAACATTCAACTTTATAAATATTCTAGTTACCGACCTGAAAACTGTCACACTGATTTTTTTCATTAGAATAAATCTGGGATTCTGTACAAAGAAATCCTTTTTGGTAAGATGTTAAATTCAAACTTGCCTTGAATACGAAGTAGAAGTTGGTTTGAGACTGAATAGAAGTTCGATCCTCATTTTTTCAAGCATACCTAGAAGAAATACCTGCCTATCTAAAATCTCTCAGTAGAATACTATTATACCTTCGACAGCCCCTCAGCTGTTTTTTAACATGGCCATTTATGTATTTTTATTATTTTCCCTAGCTATCACTCCCACCCACGTGACTTAACTCGTGTTATAATAAAATACAGCCTAATAGCACTCATTATACCAGTGTGAAAATTTTCAGAATCGGTCTTTAGATAATAGTGCTGATTTCAAATTATTTGATAAGGGAAAACTTACAATAATAAATTATTTCCAAAAATTCTTCCTATAACGGGAAATGAGTCCGAGACATCGGATTTATCGTAAGAAAAACTTTTCTCCAATCAGACAGACATTTTGAAATGAAATAACAAAGAAATCTTGTTTATTCATTTACAAAAAACAAACTATAATCAGATCTAAAAACGTTTAGATAATCGTTATAATAATAAGAAATGTAAATGAGCTCAGTTTTCTATCTAAGTTCGCCTACAGATAGAAAATCGAGCTCAGATCACGGTCCCAAAAGGCGACGTTACCCCGTTGGATATCTACTTATCCTTTGTTCGAGGCAAGCGCCAGCCCATTGGTCATTGGTCACATCCATCAGCTTCTTGGCTAACTCCTTGCAAAGAAGCCACTCCTCTGGACCTCAGGGTCCTAAAGTTTGGATCAAGTGGTACATTCACCTACACAGTTTGTACTTGTACGTACACTGTGGGTAGGAAGATACGTGGTAATGCACTAAGCACGTCAGTATTGAAGGCATTACTCGCAGACCACAACACTGCGGTCGTGTTTGAGAGCATACAATACAAATTACTGTTGTAGTTGTGTTGTGTGAGATGTTGCGTCGAAAAATGTTGTGGTTTCGTCAAACAAATAACATATTGTGGGTACACTTGTATACATGTACAATAAAGAAAAAAAATGTGAATCAACATTGTAACCTCTAGTTATCGCCAGGTATCAATAGTATTATACAGGTTACAACACAGAGCATGAAAGGAAACTTTGAGGGGCACTTTAAATCATTTCACCGCAATAGTTCGAAAGAACTAGTGACACGACTTTTTTTTAATAGTATTTACTAGCAACCCGCCCTGGCTTTGCACGGGTAGCAATAGCACACCTATTTTATTACAAGTAACTTATTTTAAAATTGTTAAATTACGCTAAGTTTTACCGTCCAAAACAGAGCACTAAACAAATAGGTACTTGTAAAATAAAACCACTGGTCCGAATTGTTTTATGTATAGCCAGTTTTAATCTAGACCAAAATGCAAACTGGTGGTCTAATTGACCTCGGCCTTAAATGACGACCTCGGTAGCGTGGCGGGCGAGTACTCAGCTGAGACGCAAGAGGCGCGGGTTCGATTCCCGCTACGGGAGAAATGTTTGTATGTTCTGCAAATATTTCTTCCGGGTTTGGGTGTTGTATGTATTATAAGAATATATTTACAAAAAAAAGTATTCTATCAGCCATCTGGTGTCCATAGTACAAGCTTTTAGTTTGGGGCTAGATGGTGCTGTATGAAAAGTCCGCAAATATTCATTTATTTATTATTAACTAGCTGCCGCCCGCAGCTTCGCTCGCGTGGTATCCGAATAAAAAATAGCCTATATGTTAATCCAGTACATGTCCTATGTATATTCCAAGTTTCATTCAAATCCGTTCAGCCGTTTAGGCGTGATTGAGGCACAAACATCCAAACATCCAAACTTACAAACTTTCGCATTTATAATATAAGTAAGATTCAATTTTGGCTTTGGTAAACGCAGGACGCGATACAGAGAAAAAAGGTTTTTGTGGCAACTAGTACATGGGCACCACTTAGGTAGGAACCTCGACTTGGACTGTTGCCTGAGTACTAATTTCGAAAGAACTGGTCTAAGATAGTTGTCAGCTAGTAAGCGCAATATACAGCTACCGAAAACCTTCTCTGATGGAGTACGGGGAAAAATCGATCAAGGTGTACAGATTGCCAGACACGAGCAGTTTTCAACATGCCATATGCACGGGCCAGGGAAACAGCGGGATGCCTATTCAACCCCCAGAAACAATGTTCCAACCCTTAGACACAATGTACAGTAGTGCCACAAATATTGTGCGCATCGGCAATTTTCGTCTAATGCGAACTAACGCGATGATAACATGTAATATAGAGATGTTACAATAATGTATGTATGTATGTTCGTATGAGCTAGTGGCCAACTCTAGTGACGAAGTTTTTAGGCCGCCGAAAGGCTTCCGTCATGGCTTAACGGCTTAAAAGCCGGGACCGACTGTTTAACGTGCCCTCTGAAGTACGGAAGCGCTCAATAATGATGTAGACACTTACTTTTTTAAAGGGTTGGTTCAGTTACTATTTTAATTATATATTTGGGCAAATTCGGTTTTCATACAAAGCACTAAGTTTGCCGAAGCGCACAGTATTCGTGGTACTACGGTACGTACGTCCCCTAGACATTGCACCCTGCGGTTCTTAAATTCGCGAGAATGCTGTCAAATTGAGGGCACTTGCGTTTTTGATTTTACAAAATAAATTGAAGGGTTTTTTTATTATATTTAGTGATGTAGTTATTTTCAAATTGCATCTGTAGCGCTGTCTGAATAATATTATTAATAAAAATATCTTTTGGTTCGTTCGTTAGAGAGTGGAAACGTGCCCAAGACGCTAGCAGATGGATCAGGCGAGCTTTTTCTTTCCATCCTTTACCATCTATAGTAGATGATTTATACAGCGTCAGGAGGCAACTTTTACCTTCACCAATGGGACGCTGTAGTGCCCGGGACGAATTAAGATGGAGTAGGCTTGCCCAGCACCTATTCCATTCCTTCAGCTTAGTCGGCCTTGTCCTGTGTGTCTTGAGGGAAAGTAAATAACACACACACGCACACCGTTGATAGAAAATTTTACTAAACGAAGACTTCTTTGATTTTAAAAACAATTCGAACTTTATTCAAAGTTTTTTAAATAATTACCTGTCCCTCCATGCCCCTATTATGCAGTTTCAGTTTTTGGGAGAAGCACTTTAATACCCAGTATGCTTAGGCATTATGATTCGGCAAACGGCCGACGGTATAAAGTATACTTTATAGGAGCTTTTTAGGGTTCCGTACTCGAAGGGTGCCAACGGGACCCTATTACTACGCCTGTCCGCCTGTCAGCGGGCTGTATTGTATCCTATGAACCGTAATAGCTAGAGAGTTGAAATTTTCAGAGTGTATTTTTAAAAAAATTAAACATAAAATACCTTTTATTATTTTTATAAATATTTATTATTATTTACATTTACGATGGTACGGAATCCTTTGTGTACGAATTAGTCTCGTACATGACCGGTTTTTAACTGATATCGTTGCTATGATAATGAAAGATCTGTCGCTCGTTAGAAGAATACCGGGAATGTTCATTAAAATACAACTAAATTGTATTATAGTTTTCATGGATTTTTAAATGTGAATAAAAATACCAAATGTGGCCAAATTTATGTTTTTAGTCGACTTACGAGGACAAACATTATTGCAATTATGATTGTGGATGATAAGTAATATTATCAAAATAACATCCAGATATCAAATTATCCATCACAGACAAAAACAACATTCGGAACGGAAGTAACTGGCACATAATCTGTGACCTAACCGCTTTGCACCCATTATTATAATACCAATAAATCGATCCGAAAAAACCAATGATGCCTGACCACGCAGTAATAACATAATATGGTCAATAATGGTCAATTTACCCGATTACTATCCACCGGAAGTTGTTTGCAGGAAGCTCGGTGGGCGGCGCGCGCGCATCCCATAGCGGGGTCTAGCCTCAGATTAAATAAAAAGAGAAGACGCCGCGCCGCGAACAACAAAACTGAAGCCACACAAAACCGTGCTCCTGCAAGTAAACATACACGCTCACGCACACACCTACACTAAAACCATGCTCATCGCTCTTATTACGTCACGAGTCTTAAAAATAGAATTATGCTTTCCTGTGTAGTGAAAACTTGTAAAAACAGCAGCAAATCACATAAAAAGTCTCACGGAATCCCTTTTCACTTGTAAGTACTTCAAATAGCATCATTTCTTAATTATTATACTATGAATTTAGGTTACTTGGAACACACAACCTTAAAACCTTCGACACACACATAGATAAAAAGGTGGCTTCACTTTTGTTGTTCGCGGCGCGGGGTCTTTTCTTTTTGTTTGGTCTGAGGGTCTAGCATTCAAAAAAATATTATTGGTAAAAGGTTAATACACTTTTACTTTAATTTAAGATAAGCTTCGCAATTATACGAAATGTGGATAATGTCGTTGAATTATTTATTACATATAAAATTTTAATTGCTGTAAATACCTTTATATGTGTAAGTTTAATTAAGCTTTGGATAGGATTACCAATAGTTAATCTTAAATTTCATTTAAAAGTCGAGTAATAAATATTTATTTTAAAAAAGCAACCACATCACCTTTACATTTATATGAGACTTTTATAATATATTGTCAACTTATTTACAAAGACAAACTACAATAACATTAAAAACTTTAAGGTATAATAATAAGAAATGAAAATGAGCTCAGTTTTCTATCTAAGTTCGCCTACAGATAGAAAACAGAGCTCAGATCACCGACCGCAGGTAAGGTCCCCAAAAGACTGGCGACCTCATTGGATAGCTATATTTATCCTTTGTCCGAGGTAAGCGGTCACATACATAAATTGTCAAACAAGTCTATGAATAAAAATAACACGGCCCATATTCAAGAACAAGGCTCAAGCAAAGATTCCCTCTTATAAAGTCAGTAACTTTGTAAGTTTAAACTAATTAATAATCATTGCCCAACATCCTAACAACCATCAATTAATTCAATATTTCATCAGAGACAAGCAACATGTTTTTTGCCTCATTTTTTGCACGCATCAAAATAATTTATACATTTTTTGTCCGCAAGTGTGACAAATTGCAACAAGTACACTTGCGTGTACATAATCGACGCATTTGTGTTGATTTAACGCGCATTATACGACACATTGACCACTGTGAGCGGAAGAATGCGCTTGTGAAATATGGAAGTTGGAGTTGGTAGATATATTTTTGCATTGGACTAAATTACAAGACACTATTTTAAACTAAGTTAATAAATTATCGATAACAGTGAGCGTACAAGCACTTAACGGGACTTACCCCCGAATACTCAAACGCGACTCAGAGTTGAGCACGTCTCAAGTCACGGTTTTTTGACAGTTTTTGATGAAAATCTGTCAAAAACTCGTCACTTGAAACGTGCTCAACTCTGAGATGCGTTTGAGTATTCAGGGGTTAATCGCGTACTTTTTTTATTTTCCCGATCGTTTCGAACGCGTTGCAGCGATCATGGTCACGGGTATCTTTATATTATGTTACGAATCGCGAAAGTTTAATAAATACGTATTTGAATACGATAGAAATAAAGGCTAATATTTATTCGTGTAAAATTTTTAAAAACTAGTGACACCTACTCTGCTCTCCTAGTGAAGAACTAGGAGTAAGCAGTAACTATGTCAAATATCTATTGATACATGAGTGAGAACATAATGTTGTATTTTGTTGGGTGATTCCGAATATCTATCTAACTAAATTTTTACCAAAAATACTATTTACTAGGAGTTGCTAGTCGTTTTTCACCAGGAGGGCAGTACTAGTAGTACCTTTTTTTTATTGGCACTGCGATTGAAGGTCGCCGCTGGGTAGTGTGGGGTTGTCGAACCCGACGACCCACTAAAAAACCACGTGGTGGCCAGCTTCGATGCATGTCAAGGGGCTCCGGGATCTCCATACGGAACGCACCGGAGCCCCTCTCGCATCGTGCTCAGAGCACTGTCCCGGTAATGGCACCCACAGCCACGCCCGGCACCCTCGCGTGCTACGACGACACTTGCCACAAGTGTCGCCGCCCTCCCAGGATAGTACTAGTAGTACCTAGAGTAGAGAGTACTAACTAAGGCCTTTTACCATCTGTATAGGTGATTTATACAGCGTCAGGAGGCAACTTTTACCTTCACAAACGAGACGCTGTAGTGCCCGGGACGAATTAAGATGGAGTAGGCTTGCCCAGCACCTATTCCATCCTCTCAGCTTAGTCGGCCTTGTCCACAGGAAAGACATGGTCAATACGTGCGGAGCCGACTAAGCCGCGGGTTTCCTCACGATGTTTTCCTTCACCGTTTGAGAGTACTGGTATAGCGCACATAAATTTTTCGCACAGAAAAATCCATTTGTACACAACCGGGTTTGAAGCCACGACCTTAGAATCGGAAGGCGGGGTCCCTACCCACTAGACCACCAGTACCTCAAAGTAGAGAGTAGTACAAAGAATTATTACTATTCTTTGTATTCGCATACAAAGAACGAAGCCGCGGGCGTAAGCTAGTGTTCTATAGGTACCTAATTGGTACACAGCTTAGGTAGGTATCAGTCACGTAGCTAAGCCACCGCGCAATCTGCAACGTGCACTGTAATTTATGATATTGAACCGCTCGGGCGGTAGCTTGATTAAAAATTGGATAAAATTGGTCACGGCTACAAAATGAATGCATTTACCCGCTGGGAATGGATACGTAGAGCTACTTCGCAGATAGCCGCATTTAGTGCCTATACTAAACTAGTCGCGGCTTAGTCAGCTCCGCACGTATTGACCATGTCTTTCCTGTTGACAAGGCCGACTAAGCTGAGAGGAATAGGTGCTGGGCAAGCCTACTTCATCTTAATTCGTCCCGGGCACTACAGCGTCCCGTTTGTGAAGGTAAAAGTTGCGTCCTGACGCTGTATAAATCATCTACTATAGATGGTTAAAGGCCTTAGTTTTACCAAACTAGCATTACAAAAGTAGGTAGATATATAATAAGTATTCTTCAGCCATCTGGCTCCCTTAATACTCGTAGCTACGCTTAGTTCGGGGCTAAATAGCGTTGTGGGATGATTTATTCTTTATACAGATTTGGGTTGAAATAGTGAAAGCTTATGTAAGTTTTATGTAAAACAGCGGCTTTCACTTGGACGTTAGGTATGTACCTAACGTGCAAATACCTATATTTTTAATGTTAACCTAGTTGGTGATGATCAAATCGGTGATCTTAACTTAAAATGAAAGTCTATGAAGCAGGGAAAGAATCATCAAAACCAGTTTACAATGGGCAGAGATAAATACAGGCATATTGAAAACCTTCTGTTTTCTCATCATCATCATCGTCATCACTTCAGCCTGGTATAACCTACTGAGGGATTTATTTATTTATTTATTTATTTATTTATTTATTTATTTATTTATTTATTTATTTATTTATTTATTTATTTATTTATTTATTTATTTATTTATTTATTTATTTATTTATTTATTTATTTATTTATTTATTTATTTATTTATTTATTTATTTATTTATTTATTTATTTATTTATTTATTTATTTATTTATTTATTTATTTATTTATTTATTTATTTATTTATTTATTTATTTATTTATTTATTTATTTATTTATTTATTTATTTATTTATTTATTTATTTATTTATTTATTTATTTATTTATTTATTTATTTATTTATTTATTTATTTATTTATTTATTTATTTATTTATTTATTTATTTATTTATTTATTTATTTATTTATTTATTTATTTATTTATTTATTTATTTATTTATTTATTTATTTATTTATTTATTTATTTATTTATTTATTTATTTATTTATTTATTTATTTATTTATTTATTTATTTATTTATTTATTTATTTATTTATTTATTTATTTATTTATTTATTTATTTATTTATTTATTTATAAACATAAATACAACATTACAGAAAAGTACTTCTAAGAAGTCATATTTACGGACTCATAATAAAAATTTACAAAAAATATCTATAAATAAACAATATGTACAAGAAACATAACAACTTAAAACAATATAAAAAAAACTTAATATTAATATAAATTACAACACATTATTATCTACTAATTTACTACCTATAATTAAGAACTGCTTTCACAAAAATACAGACAAACCCGTTCAATCGACTTCCATCCATCCGCAAACACATCAAACTGAGGATGTTTGGTGATAAGCACATTTAGATTGCGCTGCGCTCGGGAGATGGGTGATTGCTGGCAAAATATGGTGCGCGCCCACACGGGCTCAAAGAACCTGACGCGGCCCTGTCGGAATCGAGCGCGCTGCTCGGGGACACTGAGTCGACTTGCTTCGATTAAAAGACTAGGACAGTCAGCCATGCCACGGGATATACGCCTCCCGTCTTTACCAGCCTCCTCGGTCCTGTGCGTCTCATAACCAGGTCTTATCCGTGAATTATCGAAATTGGTAAAAAACAAGCAATTTGAATGGGATGATCAAGGCAATGGTGTGTGAAACAAATGCGTGAGTAATCAGAACAAGTGATTCCTTTACGGTTTGATGTCCTTTGAGGGACAATGTTCCGCATTTGGGCATGGCAATGTTCTAATCAATGTGCATCACATCACACGACACTTTGACATTGAAAACTTTGTATAGTCATGAACTTAGACATAATAATAATTCACGGATTTCGCCTTCACGGAACAAACAAGATAAAATATTAGTGTCCGTTTTCAATATTCTACTTACGGACGACGAATCTTTAATCACCATAGATTATGATAGATACATTATTATTTTTTAGCAATGTTGTTGTCTGTCGAAACGAGCTATACATTTTTGACAAAAAACGATCATTGTACAATGAATTAGTAAACATTCATACATTGTACACATTCATTTTTAAAACAATATTTTGTCAAACCTTAAAAGTGTTCATTTTATTTTTCCTTTCCACACTATTTATTCTAATCAGCTGCTATATAAAATAGTGATACCACATATACAAAATATTTTAATATGATTTTACGATTATTTTGTCTTTGCTCAGGTCGTATTTTTTTAACAAGAACTACCTATATCTTAGGACTCAAACAAAAAGTATAATAATTTTAGGTTACTCAGGTCAGGTCAGGCATGATGAGGGTTGACATCTGAGCCGGAATTTTGCATAAATCACGAACTAATTGCAAGGTTCGGTTATATAAATAATTCGGAATAACATGTCCTCCTGTCATCGTTTTTATTTCGATGTCGTTTTGGATGTTTAGTCACGACATGGGTATTTTATTGCAAGAAAATCCTCGGGTTAAAACTGCCTTATCGTATAATTTGTGGGTATTGATTAGCAGGAAACTCTTTATTTACACTAATATTATAAAGAGGAATTTTTTTTTGTTTGTAACGAATAGGCTCCGAAACTACTGAATTGATTTAAAAAATTATTTCACCACTAAATAGCTACAATAGGAATAACATAGGCCATATTTTATTTTAAAACTCCAATAATGTAACCCGAGGTGTAAAAAATTTACCTAAAAATCTTAATTTGTTAAATACCCGTGTGAAGCCGGGACTGGCTGCCAGTTAACTAATATTGTTTCAAGGTTTTATATGCACGACTCCTACAGCATTTTACATGCTCCCAATTTTGACACCAAACAAAATAAAATAATATAATAAGGACATATCACACAGCACCATCTAGCCCCAAACTAAGCAAAGCTATGGGAACCAGATGGCTGATAGAATACTAAATACATACATAAAACACAAAATATTACAAAACTCAGACCCGAAAGAAATATTTCCAGAGCATGCATACATTTCTTCCGCAGCGAGAATCGAACCCGCGTCTCTTGCGCGTCTCAGCCGAGCACTCGTCCGCCACGATGCAGAGGTCGTTAAAACGACAATGTCACGAAAGTATGCACGGGACTGGAAATAAACGTACCTATTTATATAGATTAGTAGATAAGTAGATCAGTGTCTAAGTAGATCGGTATATAAGTAGATCAGTATATAAGTGGATCAGTATATAAGTAGATTAGTATATAAGTGGATCAGTATATAAGTAGATCAGTATATAAGTAGATCAGTATATAAGTGGATCAGCATATAATTAGATCAGTATATAAGTGGATCAGTATATAAGTAGATCAGTATATAAGTAGATTAGTATATAAGTAGATTAGTATATGAGTAGATTCTAGTTCTTATTCACTCAATAATTAAACATAAGATAAAAACTATCAAAAACCAGCAACTAACTGGTTTGAAATCCAAAAATGTAGTTTTAAAAAGTCTTCAAACAAGGCCCAAACTCATATTTCATTCTATAGAGGGACACATGGTATTTAGATGTTAAGTATGCTTTTCTGATAACTGTTAACACATCGATTTATGATAATCCGATGACGGATAAGCTTTGATGTCAACGAAAGGGGCAATGTAATGATGATGAATGTGAGAACCAGTATTTTAATAAAATTACACTTAATAAACTTGTACGAAGAAAGTGAAAATTCAATAAAAGCCATCACCTTTGTGTCACCTTGTAATAGCGATGACGTGTGTTTAAAATTGAATTCAGAATATGTATAGTTCTTTTTTCTAGAAGTATAGTACCTACCGAACTGTTAAAAAAAAACACTGTTACAACTGTTGTAACAGTATTTTTTTTTTGATATTTCACACAGCGCCATCTAGCCCCAAACTAAGCAAAGCTTGTACTATGGGCACCAGATGGCTGACAGAATACTTATATACTTACTTTAGTTTTTTTAATACATAATTATATACTATAACATCCACCCGGAAGAAATATTTTTAGAACATACAAACATTTCTCCCGTAGCGGGAATCGAACCCGCGCCTCTTGTGTCCCAGCCGAGTACTCGCAAAGAAAATAAAAGAAAAATACAGAGCTTATCAGTCCGTGCTGAATAAACCCGTATGCTGAAAGGTTTAGTGCATCTTGCTAAGAGTCCAAATATTATTTTAATTTCCATAATAAAAAATACTTTCACCCAACATTTACAAAACAAGTACGAGTTACGAGTAGATATCCTATACAAAATTTAAAAATCCCTTTAGATAGTCATCAAGGTGTTCTCTATTGGCTTCCATCTTTTATCCAATTACTCAAGGTTAAAAATCAAGAGTATCCAACACGACTGCTAACCAAAACAATAGCTTAACCGACCCTTCTACATTAAGTTGTTCGAGCCCATCGTGCAACTTGTAAGTTGTGTGGTCCAAATGAAACCCTTTACGAAAAAAACTACACAAACTACGATTTCCCTTCTTGTGTATATTTGCAAGACTATTATTTGGCTTACTATACTTGTGATTTCCCTTCCGTCTTTTTGAATTTTTGGCTTAGTTGTTAGATAGAGTTAGGTTTATACAGTTAGTTAAGGAATCGTATAATAAGGTCGAATAGGTTCTATAGTGAAGGTAGGGTCCAATTATGAAGGTCCAGTGGGTACTGAACCTAAATTTTACTTTGCTTATACGTTTCTTTGTTTTATAAGGGTGATATGATCACAAAGCGAAAAAAATAATTGAATACAAAACTACTATTTAAAAATAAACAAATAAAAATCAATGACGACCTCAGTGGCTTGGTGGGCGAGTGCCCGGTGAGACGCAAGAGGCCCGGATGCGATTCCCGCAGTGGAGAAATGTTTGTATGTTCTGCAAATATTTCTTCGAGCATGTCGTAAAAGTCGACTAAGGTGTAGTATCCACTGCAACATGGGCTGATCACCTGTCACTATGGTCCACCATATCCATCTTGGAACTCTTCAATCAGGAGTGGCTGCAAGTTTTCTTATGATTACTTGTGGCTCTGCCCATCCCATTACGGATACGGGCGTGATAATATGTATGTATATATTTTCCGGTAATGAAGGTAAGGTGAATTACATTTCTTTAATCCAAATTACTACTAAGTACCTCAGTATAAATCGCTTTGATCTCATGTCCCGACCACACACAGTTAGTCCCTACGTTAGTTTACTTGCGTGAAATTTAAATTTTCGCTATTCATTGCGGACGCGATGTTTTTCTGACACTTGTGGGGTGCCGACCCTAGGGTGGGTACTGGTGGTTACAAAACCGTTTAAGACAAAAACGTTTTAAGCTGATCGTATTCTTTTGATTGTGATAATAGTGAAAATGCACTAATATTTTTAGATGTTGTTTATAATTTATTATTTTTAAACTAAGTACTACTTTTAGCTGCATAATCAAATGGGGTTGGGCGGGACACGTCAGCTGGACGGCTCCAGACAGATGAGCGACCATCACCACAGCTTGGACACCTGAGGGGCGGCGGCATCAGAGTCGGCCGAGAAAGCGTTGCCGGGACGATCTCAGTGCCTTCGAAGGAGGGTGGTGGGAGATGGCTCTGGACAAGGATGTCTAAAAATTCATGGTGGAGACTTTTGCCCAGCAGTGGGACTAAATAAAAAGTCGTTTAATATAATAAGTATAAAAAATTATAAAACCTGTGTGGATGCGAAGATGTCTGGTTCCTCAATTACGCCATAGCGTCTCGACCGATTGAATGAAGCTTGGATTGTTACATAGTAAGTTAATTGTATGATTGTATAGAATATCATACAGGCTACGTTGTATCCGGGTACTACGCGAAAAAATAAACGGAAGCTAGTTTAGCTACATTTTGATGAATGACATGACTGAAAATAAATTGAAAGAAGCAAAACATAAACTAAAACTCACCATACAAATGCTAGAACAAGGTTTTTTACAAGGTAATTTTTGCAAAAGGGAACTAAGTACTCGGAATATGGCAAAAATAAACAATAACGCTTTACGGCACGACTGTACAGAGCTGTACAAAACTGCAAGCAGTGCAGATCCCACATTCCTGGCGAGTTTCAGCAAATTGAGTTCTGAGCCCGACTGTACCCGACCCTCGGAGCTAATAATTATTATTTCTGCAGAACTGTACATTCTTTCGTGGGATTGTTTTTATCGAGATAAAAATGTATTATAATTTATCTATCTCTTTTTTATGAACATTTTAAGATATTTTCAGTTTATGGAATTTATGACCTGAGATTTAGCCGGCCAGCTTCAAACAGATTCAGCGGCTTTGTATTAATTATAGTTAATTAGGCTTCTAATTTGTTATCATTCATCATTTTTCATTAGCATTGGGTAGTAGTTTGCTCAAGTTATTTATTACTACTATTTTACTAATAAAAAAAACACAGTCGAATTGAGAACCTCATCATCATCTTCCTGCCTATATCCCACTCTATGTGGGGTCGGCACAGCATGATCCGGATCATGCTGTAAGAGTTTTGGCTAAGGTGTTTTATGACCGGCCGCCTGCCTGACGTCAACCCTCCTTGGGAATACTTGCTTATTGTATCTCATCATGTTGGAGGATGTATTAATCATCTTACTTATATTATAAAGTTGAAAAGTCTTCGTTTGCTTGAAATTACCGTCGTAATTTGAATTCGGTTAAAAATATCAGCCCAGTTTGCTAGTTATTTTTGACACATTCAAACGATTCTCTTTTGTTACACTCCTTTGAAGACAGGTACCTACTTATCCGACTTCAAAATAAATAGGCAACCCACCCCAATCAAACACCAGTTACCAAAATTAAACCAATTTTGTATCGCAATAACCAAATTTTCCCATAAAAATTGCCACGTGACCTACTTAGCTATGGCAGTCGTTACTATACACAACATTTATTTGCAAAAATCCACTCTGTATCATCAGAAATAGGGTTGGAATTTGTGTGTGTGTTTTGGAAGGATTTAGGGGATAATAATCAAATTTTATAAGCATAAAATAGATAAATAGAATTTAATATGGGTGCAGAATTGGTACCAAATAAATTCTATGGGCGTGGCTGGAGTGTGTCCCTCGTTAGAGAAAGTTCCCGTGACGATTACTGCAATTTTTGTAAATACTGTAGCAAAAAAACTAAAGCGTTTACCATTTGTACCTACTAAAAAGTCCAAGAAATTAATAAAAATAAAATATATTAGATGTTTTTAAACAGAGCGTCAGGAGGCAACTTTTTGCCTACACTAACGAGACGCTAATGCCCGGGACGAATTTAGATAGAGTACCAAAAAAGAGTTTAGGGAAATCTCATTCCATGATCGGACCGTTACAGTCCCGAAGTGAGCGGAGACCCTTACTTTCACAGGTAGTTTCATATAAATTTTTTGCCGATATTAATTATTTAGATATCCCAAAGTCTCAAGCCATTCGTCGCGTAGTAAAACACTACAACGAAACTACGAGCCCAACAAAGCGGCGGACCACAAAACATAACAGAAAACCCACAAAAAACCCTCGAAATTAGTTCCCGATGACAGTCAAAAAATATATATGTACATTTTTTTTCTGTGTATAGAAAGTAAAAAAACGTGTAAAAAATGTAAAAAAGCGTTTTGTAGCGCCGGGCACGACGCGCGGTTCTTTTGCCCACAGCAGGGACTCTTGCCCCGACACTATATTACCATGTGGCATATTTATTTGGTTCCAAGATTATTTTCCACTAGGATTTTATGGTAATCGTGGTCTTATAACGGCTAATGAATTAGTTGTTCGCTATCCTACGGAGCTTGTATGGCTTGTTATCGAGTCCCCATTTGTAGATTATAATCTGGTTTGAGAGACAGTTTTCTACTCAATTAGTGTGCCGAGGTGTTCTTCTAGTTATTCACACTTTTTTTAGTCTGGTTCTTTAGTATTGTCTTAGAAATCTCTGTTTTATAATTTTAATCTATTCTATGTATAATATTGGGATCCTATGTCCTTCGTTGAGGACAAAATGATTAAGGTGTAGTTTATCGCAAGCAAGCAAGACCATAACTTAAACCTTTCAAATATAACTTAAACCCTTCCTCGAGGACAAAATGATAGTGATAAAGATTTCATATTTTTAGATAGTATCTATTTATTTTTAGACGTCGCATTCAGAACTTTACTGAACCATTTCTGCTTCTCCTGTCTTAAATCGAGCATATAAGAATAAAAATCTTTGCATCATAAATTACCAAAAATTTCGGCCTATCTTTTTTAGAACTCCGTACCCGAATGGTGCCAACGGAACCCTATTACTAAGCCTCTGCTGTGAGTCCGTCCGTCCGTCCGTCTGTTAGCTGGCTGTTTCTCATGAACCGTTATAGAGTTATTAGAGTTGAAATTTTACAGAGTTATGTACTTTTATTGCTATAACAACAGATACTTAATAATAATAAAAAAAAAACATTTTTTAATGTACGGTGGTACGAAACCTTTTGTGTACAAATTCGACTCGCACTTGACTGTTTTTTGTTTTTGTTTTTTTTTCAAAGCCTCCTTTTTTTTCAAATTTGCAAATACTTAATCCTTACGAATATTGTGTTGTGTCCAGAGTGCCTTATTTAGTACTGACATTTTATTCCAACCGAAAATCGTCGCTCTAGTAAGGCCATCATTTGTCCAAGTAAACTATCACCAGGCCTGGCTGCTGGCCATCCATCATCGCGACGTGATGATTGATGGGCCACTCTCGTCCCCTGACCTCGGCGCGCATCACTTGACGGAAAATAATTTACAACCTTAGACCTCTATGGCTTATTGAATGTGTGCTATCCTATAGTAACTTAAAAAGTCTACAAAATTTTTTGACTGACGAGTTTTTCGTTTATAACTCGGAGAATCTCATAAAAAAATCACTGAGAAGTTTTCGTTAACAAAAAAATATCACCTACTCTACATTTACCTCATCAAAAAGCTATCCCATAGTGTTATTAAAACGTATTTTAATGTGTTCATTTGAGTCATTTTTTTGAATATTTATGTGAATTCTCGATTAACTTATTTTGGTCATTATTTTCTGCTATATTTCTCTGATTAAAAGAATAGTCTTTTAGTCGAATGTAAGATAATTCCCAACACAGTATATACATCTGTATCACAAAAGCCTTGCTCTGCCGCCGAGCAACGTCTTAAAAGTACCAGAGTAACATGAATATTACGAACTGTATTCTTAAAAGTCAATACAGCCTCAATACTCAAAGTTACAGCAAAGATAATGGTAAAAGCATTACTTCCAAAACGATACCTACGCTTACGTGATCCAAGAGGTTGCCATACAAAAAAATCTCCCATAAATTTTATAATTTATTCCCCGCTGGACGGGTTAACGCAACGTGTGTAATAATAATAGCAGCACAGTGTATCCTGGATCAGCTGGTGCTCTTCAATCATTTTCAACAATCCAATCTATTTAAATTAAAATTACATTTACTTTTTTAGTCACGTGCCTTAGAGAAAAAATTAAACTATTGAATTATTCGACTAACGGCCGATTTCACCGTACAAACTGAACACAGTTTGTACGGTGAAATCAGCCGTTAGTTTAATTTTGTTCAGCTTTGTTTAGTTTTGTTAGCGTTCACCTCTAAACTGAGTTCGAGAGCTGATAAATAGTATAAAAACTGTGGCCAGTGACAGATTTTAATCTCAGTTTAGAAGCTAATCGCCGTTGAATGATAAAATCAGACCTCAAACTGATTTTATTCAATGTTACTAGAACAGCTGATCATACCTTTTTACTGCGATTCATTAATTTATGCTCATTTATCCCACTCATTACACCGTAGACGTCCCAGTCATCCCTCCCAGAACTTCTATAAGCATTACTCTACTTGGTAATAGTGCTTTCGAACAATCTGATGAAAGGATTGAAACGCGCGCATGTCAGTTTCCTCACGATGTTATCCTTCACTGTTTTAGTGAACTAATTTTCAGTGCGCGCATACATTTTTCCAATAGTCCTTCGTAGTGTACGAGCAGACGTAAATTCAACGTTGATTTTAAGGCTTTTTAAAATGACTTATTAGTTGAAAAATTAAAGAGAGAGTAATAATATTTAAGAGTGAAATGTTTCTAGTCCAGTAGCAATAACCGCGGATTTGAGATAGCAGTAACACAGCTGAGTGCTGATTCACTACGCCATCAGGCTGGCTCTTTACCACGCCGCTTCCTAGCTATTAAACAGTCTAGGTTGTAAACGTCGTTATAAACTAAACTAAATACGCCGGTTTGTACTTAATCGCTCTCCGAAGTCATCCGAGCGTTATACTCGTACCTCGTCGTACCTCTGCTGATGACCGCCAGCTCTTAAGAAACCAATAACATGACCAGTGAGGCCATTTGATTTGCATTTTGTAGGCATCTTGAGGAGTGCTCGTTTTATTTTCTATAAACAGCCTGTTTTATCTAGGTAAATTACCTTACTCTTACAGGAGAGATATATCTATATATAAATATATATCACGCCCGTATCCCTAATGGGGTGGGCAGAGCCACAAATAAACACAAGAACTTGCAGCCACTTCTGATTTAAAGTCCTAAGATGAATATGGTGAACCATGGTGATAGGTGATCAGACGATCGCCATATAGGTAGATAGGTGGTCCATCATTTTGGAGAGGATACTATCCCTTAGGCTCGGCGTACCTACACTATCACGTATGCCAAGGAATCTTTAGGCGTCCTCAGGCATGCCGTGCCGTGCCAATAGTTTGGTCCATACTTTAGTCGACCATTACGACATGCTCTGGTAGAGAAGTAGCTGCACACATTTTATGCTTTTTCTTCACTTCCAGTCCAGTATATTGTATAAAACATTCACTGATTACAAAACAATATACTATACCTAGTTATAATTAAGTTCTGTTAGCATGTTAATTTTATTAAATAGTTATTCATGAGCGTTGTTTCAACTAATTTGTTCAAACAAGCCTATTAGACGCATTAATATTTAATGTCTTTGTTCAAGAGGTCCCTCGGGCCATTCTTACAATTACCGGGTCATTATGGAACTTTGTGCAACTGTGCTTACTTCTTCTTTTGAAGTTCATATTGCTTCTTCTAGCTTTTTTGTCATAAGTTTTATCGTAGGTTTTATTCCGTTTACTTTGGGTAAAACAGTTTTTACGCTTGCATTTTGACGTTTTGAATAGTAGGCTAAATAAATACCTACCTACTTGCTTATTTATTTATTTAAGTACACACGCATCATTATACATTATAACGTTTAAAAAACACAATCATGGAAGGTAACTACATTTCCGATGTATAGGACAATTACGGATCAATTATTTGTTCGCGTGGTATCCGGATGAAAAAATATCTACATGTTATTCCAGCACAAGTACTGTGTATATTTCAAGTCCCATTAAAATCCGTTCAGCCGTTACTTATTTTATTTAACAAACAATGAATATATGCTTATACTTATAAATAATCTTACAGCCAATAAAGGATTTACATTTTTAGATACGACATATAAAGCGACCGTTCTACTAAATAATAAAAACGATAAATGATACGATTATACAAAACAATAATAGTAAGATATGATGTTAATAAGTACACAACTTTAGAATTTCACTTTGGGTGCGGAACCCAAAACAATGAAAACTACTGTTTCGTTGTCTCTAGAGTCTAAAGTAGGTATTGAATAACTTCACTTCACTTCACCTTTTTGTAAAGTTTTTACTTTGCCTAATAAGGAAGTCAAAGATAATGTGCTAGTCGTGTCACTAGTTCTTTCGGACCAGTGCGATGAAAGGATTAAAGGGCGCCTCAAAGGCTCCTTTCGTGCACTGTTACTCAGCTGTATAAATAAATAATAATAAATAAATATTTATGGATATTTCACTCAGCGCCATCTAGCCCCAAACTAAGCAAAGCTTGTACTAAGGGAACCAGAAGGCTGATACAATACTTATATACTATAAAAAAAAATAGTATTGAAACACCCAAACCCGAAAGAAATATTTGCAGAACATGTAAACATTTCTCCCGCAGCGGGAATCGAACCCGCGCCTCTTGCGTCTCAGTCGAGCACTCGCCCGCTAAGCCACCGAGGTTGTCGAGGTATAGATATCCAAATCTCCAGACACTGGATTCTATCTTAGAAGGTCTTCAGAAGCTATTGATATATAGCCTCCATATTCGGCTTCATGCCATTTCTGATGTCCCAGTAGGCTTCCTCATCAGCCTCAGGTATGGGCATCCATTCATGGCCCTGGTACAGGTAGCTCTTTCCGTGCCTTCCAACGTAGCCTAGCTTGGACGCTTCGTCCTGCAACCTCGATTTGGGCGGGATTTCTTTTATCCTTGACATTACGAAGGCCGTTCGGGTCTGGAAAAACGGATCAAATAATAATTACTTCCTAAAAAACAAAGTATAAATTGGAAGCATACATAGAACTAGAAATTGTTTATTTGACACACGTTTATTTGATACATGCCCTGTTCCAATTTTCTACTAAACATATTCGCCATAGGAACGTTCTTTTCCATCAAAAAGATGTACGGCGATTTTCAAAAGATAACTTTGTTGCTAGGTAATGAACGAGCCGTCACGTCGTCCGTTAGTAGAATATAATAATAAATACATATTGATGCCCGTATCTTTAAAGGGGTAGGCAGAACCACAAGTAATCATAAGAAAACTTGCAGCCATTCAAAGTCGCAAGATGGATATGGTGAACCATTATGGTGAGAGGAGATCAGCCCATCGCCCATATAGATGGTCCATCGTGTATGTTGGAGAGGATACTATCCCTTAATCTACTTTTACGACATGCTCAAGGAGAGAAGCAGCTAGACGCATTCTATGTTTTTTTTTACTCACAGTGCAGTAGATAAGTAATTAATGCTACTTTGTTATAATGATAGTGGAAATTCATATAAAACAGGCTGGAGATAAATATCCAATGATGATATCAGTACTTGGCTCAATAACAATGCTGCAACAATCTCGGAAATATCGCAATACGGATTTTACAAAATTGCAACGAAGTCGTAGCAGTACAAGATCGCATGCAATCGCCCACAATAAAAAAAAAATATCACAATTTCATGCTAAATACAGTAATAACTGATCGGGATTGTTGCTATGTGTTTGAGGGTTAGACGGCCTCGGTGGCGTAGTGGGTACGTGAGACGCAAGAGGCACGGTTTCGATTCTCGCTGCGGGACAAATTTTTTACATGTCTACCAATATTTCTAATTTGGGTGTTTTGGTAGCATAGCACTTGTAGTTTCTAATACCCACGATACAGGGAATCCTATGGATGATACTTGTTTATTTTTGAATGTTGAATGTGGCCTGTGTCCATAAGAATAGAATAAAGACCTATGTACTTAAAATATATTATTTACCTTACAAACCATAGCCCCTATGTATTTGTTGTCGCTAGTTTGTTTGAAGCGCACCTCATGGCGCTGAGCCAACTGACCCAGGGGCATACCTGGAAAACCATATCACATGGGTCAGAGTGGCAAGAGATAGGGGAGGTTGGCACAACCGAACCATTTTAAATTGTTCTTGAAATTATTGGTGTAAGAACCAGCGACAGAGTAACGACCTCTCGCATGACGGGCAAGTGCTCGGCTGAGTCGCAAGAGGCGCGGGTTCGATTCCCGCTACGGGAGAAATGTTGTCTGGGTGTTGTAGTATTATATAAGTATGTATTTAAAAAAGTATATAAGTATTCTATCAGCCATCTGGTGCCCATAGTACAAGCTTTGCTTAGTTTGGGGCTAGATGGCGCTGTGTGAAATGTCTACAAATATATATTTATTATTTATTTAATGTTACACTGTGACAATGCACAATACACCTCAACGTAGAACATCAGAACAGATCTGAATTTGAATGACATCTGTTTTTACCACGCTGCAGCATATAAATCCAGAACTGGCCGCGATCCCCCTTCTGCACCATCAGGCTGGTGTGGTTGTCCACCTGGTCCATCATGAGTAGCATCGGCGCCGTCCAGTCGAAGTTCTGTTTCACGTGGTGGTCGAGAAAAAGGTGCAGGTAGGACCTATCCTGAAGTATCATTCAATAAGTACATTTTAAAATAATATGAAACGAAAAGTTTTTATTGCACTGTACCCAGTCTCACGCAGAGATCAAGTTTACCCAGTTTCCTCTAGTATCTACATAATTAAACAAAGTTCTGAAAGGAATGTGGAAATAGATATTGTTTTCGTACCTAAGTACTCACAATAAAATATCTAATTAGGTACCTAATCATTTTTAAATTGTGAAAAAGTCTATTTTTAAATTGTGACAAACTTTTCTAAGTTTATTTTTTTTAATTTTGAAATATTTCATAATGTCATAATGGAAGCAAATGATCTGATTTCATTAATTTTAAAAATTAGATTGTAATATTGTAAAACTTTAAAATTATTTTACGAATTAGTCTAATGAGTATTTATTCGCATGCCTAAATGCATATCGGCAGTAAATTTCAATGGAAGCTTGAAATTGAACCTTTTGAATACCTTTTTGTGCTTGCCACCATTTTATTCCCTCGATTTTGAAGATGGATTACTATGGAAAGATCGAATAATTTCCATCGACGATTGATATTAATATTAATAGTGACTGCGTGGCGAAGCCCTAAGTTTTGGACAGAAGTTGATAGAAGTGTAAAAATTAGATTTTTCTCAGACAGTTTTGTTTTGTGTTTATATTTGTGTTGTGCATGTTTTTATTAGTTTAAGCTCTGGTTTTTATATCTCTTGTTGCCTGCAAGTTGTACATAGCTCATTTTAATATTATGGCACGGATCGCAGGTACATTTGCTTCTGTTACTTACTAATTAAAGTGTTCAAGTGTCAAATGAGGTCAACTTACAAGTTTCCCGGGGACTTTGAACTTATATATCATAGATGGCTTGATCGCGGCCCAGTAGTAGAACACGAACCAAACATCGCCCACTATCGAATATGGGTTGAACCTTTAATGAAGTGGACATTATCTTATTAAAATAACATTTATCCTTCTTAATTTTATTAATACATATTAATAACTAGCTTACATGTGTAAATTTTGACACCCCTTTTTTCAGTTCTTGAAAGTAACCCACTTTCATGAACTGAAAAACGTGTTCCTTGATTTGTAATTTGAAGTGTCCTAATCAAGTTTTGAGCCTATCGCATCACCCATTAAAAAGTTTCCATACAAACTTTAGTTCTCCCATGAATTAAATCTGCTACTAAATTGAATTGCGTACAATTCACCTACAATTCATGTAGGAATTGCTATAAAAAACCCTTGAAAATTGTGACTCCAGGTCGAATAACCAGTGTGGTCAAAGGATAAAGTAATAGTTTCTCTTTCTAGTGTACAGCTGTATATTTAGGGAATAAATAAAAATGATCTACTGACCTTGCATTCTTGCCGAACTCTGCACAAGATGTCGTTTTGTTAAAGGGCATGCCTCTAGGCCCCTCTTTCTTGTAAATCATTTTTGTTTCTGTCACAATTATCGAGAAAAGAATGAGGAAGATCGCCATTTTCACAAACTTCGTCATTCTACAGATGTTCGCTGAATCGTCCTCCTTTGTAGATCTACGGTACCTTATTTGTATTTTATTCTATGCCACATTCCAATATCATACTAAAGGACTACGGAGCGTTCATTATCATAGTTTTTCAGTCAAAAAATGTATGGCGCTTGTGAACAGATAACAATGTGGCTACGGTAATGAACGATAGTTGATCAGTTAGTATAATAAATAACAGTCACATACATAGTCCTGACCCCACACTAGGATTCCTTGTGTCGTGGGTATCAGAAACTACGAGTACCATGGTACCACAACACCCAGACCCAGAAGAAATATTTACAGATTATAATATTGGAATCGAGCTAATCGCGGTTAACCAATTCGCGAAAAGATGGGTTACGAATCAGCGAACGCGGTTTCTACGTTTTCTCTTACGTACAAGCGTACAAGACTTTGCTGCCCTCTTCAAAATTACTACATCGATTCCTTCACCTTCGCTCGGCATTCTTTGTACACTTGTACACAAATCGTTTAGTTTCTTTTTTTTTAGAATTGTATTTTAAGCATTTTATTTTTTTTTAATCTGAAACTTTTCTAATATTGCCTTAAAATTTATTTTCGTTCACTTTACGCACTAGGTACTTAATTCGCTCGAGTATTTGAAAAACCTGTTAATAATTTGGACGTCTCTCGTCAGGTAAAGCCATAACTTGCCTTCAGAATGTGTGATTCAATGATCGATGTGCTCAGTATCATTTGTTTGTTTGTCTCACTGTTTGTTTGTTTGTACTGATGAGTCCTGTTTGGTTCAAAACTTTCTTATAAACAGGATATTTTGTTTTACAAAAATGTGGCATCTGAAATGAAGTAACACAGATAGCGCATATACTTTATTTAACAGATTTTTACAGACACAACTTAGAACAAGTGACACGTAAGTATGTATACATATATGTATTATATATATAGTACAAGTACAATTTTTAAGCTGTGGTACTTTTTTGTAAAATTTTATTTTTATTTCCACGGAAAACAAATGTAAAAAATCTAAGTAACTAAGAACAAAGTTTTCGTATATTGCAACGATATTAAACGACTTGCTTGTCCATCAAGTTAAAAAAAACATGAAAGATGTGGTCAATCCGTTTTTTCGTGGCCTCATTATTTTGTCCCATTAATGGGACCATGAGGGAGAACTGTTTCTCGTAGTCCCATAACCGTTGTTGTTGAGGATCAGTGCTTGGCCTACATGAGACACTGGCAGTACTTCGGCCTATCACACGCCTAGTGTCTCAGTAGGTAGTTTGGTAATTTGTTGGTTTTATTTTTAAGCAGTTTTAGGTTTACTAATTTAGTTTGTAAGTTGCTACTAACACAATATGGATCATGGTCTGCAATAAACGAATTTTATTTATTACTATTTATCTACTTTCCTCGCTTGTGGTCAATGTCGCGTGAGGAAATTTTTGAGTGTTTGCTGCGTGATAAATCCTACCAACAACTCTGACATTAATTCAAATAAAATAACGTCTTAATTTATATTTAGTTTTTAACAACGAAGAAATCTTGGGCAAATCTTGAATAAAAGTTAAAACAATCTTAGATCGGGCGGTATTATTCAAAAGGAAAGTGGTCTTCAGCCTGATCCTCAATTTCAATGAACATGTCCTTCTCTTTCTCAATTTTCATCTTTCTCTCGTACTCCATTCGCATTTTCTCTGCTTGTCGATCGCGCACCACTGGGTACCCTCTGCCTTTGAACTTCAGTAAGGCTGCTTCTGTCCTGGAGACAGACAAAAACTATTTTAGACTGCACTCTCAGAGTGTGCTGTGTGTGTGTAGCTGATTTCGCTCGCCGAAATCGATGTAGAACTCTGTTGTTACTTCATAAAATGTGTTTATTCAAACAGAAAATAAAGTTTTAAACGACCTCGGTGGCGAGGCGGGCGAGTGCTCGGCTGAGACGCAAGAGGCGCGGGTTCGATTCCCGCTACGGGAGAAATGTTTGTATGTTCTGCAAATATTTCTTCCGGGTCTGAGTGTTGTATTAGAAGTATGTATTTACAAAAAAAAGTATATAAGTATTCTATCAACCATCTGGTTCCCATAGTACAAGCTTTGCTTAGTTTGAGGCTAGATGACGCTGTGTGAAAAGTCCGCAAATATTTATTTTATTATTAAACCTTTTATCATTGGTACGGTTGGCAGACACATATCTGCACAGCACACAAAAATAAGAATGCAATATCATTTCTAGGTGTATTTACAGCGCACGTGAGCGTAACGGGTCCACACAGACACGGAACGATAGCGGCATTGTAAACAAAAATGTTGAGTGCTGGGTTTATAGATGTGAAGTGTCCTGAACACGCTACGTGATCAATTCCTCATGTGACCAAAACAAATATGATTGTTACCTGATCTCCCCAAGTCTAGTGGGTTCATTCCCGGACACGGCCATGATAGTTGCATACTGGTAATCGCATAACATCATAGCTAGGTATGGATCTACTATCTTCAAACGGAGGTTGACCGAAGGCAGTGTAATTAAACTACCTGAAAATATATATTTTCAAAATCTCAGAAACTTACTTGCGAACCAAAGTTTTCTTATTAAATATTCTTACAAGGAATCACGAAAACACATTTACGTAGGAAGGTCCGGGTGATTTGAAACAGGGGAGGATACGAACCACAGAAATTATCTTGTTTGATTAAAAGCACCAATGTTTTTCTTCCCAGTCATTGGTTGCTCAGTTGATAACTCTTACGAGTAACTTTGTGTCATATACATAATATATTTTTATTTATCATATCCTATCCTACTAATATTATAAACCCGAAAGTTTGTATGTATGGATGTTTGTTACTCTTTCATGCCTAAACGGTTAAACGGATTTGAATTAAACTTGGAATATACATAGTACATGTACTGGATTAACATCTAAAATATTTTTTATCGAGTTACGCGAACGAAGCCGCGGGCAGCAGCTAGTTGTACATAATATCAGTTCGTTTTAGCTGTGAGAGAAAATCTTTTATATTATCTTCTACTTTTTGATAGTATATACGGTGAAGGAAAACTTCGTGAGGAAACTCGCGGCTTAGTCAACTCCGCACGTATTGACCATGTCTTTCCTGTGGGCAAGGCAGACTAAGCTGAGAGGATGGAATAGGTGCTGGGCAAGCCTACTCCATCTTAATTGGTCCCGGGCACTACAGCGTCCCGTTTGTGAAGGTAAAAGTTGCCTCCTGCCTGACGCTGTATAAATCATCTACTGTAGATGGTAAAAGGCCTTATTATTATATTTGATAGTATCATAACTGGAAACTAACAGAAAGAACATGTGACACAGGTAAGTAAGTTATTTTGCATAGTTTGACAGAAATATTCATGGCACTATGACAACTCACGGTGACTTTAATACACACCTTTCATAGATTTCGGTACTTCGTGGTAAGGCAAACCCTCGAACTCCCCCTTCCTGTCAATCGATATCAACAGCATTTCCATGTCAGCTTTCATGTACAGCTTCGGTCCTTCCCAATTTAAGCTCTTATTCAGATACGGACTAATATTTTCTTTGTATTTCTGCACCAGCTTAAAAAGAAGATGAAAAAACCAAAATTATAGCAAATTAAATAAAAAATATTACACTTGTTTATAATTCAAATGAGTTCTGAATAAAATTAACTAGTGTTGGATTCAGATGTGAGTGAGTATTTACAGTTGTTTACAAGTTTTAGCATCTAGAAACTCACCTTGACCGTAGGAAATGAGAATCTATGAACAAAAGCAATAGATTTGTGGGCCTCCGGGGTAGACCATGAGTAGAACGGCACCCAATCCCTGTTTATCACGTCTTTGGGATGGAAGTCGGCGTTCCGACCGAACTCATCACACGTCGTCCAATTAAAACGTCTAACTTCCTCATGTCTTTTAGATTGTAAACGAAATGAGTTTTTTGTGAAGAAATTTTCTTTGGTAATGTCACTTGGTTCTTCTGGCGGTGTGTCTTTTGGAATTTGAGGTCTATCGTGGGGACGTCTTTGTCGCGTCATGGCAAGGTTTTTTACGTGGTTCGCTGCCAAATCGTGCCAAAGTTTCTTGTCGTCTATTTTTGAATTCTTTTCTCCATCTTTATTTTCGATTTCTACATTTTCCTCGGGGTCTGCTTTATCACCGAAGAAGAATGAGTCTTTCGAGCTGGCGAAGCCTCTTGGGCGCTCTTGGGTATTATCTTTTGGTTTGTCACGTAACTCAGAGAAGCCCGTGTAGTTTGTAACGAGTTCTAGTAAGTCCACAGGCAGTTTCGCTTGCGGTTGAAAACCTTCTTTGAAGATGTGTCCGAAGGGTACCGGGATGAACCGACGTGGGTACACCTCCTCTTTTTGGGTAGACTCATCAGTTGGTGGTACGATTTTCTTTTTTCTTTCGCGGCGTTTTTTCTTGGCTTCAGATAGTATTGCTATAGTGACGAGTATGAGTAATAGCCGCATGTTTCCGTATGGCTTGTTTTGCTTACTTTTCATCGCTTTTATGGAGAGTCGGGAAACATAACATTTATTGTTGATGGTACAATGTTTTGAGAACTTCCACGAATAGTATTTAGTTTTTTTGGTTTGGAAATAAATCAAGGTGCTTATTCGGAAAAAAATGACGACTTATACTCCATACATCTGTAAACGTTTTATAAACATTTTCCCCGTTATATTATGAGCCTACTGGACTGGGAGTAAAGAAAAAAACATAGAATGCGTCCAGCAGCTTCTCTTCCCGAGCATGTCGTAAAAGTCGACTAAGGGATAGTATCCTCCAACATGATGAGATACAATAAGCAAGTATTCCCAAGGAGGGTTGACGTCAGGCAGGCGGCCGGTCATAAAACACCTTAGCCAAAACTCTTACAGCATGATCCAATGTTCATGCTGTACCGACCCCACGTAGAGTGGGATAAGGGCAGAAAGATGATGATGATATTATGAGCCTACTACATTAATCATACGAAGAATCCCTTTTTTTTGTCAAAGTGACAGTCACTAAAAAACATTATTAAGATGTTAAGTTTTATTAGGTACACTTTCAGTTTTTAAAACAGGGAAAGTGATGATAGGGCTTAAGTTTTATCAAGAACTTATAAAATCCCTGATTAAGCGACTAAAACAAAATCTCTAATAAAGTAGGTGTCTCAGGAAAACAACAGAAAAAACGTGAGTGTAAACGTGACAGTTTTATTTAGCTTAGGTATCCACTATTGGCATTTTCATCAAAAGTAACACTTTATAGGTTAACTTATAGTTGTCGGACAGAGGTCTCCTCGCAGCCACTGCATCCGTTTCCGTTGTTCGACGACCCTCGGACTGGTGACCCAAGGCCGTTGATGTGATGTTCGTCTCTCGTAGACGTCAAATGGTGTTGATGCTATGCGTCATGTTCAATATTGCCGTCTTTTATTTGCATTTAATATTTATAAACAAAACTATTTGTTTAGTAGCTATGGCCCGATATAATTAGCATTTTTGTTTTGGCTCTCCTGAAAAGCAAAAACACACGTACGACCGGTTGTGTCTAAGGTTTTTAAGGATTTACTAAAAGAGGTCCAGTCTGTTAGGGTCGAGCTCCATGTCATCGTCTGCGTCATCCTCCTGACCATGGTCATCCGGTAAACCCGTGCTGGGGCCATGCAGCATCGCTACCTCGGAGCGGTTGTACTCGTTGAAGAACCCGATAGACTGCGCTGCTGTCTCCAACTGTCAAAACATGGAGGAAACATAACTCCTCGTGGTCAAACCAGTTGAACTAAATAGTTTCACTACGTGGAAGTACTGGAAGAACATGTGAAGGATGTTTCGAATTTTGAGAATTTTTAAACGGTTAGGTACTTATTTTTTTGAACAATCTCCTATCCATATCTTTACACTTGACTGTACTCTGACGATTTGAAAGGGTGACTATTAGAAAGGGCAACTATTTGAAAATCTGACCATTTGAAAGTATAACTTTATGAAAATAAAAGAAAAATCATCATCAGCCTAATAGCAGTCCCCTGGACTGCTGGATATTATGCCTTCCCTAATGAGCGCCATCGCGTCCTATCTTCGGCTTGACGTATCCAATCTCTACAAACAGCCTTTCACAAATGGTCACTCCACCTAGCCGGAAAGCGTCCTACACTACGTTTCGTGAGGTATTTTATAAAAGTGTTTTAAACCTTACCTGATCGGGTGGGGGCATCTTATCAACAGGAGCCAACGCGTAACAGAGCTGATGTTTGCAATTAGCAATGCCCAGATACCCTGGCTTCACGACCTTCATACCGAATATCAGCAAAGGGACCGATGAGTCTGCAATACAAATTATTACAGCTCCTAAGTTGCTTGTTTAGCTAATATACAATACAAATATTTTGATTACCAAAAAAACACAAGTTACAGTGGAATTTGCTGGTGGTCCTCGCACGAGGCAAGCCGTATCGCGGGAGGCCGGTTTACAATAAAAACGATTGCCGGTGAAGTATTAGGACATCAAATCACAGAAACAAACAACAAGATAAATTAACCGAAAACCATGACAGAAGATAATTTAATTTTTTGTATGTAAATTATGATGTAATAATTCATCGTATACAATCGCATGGTGTTATACCAAAAAATTGTGATCGCTAAAATTATAAGCGTGTGCGGTATTACTGACAGGTTTTTTGCAGTGTGAAGCCTTGATACGATAAGATAACGATGGCTTACAGTCAAAAGCAGCAGTCGGTATGATCCTGTAGAGCCCAGAGGTGTTGGTCTTCAGGAAGAGCGCGCTGAAGTCGATGGATGACTCCATGAACAACTCCGCATTTGTCCAGTTCACGGGAGGCAGGAGTTCTTTGTCCAACTCTACTCTGAAGCGGTCTACCAGCTAAGCCAATAAGTCTTTATTAGTACTATAGTTCAGCCGTTTGGCCGTGATCGAAGCTCATACACCATGACATCCTCACAAACTTTTGGACTTTTTTATGTCCAAAATAATATTATCTTCAGTAATATTATAAAGAGGAAAGATTTTTTGTTTGTAACGAATAGTCTCCGAAACTACTGAACCGATTTAAATAAAAATCACCAGTAGATAGCTACATTATTACGAAATAACATAGGCTACAATTTATTTGCAAAAAATTAGGGATCCTTACTAAAACTCTAATAATATAACCCGAGGTGTAAAAAAATTACCTAAAAAATCTTAATTTGTTAAATACCCGTGCGAAGCCGGGGCGGGCTGCTAGTAAGATTGAAGTACAAACCGTGGTCTACCCATAGGGGTAGGGTAACAGACGTGATTTTATGTTCATTATTTGGGGTTTCGTATCATATTTAAAGAACAAACCACTTTTGTCGGCCGGCTGAACCGCAGATTATAACTAGTTTCTATCTCCGGGTTCCAGAAGTAGAATATGTGCCAGTCTACGTCCAGCACGGAATCGGGGTCGAACACGGTGTTGTTCAGGAAGGATTCGCAGGTCGTCCAGTTTGTGGAGCTGCGCTGTTGGGCTACTACTACCGATAGCAATGCTAGGAGGAATTGCAACATTTTGGCTCTTTTTGAGGAAAAAAATTTTGAATGAAAGTATGCAGAGTTGTATAAGACTTGTCTTTAGCGGAGTTTATACAGCAGACTGCACCTGACCGTAGCTCGATAATGTAACTTCAGTAAATTATACGTAGGCTTCACGTCCAGATCACGTCTGTGCCATTTGTGTATAAACCGCGCCTTCAACTTATGCTGTACCTATTTCTTATAGGTTTTCAGTTTTTTTTTAACCGTGGTTTCGTTATTTTGACCTTATGTACTTTCTTGTGGTAGTTTTTATACACACAAACAATTCAGACAGTATTTTGAGGAGTAGGAAGTTAAACTGATAATTTATTCTCATTGATCTTATATATACATGTTGTTTGTTTAACATTGCAATATTATATTTATTTGCTAAGTAATTTCAATAAGGTAAATATTTTGTAAACATCGTAATACAATAGGTATGTAATTGTTTGAGTTTGAGAAAGAACATAAAACTGTTTATATAATTTTTTTATAATAAACTCTTAAATGCAATACACGTTATATTGTCATATATTGGTACAAATGCAGTAGTACGACTAGCTGGTACCATTGACAGTACTATTGCGAATATTTTTTCGCTCAGTACCTGGTCTCTACTCACTAAGCAAATTTTTTACAGGACTATGCTTTCCTGTTTTTGGGATGGTGAGGTTGGTATCGATAGGCGGTTCGATAATGAAACGGGGTATAGATAAAAGATCCTTATTTTTCTATAGACTAAAGAAACATGGCGAACTATCCCCAGAACTGACGTCACTCCAATTTTGTAGTCCGCCATGAGGAAGCCGCCTTTGTAGAGGAGTTTCAGTAAGAACTTAAAGATCACACCACCAAACTCCACATTGGAAGTTGTAACTACTAAATAAACATCTGTTCGTCTTGTTTCTTATCAGTAATACACGCAGGGTCCCCTTGTCCCAGTGGCAGGGTTGCAGCCACGGATGCTACTTCAGCTCGATACGGGGGCCTTTCCCGGGCACTGAGTGACGTCACGCCGATGTTGCAGTCAGCCATTAGGAGGTAATTCCCGTTGTGGAGGAGTTTCAAGAAGAACTTCAGAATCGGAACGCCTTTCCGCGCTGGCGTTATGTCTGGAAGAGAGATTTGGTTAAGTAAAGGTTAAGGAACGGTACAAGCGAATTGAGGCCTGTAGTTGTTGGAAACACGCAATGCGATATCATCCGTTTGAGTACTGGTATAGCGTACATAAATTTCTCGCATAAATCAATTGGTACACGACCGGGTTTGAACCCACGACCTTAGGATCGGAAGGCGGGGTCACTACCAACTAGACCACCAGTGTTCTGTGAACATAAACTATGATGAATTAACAATGTATGTGACTCACTGGCATCCCGCACCACGTTGGGCACCCCAACGAACCGGCCCGCAGCCCCCTGGTCGGCGAATAATAGCAGCTCGTGCTTGGCAGTCCCCATGGTCACGTATAGCGTGGCGGCGTCCCAGTTTGGCTGCACTTCAAGATACTCGTACATGTCGTGGTAGATTCTGTTTATTATCTGAAACCATTCAATTTCATTTTTTTTACTTCTCTGTTGGACTGGAAGTAATAAAAAGCATAGAATGGGTCCAGCTGCTTCTTTCCCCGAGCGTGTCGTAAAAGTCGACTAAGGGATAGTATCCTCTCTAACATGATGGACCACTTATATGGGCGATGGGCTGATCACCTGCCACCATGGTTCACCATATCCATCTTAGGACTAAATCAGAAGTGGCTGCAAGTTTTCTTGTCTAATTGTGGCTCTGCCCACCCCATTAGGGCGTGATAATATGTATGAATTAAATTTTATGGTCACTACAAATTGACAATCGGAGGTAGATTACTACTCCAAATTGTGTGGAACCGAAGTGGTATAAGGATTAAAACGCACCACAAAAAGGCTCCTGTGCAGAGAGAGACTGTGTTTCACACATGACGTGGTGGAACGGAGCCTGGCTGAGATATGAGTTCGGTTCTCGAGGCGGCAGAAAAGTTTACCATGTTGCTTTACCATAATGCTCACTGTTTTTGAAACTGAGAATCGTAGCGTAGGGTTAGGACTATGTATGTGATGTTTCATCATTTACTATCTTAAAGTCATAGGTTTTACCACCAAAAGGAAGTATACGGCCTCAATGGCGTGGTGGCCGAGTGGAAGAAATGTTTGCATGTTCTGCCAACATTTCTTCCGGGTCTGGGTATCATAGTTATTAGTAGTTTTTAACATCTACATGAGACACAGAATCCTAGAGTGGGGTCAAAATTATACCTGATGGTCGGATGTTATGTACTCCATCATGGTAATATATATTTGAGGAAAACTAACTCACCATCGTCGTAGCATTCTTGAACTTCATATCCAAGCATTTATTCTCCATCTTCACATTCCACGTGTAGTATATCCTCCAGGACGAGCCCACCACCTGATCTATATCAAAGTACGGCTTCTGTGCTAACTCTTTACATTTCTCTGCATTCTTCCGAAAGGTTTGTTCCTTCATTTGTAAAGAGTCTCCGTAACTAGCGTAGAATAAAACTATCAGAAATCTGGTTATTTGTGCTGTCTCCATGTTGTTAATGGTTGTACTTGAGTGTGGGATGATGTTATATAGGGTGTCCAGTGTGAAAAGTGAAATGTTTGGGTTTTAAAACAGTTCCCACAATTGTGTGCTCTGTCAATACGATTCCATGAACTGAAAACATGGATTGCGTCAGTAACTGTTGTAGAATTACTTTGGTTCTTGTTTCATCACGAATTATCGATTTAGTTGAAACTGTGAATAAAATACAGAAGAGTTAAATTTATGATTTTTTCATCTAAAATAAAGTAGGTAAAAAAAAAGATACATCTTTGAACTGGGAACAAAGAAAAAACATAGAATGCGTCTAGCCACTTATCATCCCGAGCATGTCGTAAAAGTTAACTACGTGATAGTATCTTCTCCAACATGATGGACCATCTAAATGGGCGATGGGCTGATCACCTGTCACCATAGTTCACCATATCTATCTTGGGACTTTGAATCAGGAGTGGCTGCAAGTTTTTTTATGATTACTTGTGGCTCTGCCCACCCGGTTAGGGATACGGGCGTGTTAATATGTATGTATCTGTCAGCTATAGTCTGCAACATCTACAAACTTGTAAGACCTATTACTGTACAGCTACTATCGCATTTCTAACAAGAAAATCATCCCTTGGACGGCCTCAGTGGCGTGGCGGGCGATTGCTCGGCAGAGACGCAAGAGGCGTGGGTTTGATTCCCGAATTCCCGGGTTTGATTATCAAAAATGTTAATGAACATTTTCAAAACTCTCAAACTCTCAATATATTTTGAAATAATATGAAATGAAATGAATTTACGCCTGCAATCAAGCGTGATAGATACAAATAAATGGGGTCTAATGAGGAACTAGTCAGCTCAGCTTTAACTTAGACGATCTCAGTGGCGTGGCGGGCGAGTGCTCGGCTGGGATGCAAGAGGCGCGGGCTCGATTCCCGCTGCGGAAGAAATGTTTGCATGTTCTGCAAATATTTCTTCCGGGTTTGGGTGTTGTGGTACTATTTCACTCGTAGTTTCTGATACCCACGACACAGGGAATCCTAGTGTGGGATCAGGACTATGTATGTGACTGTTGGGTGTTATTTATTTATTATCCCTGTATTAATGTGCTCTTTTGAGACGGTAAGCCAAGCCATGTGCGGTATGCATACCTTCAACATAATCCTAAAGTTGATCTTTAACAGTTTGGTATACAACACAAGTTTTAATTTACACTATAATTTTAATAAATTGCTTAGTTTCAGGTGCTCATAATCAGACCCCATAATTTGTTGTTTTTTACGCTGCTATTATCACGATGGTGGGATTAAACACAGTGCGTGTTGGTCCGCATCATTTGTTGTTGCGGGGGCGGGCCGGCCACCGATGCGTATCTTTGAAATAGGTAGAATCGGTGGGCGGAATATTATTACAAGTCTCATAACCAGTGACAGAAAACTGGTTGTAAATGATTTCGCCGCCCAGCAAGGAAATTAAAAAGTTGGAATTAGTTTTGTTTATTTGTAAAAAAAATTTGGAGTAACAATGGCTGAAAAAAAACTTACTCTACCCATACATATTGTTATTTTTTTAAACATAAGATACCGATTTTAAACTGTTCTGTTTTTTAATTGCAATTAGCACAGCTGCTGGTATCTAAAAATCATTGGGTGAAACGGAACTCTTAAAATCCAAAACTCCATCCATCCATCCTTCAGCCATGAATTATTTCAGGCTACTTTTTTAACAACGACAGCTAAATATCTACTTGAAATTACGAATAACTTTTAATTTTACATACCCACACCTATTGCAAGTACAATGAAGCAAACTTCAGTTTCATAAAACGAACCAAAATTTCGCACGCACTGGGTAGTACAATTTTGAAAAATAAATTGCGCAGGCCTCCGCTTGATTTGTTCATTTAAAACAGGTTTTAATTTTTGTCCTGTTTTGAATACAAAGGTTCACGGAAGAAAAGGAAGCAAACATTATTGCAGTATTTTATCAAACATTAGAAGGAGCAAGCTAAAGGCGTGACTTGAAAGCGGAGAGAGGCGGGCGGGCAATAATTTATAAAACAAATATTTGCACAGGCTTATAATCCTAGTATTTGACCCACACTAGGGTTTCCTAAGTTGTAAATACTTAGGGTTTTCACCCGTTCCATAGCTGGACGTTTATCCGGCACAAGCAAGCAAAGCGAAGTCAAAAGTTTGATTGACAAATTTTTTGCTTTTCCTTTTTGTGCTGTTCAAAGAAAAGGTGGATGGATTGTGAGGAGGACATGGTTAAGAAAAGAGTGAGTACAGAGTTGACGGCTGGCAGAAGGGAATGTAAGAAGACATGCTGTGCCAACCCCACATAGAGTGGGATAAGGGCAAGAAGATGATGATGATGATTTTATGGTTTTCAATTCATTTTTACCTATCAGGCAGACGAATAGTCCGAGACCTTATTAGTTATTACCTAGTCTTTCGTGAAATTATTTTCTTTCATTGTTGAAATCTTCCGATCACTCAGGGCACCATTTTTCCAACATTAACTTACATGTACACTTACCCCCGAATACTCAAACGCATCTCAGAGTTGAGCATGTCTCAAGTGACAAGTTTTTGACAGATTTTCATAATAAACTGTCAAAAAACCGTGATTTGAGACTGCTTAACTTTGAGTCGTGTTTGAGTATTCGGGGGTTAGAAATTTATTAAAATTTCAGAGGTCTGTTTCAATACTTTTTGCTCAACTCTTTTGAATATGGAATCGATTAATTCGTTCAGAAACAGAGTCACTCGATCAGGTGAAATGCGGGTAGGACCACAGTGGCTGTCAGAAACAGGGTTCGCCGCGCGCGACTCATTGATGTAGGGATGCCAACAACAAAAAATATCCATAAAAGGCAATATTTGATACAAATACAAGGAAATGACTAGGTATTCAAAAATCAATATATTTCCGATTTTAAAAGCACCTAGACTTTATTTTGTAAGACTTAGGTACATAGGAAAAAAACACAACTACAAATAAGAAGCCTACTTTTAACCTAACTTTTAAAAATACATAAAGAAAAAAGCACCATAAATTCCTGGTTCCAATATTCCACTAACGGATTAAGGATAGTTCTTTACTATAGCAATGTTGTTTTCTGTTGAAAAGTTATTATCAGAAAAATTAATTTAAATATTACATATGCCAGAAAACATTTTCAATAATAATGAAGATTACGTCGTCCGTTAGTAGAATATTGGAACCAGGCATATCATAATCATTATTGTGGAGCTGAATACTGTAAAACAAGCAGTAGCTCACAAAAGAATCTTGGTAATTTGTTTTTATAACAAGTAGAAAAAAAGAATTTATATTTTCGCATTCATTCGTGAAACCTTTCAACCCTACGCAAGCCCGATCGACGTCGAGGGTTCCGCACAAAATGGATATAAATTAGAGACCCTCGATTAATGGATCGGAAGGCGAACTGCTCCTGACCCTGATGATAGAATCTAGGCATTGGCAATAATGGTTCGTTGCGAAAATATTGTTTCGGGAAAATATATTATTTTTGCACTTTCTACTAAAGAGACTAATGCCCGGTTGGTATATACAACTAACGGACGAAGAATGTCAAATTACCATAGCAACGTTATTAGGTATTTGCCTAAAAGCACAATACATTTTTTGACAAAAAAACAAATTTGAAATGTTTCGTGGAAATCTTCCATTAGTTAGATGAAATTTAGAAATCGGGCATACTTATAACAAAAACTTTTCCACATCATTTTAAAAAATTTAAGTCAGACCATTCCAGGACCATTCATTATAAGGACACATTAATTTTTAGGGAGAAGTCTGAATTACAAATGTGGTTTTTCCTAGTCTAATTCAAATTCAATAGACTAACCCTCGAATACTCAAACGCGACTCAGAGTTGAGCACGTCTCAACTCACGGTTTTATTACAGCTTTGGATGAAAATCTATCAAAAACTCGTCACTTGAGACGTGCTCAACTCTGAGTCGCGTTTGAGTATTCGAGGGTATAACTATATTTTTTCTTAGCAATAGCCTTCATTGAGAAGCTCAGCCAAACCTGAATAAGATAAATCGAGATAGGACCTGATAAAGGACCTGGGGAAATTGCCTCTAAATGTCAATAGAGACTCCAAGAATAGACATTCGTATCTTGAATGGGCGGTCTACAGTGACGCCCTCATCTAAGATTCGACTAACTAGAGGAACACGCTGCGAATTTGGTCGTGTAAATATTTTTCATACCAACTTTAGCTTTTCCCCCAGTGAAAGGAAATCGCTACATAAGTTTCTTGCATTATTCCTACAAATAAAGATACATAGAAACATACTTTGGCATTTTATAATAAGAGTGTAGGATTATTTATTTACAAGCAAGTATTTCCAGGGAGGGTTGACGTCAGGCAGGCGGCCGGTCATAAAACACCTTAGCCAAAACTCTTACAGCATGATCCAAGGATCACGCTGTACCGACCCCACATAGAGTGGGATAAGATGATGATGATGATTATTATTTATTTGATGTGTACGAGACCTTGAAAAATATGCTAATCAAAATTCTAAATTGTCCTATTACAGATGTTTCATGATGCCAGGCCTCCCTTCCTATAAGGTTTGGTGGTCAGAGCCTGTAAAACCTAATCTAAACTTTATATACTTATCGGGTGCATGCAAGCAAAACCGCACGCAACAGCTAACAATATATATATTTTTGAAATATGCTAATTAGACCTTTCATCTGATGTACAAAACAAAACATTACCTTCCTTCTTCACAGTCGAGTCAAAATATGTAATCCAATGGCGATAAAATAACAGTTTTAAAGGGTACATTAATTATATTCACGGAATAGTGTGATAGGGCTGTAATAGACAACAGAAGAGGAAGAGAAAGAAGTAAAATAGTAAACAGTATATTTCCATAGAAAAACAGCAACACAAATGACTAAAAAATAACGGCTTAAAAAGGTAGATCCTGATCTTTTGCACCAATCCCGCAGATTAACCATACTTGTTAGTCTGAAGTTTTGAGAGAACCTATAAAGTAAATCCCTTACTTAGCAGAGTAGATATCACTTTCCCTTTTCCTTTCACTACTGAATAACTTGGAAAAACATTTTCGCGTAGTTTCGTACCTATAATCCTCTACCTGAAGAGATATACCACTCTTACCCCGCGCAACCACTATCATCCATACCTACCTTTCATAGCAACTGAAAAAGCCCAACAACAAAACTAAGCAAAAAGAACTGAACCTTATTTTCTAGCAGACAGAACTCAATTTTTAATGTAGTGTTTTTTCAGTTATGCTCCTTCGCTCTGATTGGTCCTCCCCCCACCATAGCCTCTCGCGCCCTGCCTCATGCATTTAAATTGCTTCATTACTGAACTAGACGCCAGGGAACAGGGTTGTCCGTTGGGGAAAATTGTCGAGTTTTGTTTGCGAATAAGTTTTTGATATGTTTGGAACGCAATGTGTTGTAGTTTGGAAACTAATTGTAACTTGGGTTTTGGGTAAAATAACGACTGGATTCGAACTTTTGGTCATACTATAGGCTAAGCCGAAATAGGGAAGCTTTTATAAATAAAATACTGGTGACCCGCCTCTCGCTTTACTATGCAACTTAATTAAGCAAAATAGTAATCTACCGAATCAGAAATAATGAGAGTAAGGATAACCCACTTGAAGGCTTCATCCAAACTCCAATTCATTCGTAAAACGTTATGATCATAGAGCAGTCAAACATATAGGTACCGTCTCATCAACATTTAGACAGTAACGGTTATAGCAAAACAAAATCAACAAAGCTTAAAAAGTCCTAATCCTGAAGAACAGACTCAATATAGAAGCTATCATAAAAAAGTGCCTCAATCACGCCTAAACGGCTGAACGGATTTGTATGAAACTTGGAATATACATAGTACATGTACTGGATTAACATATAGGTTATTTTTTATTCGGGTACCACGTGAGCGAAGCCGCGGGCGACAGTTAGTTTAATATAATATTTGGATAAAACCTTGTTTCCTTTTAACTTTATAGGACGTAAATAACTTCTTAATGAAGACAAACTATAAAAAATAACATAAAAAATAACACAATTTTAGATATTATTGCCAACCCTGGGAAGTTGTCCCAGGGCTGCGAGGGCTATCTCGCGATCATTAGTCCCTCCGTGGCCAGACGCAGGATTCTGCATTTTGCTGTATTCTGCTGATACCTACAACCAAGGTTTAATAATTTTCAGCACTTTATCTCACCTGGCCACTGTTTAAAAATATTCAAATTCTGATTTAATTTATTTTTAATTCGCATTTATTCGATTGAAAGTATGCTCGATGGGCGGGCCCTATAAATGAGCAATAATTTGTTTTTACATTTTGGTGGGCTGCCATCTTTTGACGTAAATTAAATAGTTAGCAACTCACTGAAGCTCATTGAAAGAGTGGTGTTCGATAAATTATTAAATTCAAAAATAAAAGCTAAAATAGTTTAGTAATGTCTAATTTGTGTAAAAATACAAACAAGCATTTCTTAAATAAATGTGGTGCCCTCGTTTCATTTCCGCATTTTAAAATACAAACTGATTTTTTATAACGTCTGATTAATGAATAGAAATGCAAAGTAGTGTAGCTTATCGATAGTCGACTATCGATAGTTTAGGCAAAACCAAGAGAATCGATAGCGCTTCATGACCAATGTTTCTTTGATAATGGCATACCAACCAAAAAGACTGAAAACTAAAACCATGAAAACTGTTAGAAATAAAAATAATATCGGTACTACCGATACTATTTTACGTAAAACTATCGATAGTATCGACAGTATTGCCATTATCAATAGTTTTAGTCATAAAGCGCTAAGTATACCAATTGACTAATCGATTGCATATTTTATCATCCCATACATTTTTGCAGAACAAAGGGTTTAAGATCTTTAGATAGTTCTACAAAGGCTCAATGATTTTATTCCAATTTATCAAAAAACACACACCGGCTAGCTTCTCAACATGTCATTACGCTACCGGCTACGAATAGTAATTAAGTATTAATTAAACGAATTTTCCCATTAATTATCGTCAATAAAATGAATTGGTGGGCGGGGATGACTCGTGTGAAAGAAATTTTAATTATTTTACCTGTCGCCCTGTCAGAGGACCGTATTTCGTGATGTAATGCTCTTTTCGTATAGGTAGGTATACCTAACTGTTAATTGATACATTGATTTTTGACTTCAATTTATTAAAAAAATAGTTATTGTCATCTTATCTCTTTTATTTTTTACTAGCGACTCGCCCCGGCTTCGCTCGGGGATAAACACATAGGTTTTTCCAGCAATAATTCTAATTTTTCTCGCCGTAAAAACCATCCTTGAACTTCAACGAACATTTTAAAAAAAGATTTGGCCAAATTGGTCCAGGCGTTGTTGAGTTATGCGCTTACCAACACATTTTGCGATTCATTTTTATATTATAGACTAGTATTTTCGCTTGCGGGCGCGGGCTGCAAGCAGCCCGCGAGGATGTTGTTTCTTAGAGGCTGAACCAAAATTTCAGCCCAATCGGACGAACCGTTTCGGAGATACAAGCAAGAGGGGGTGAAAATTGGGGGGGAGGGGGGGAAATTTTTATTCAAATTTACTCGCCATCCTATTCTCTATACGAATCCACTTGAAAAAATCCCATTTCACGAGTCATTTCGGAGAACCAATAGAAGGGGGGGTCAAAGGGGGGTCCAAAGGGGGGGGAGTAAAAAAAATGTATTCCATCGAGCACCCTCTATCCGAATCTACAAAAAAAACATGCCCTCGTCGGGAAGAATCGGGACACCGAACGTGGGGGGGGGCGAGGGGGGAGGAAAATGGGGGTTTTCGGATTTTTCCCCCACTCACCGGGACTCCCCGAACATTTCCCCCATACATCATCATCGTCCATCTCGACTCCTTCTAGGAGAACAATGATGTCAATGAGTGAGTGGTAATCGAGCTTTATATAGTGTAACTAGTCTTTCGCTTGCGGGCGCGAGCTGCACGCAGCTCGCGAGGGACGTAATCGCTGCTGTTGAAAAAAAAAAAAAAAAAAAAAACTGTCACCTTTGGCATTTGCATCGCGCCATCCTCTATGACATTTGTTCAAGCACCCATTACTTATCGCTTTTAGTTTTCGAGATATCGTCGATCAAAGTTTGTATGGCGGCCATCTTGTTTTCCGCCATTTTGAATTTTTTTCACCGCACATCGGATTCGACCAGGGTGCATGTCCACATTCCGCAAGCAGGAGAGATCTTGGTCTTGTCGTTTCGTCTGGCAGTAGGTGATGTCCCTGATGAGGAGCAGTTTTCGAAGATTTCGGATTTTTCCCAAATTGGAATTGACTCCCTGAACACTTCCGCCATACATCATTTTGACCCATCTCTACTCCTTCTGGGAGAACAATGATGTCAGTGAGTGAGTGAGTGAGTGGGTTTGCAGCTATACAACGTGTAACATAATGTCCCTATAAGCCCGAAAGGGGTGTATTCAGACCGAGCACTTGAATACATTGACGTGTGCAAAAGTTCAATACATCATATTTGAAATTCCAATACAATTAAAAACAAATTATTTCATGAGAAATTTGTGACAACCCTATATGTTTGTTTACCATTTGCGTAGGTAACAAACACACGCCCACCCTCCTATCGCGTCGGACCCACACATACGCAGACAATTGAACGCGCGGCAAGTTTCAAAAAGTACCTAGGTGTAATCACCAAAGTTTTCGTAAGAATTTGCAATTTTTTTAATTCTACGTAGAAATTAAAGTCGAAGATTAAAATCACGATATCTTTCACACATAAAAAAACAACTACCTACCTACATCTACCTAGGTAGTTACCTAAGGACCTAGGTACAGGAAAAGTTAAGTTATACCTTTTCTCCCTTCTTCTTGGTTGGCTCGGAACACGGCTAATTGACATGGTAGGTATGTAGGTACCTAGGTTGGTATTACTGGTACACATTCACATTCACAATCACAAAATTATTTTTGTCATTTTTTATTAGTAAGCTAGGTACTAATGGGGTACCTACTAGGTAGGGTGATAGGTTAGGTACCTATCATCATACCTACCTATCACTGAATTTTATCACTGTTGACACACACAGTAGGCACTCGGTATCCATCAAAGGGAAGTAGGTACAACACACCACCGAATTCCCGGTCTTCCCTCACTGGTGCGCCGGTGGAAAGATCCCGTCGAGAGAAGACGGTTCACCAATCCCAGAAAATAGCCCGTAAGATAGCAATGGCCGCCCTGGATAACGCTCTCTGTAGAGCTGACGCGCCGCTACTAAGTAGCTACTAACACACACACACAACACCATATCATAATACTCACCGTTTGAGTACAAAGCCGACATCGTATCGTTAATTAGTTACGCAAACCGAGAGATTGCTTGTTGCAGTTGTTGCAAGGAACGAATGCTAATTGCGACTGATAAAAACCGATCTGTTTTGCGACCAAAAGTAGGTACCTATTGCCGAAAGCCGAATTTTTAGGGTTCCTTGTCTGGGGTAACCCACTAAATACCGATTGGGAAAAAAAAGGAAAAAAAACTTCACCATACATCTACTACTACTACTACTACTGTCGTCGTGTCCGTGTCGCTAGCTCTTTTGAACCAGTGTGGTGGAAGGATTAGAGTGCACCTTGAAGGTTCCTTTCGTACACTTTGACACACGTCTATGACATGCCTGGTTTCCTCACGAGGTTTTCCTTCACCTCTTGAGAGCATTGATATTGCACACATAAATTTCGAATCGAAAAATCCATAGATTCGAACTCACGACTTAAGGATGGGAAGGCGGGGTTCATACCAATATGCTACCATGTGCTCCATCCCCATTTGCTACTAGGTACCTACCTACTTACATAATAACCTACCAACAATTACGTAGTTCAATCAAGAAAAGTAAAAAACAAATAAACCTACGGAACCAATTTGATTTTATTAAACAAACGCTTGCGGTGCGGTGTCGGTTGACGGTTGCGGATTTTGAATTTAGCAAAGGCACCGACAGCCAATTAGGGCAAGGTGCCATCCCACTTATTGTTGTTGTTGCTTCAATGCAACCAATGACAAATAGGCTGTTCACGATGAAAATGAAGATTAGTAAGACAGATAAGTCACAACCTTTGACTTTAGTGCCCAAGTAGGTAGGTACAAAATTGCATTGAAAAATGCTCCAATGAATATTGGAATAATACATCGTTGGAAAAACTAAAGTGGAATAGGGTCACGGCTTTATCCTCAGGCACGGTAGACCTCTTCTCATACTTCTTGTTACCTACCTACTCAAGATGCTTTTAAGGCCCGAGTAGGTAGGTACAAAATTGAGTAGGTATCACGGCTTTATCCTCAGGCACGGTAGACATCCTCTCATACTCCTTGGCACCCACTGAGGATACTTTTAAGGCCCGAGTAGGTAGGTACAAAATTGAGTAGGTAAGGTACCTATCTCCTATACTAGGTACTTAACAAAGAGATCTGAAAGGATGTTTACGGTGCCTAGGGATTTTAGTCGTGATGTGACCTTACATTTTAATTACCAATAAATACCAAGGTCACCTCGTTATTAGGTAAGTAGGTAGGCATTTTACTAATGGTGTCTGTTCTGTTACCTGTTTCATCTAGAGTTCACACTTAAAGGTCAAAAAACAGCTGTAAATAGGGATGCCTCATGTTGTGTCAAGTTACGTATTGGAGCAAAGTTTAAGAGACATTTCATGAATGAAAACCTTTGAAATTTTAAAAGTCGTTGAACAAACGTTGTTCGCAATGACGTATAGAACACCCCCGTTTCGGGCTTATAGGGACATTATGTTACACGTTGTATATAATATAACGAGCTTTATATAGTATAATTATTTGTTGATATAGCGGCAATAGAAATGCATTTTCTCTGTGAAAATTTCAACTCTATTACAGTTCATGAGATACAACACGCTGACAGATGGACAGACGGACAGTAATAGCTGAGTAATAGGGTCCCGTTGGCACCCTTTGGGTACGGAACCATAAAATACAAAACGATCCTACTAACACCCGAATACTCAATGGCATCTCAAAGTTAAACACGCCTCAAATGACAATTTTTTGACAGATTTTCATCAGAAACTGTCAAAAAACCGTGAGTTAAGACGTGCTCAACTCTGAGTCGCGTTTGAGTATTCGGGGGCTATTAAACTATTTTAGACTTTTGCATTTGATCTCTATGGTTTTCCTCTAAACAGTATCTGAAGTGACTGCGATTCTTTTTTTTAAGGTTTCTTATAATGTAGTCCATCAACCTGCTTACAAAAGATACCTTGCCATACTAAATAACTGAAAAACTAGGAATAAAGGAAATAAAACAAAATAATGTTTAATGTTGAATTATTTTGCTACAAAACTTTTTCATGAAACTATTACGACCACACACGTAGCAAATTGGCAAACCTTTGGCAAACATTATTGACTAGTCAAGCGTGAACTTTAGAAAGTTAAAAGCAACCCATTTTTGGGGCTACATTACTACTGTGATATAGTGAAACTTTGCATCTTGCGTCCTTGTCTATCTCGTGACCAATCATATTGCTGTATCTATTACTCAACACTCGCTGAACTTCGACAAGTCCGATAATGTAGCCGGATATATTTGTGGACATTAACGACGACCTCAGTGGTGTGGCGGGTGAGTGCTAGGCTGAGACGCAAGAGGCGCGGATTCGATTCTCGCTACGGGAGAAATGTTTGTATGTTCGGCAAATATCCGGGAAACACACCCAACACCCAGAGTGTTGTATTATGTATTATAAGTATGTATTTACAAAAAAGAAGTATATAAGTATTCTATAAGCCATCTGATATCCATAGTACAAGCTTTGCTTAGTTTGAGTCTAAATGGTGCTGTGTGAAATGTCTACAAGTAAAAAATGGGGCGCCATCTAGCCCCAAACTAAGCAAAGCTTGTACTATGGAAACCAGATGGCTTATAGAATACTTTTACTTTTTTTATGTAAATACATACTTATAATAGGTACATAATACAACACCCAGACCCGAAAGAAATATTTGCAGAACATGCAAACATTTCTCCCGCAGAGGGAATCGAACCCGCGCCTTTTGCGTCTTAGCCGAGTACTCGCCCGCCACGCCACCCTTTCAGCCCAACTGAAGTTTCTGCCTAATTCCTTCAGGCGTTACGGATGAGTGGGAACAAACATACCTACACACACAAACCTTTGCATTTAACGTGATTATTTTCCACTAAATGCCTAATAATCTATTAAAACTCGGCAAAATCATACAAAATAACAAAGCTTCCTTGTAAACGTTGCAGCCTACCATTCATTTTCTATCCAATCAACTGATCCATACATCCATACTCCCAATCGCTCCTCAATGGACCTTTTTTCAACGCCAGCTGTAAAATACCGCGAAACGTCAACAATTTGCCTATTTTGCCGCCAATCAGTGTTACCAATATCAATAAAGCTTGAAAGATCCAATCAAGTTTTGGTGTCACATTACTTTAACCTATTGTAGGTAGATTCGTGATGTTTACAAACATAACAAGGGCTTGTCATAATCTGTTTTTCAAAAGAGTCCTTTCTATTTTTCGGTCTGGCAACTTTGAAAAAAAGTTTTTTTTCGACGGCTAAGCGAGGCGGGCTAAGGTATGGATTTCAACGCCTCATTGTTGGTTTATCCCGATAATAATAAAGGTGTTTCAAGGAAAGGGAAGGTAAATTGTACTTACTTTGATGTGCAGATAATTCGATGGTTGGTGGTCCTTTTAACAGTTGACAGTTTAGAAGGGTAGACGAGTTTCACTTTCTATAGATTTTTTTTCTCTGAGCTTTTGATTTTAAACCTTGGTCAGTCGTTGATCATTTATGGATAACCAAGCTAAGCATATTCGTTATCTACAAATCTTATTCAAGGCTTCTGAAACCAATAGCCTAACTATTCTAGAATGAATCCCCACAACATTTTTTGTAGTTATAGTATGGAATCATTATATTTTTGTAAACATTTCTATAGTGTGGTCCTTTAGTCTGAACTTATTATTACTATTTTTTAAGCCGTTAAAAAGAAATACAGTTCTACGCTCAGAACAGCAAATGAACTTTTTTCTACGCCCTTGTAGCACTTTTATCATCTTCTGTATGTACTTATTCTTGTTTCTCTGAGCATTTATGAGTTCCAGCGTTGGACCAAGTTCCTGCTTGCCATAGGTATCTCAAAGCTTACGATTATCCTCAAAAAGGATCTTTATCTTATTTTCTCACAACGCAAGATTAAAAATTCGCGCCTTTGCAACATCACAAAACAAACAATTCCATACAACAATTACATTACACGAAGAAACCTCAACTGTCAAATGCCGAAAATACACCAACTTAACCTTGTAACCCTAAAAATTTATATCAACCTTGTTGCACTAAGTATAAGGCTCAAATTGCATCAACTCCTTGACACAGAAAATTTTATAAAATTGTTAAAGAGCTTGAAGGCAGTGAAGCGCGAACGCTTACGCGGGACAGAGGGTCCCGTAGTTTTTTTCTAATCCTAACCGGGATTAGGTTAAAGTCCTTTTGATTGGCAGCCGACGTCAGTTGCACATGAGATGCATGCTCTGATGGGGAATTCGGCGGTGTAAAAAATGCGTTTCTTGAATGAGCGTTAGTTTCTGAAATAAAAAAATGCTAAAAAAACATGTAGTCCGTGTTGAACAGTGTTCAAACCTCAGAACAGCAAAACAACTTCGTTTTTTATCTATGGTTCGAACCAAGTTTTCTTTAACTATTAAAAGTCTGCATCAGGCTTAAAATCTGTAATATCACTGAGCAACAGTGTCTTAAGCACGTAGTTTTTACTTGCTCAGTGTCATAAACCAATAATGGTTTTAAGTGCCGTGTGCAAAAAAACGTACTATTTGAACATGCCACTGTCAGCCCCTCTTAGAATTTCTTGATCAGTACCCACCATTCTGCAGCATCATTTTTTTTAACTTTTTTTTATAATTCGGATTATAGAACGGGTTTTTATCGCGTAAAAGTTGTTATTTTCTAGACATTTTGACTGTGTTGCAACAGCCGTGGTCGCTGGCCAAAATCTTTTTTCACTCCTCTTGCTCAAAAAGTCCGTCATTGTAGCGTACCAGAGCGACGACGTACAAAAACGAATTTTTTTTTATTCTTAAGTAGAATAATCAATCATGAATAAAGACTCGACACATTACTGTTTAATAAAAAAATTACATTTCTTTTTTGAAAATGGAACTAAAAGCGGTGATATCTTCGGTAGAACGTGACATGCGTGCATTGCATTGCGGCTACAAAAGAAATAAAAAAAAAGGCATTGGCGCGAAATCTTTAGAATTTTTCTCGAATTACATACTTACAAATTTAATTGGATTATTTTATTTTCTCGCAGTAAAACTACCTCGTATATATTAATGGGTCATTTGAGCCTCTTGTACAACAATCTACTATTTTACGAAAGCTATACAGGGTGGACGAGACAGTAAACCTTAACCGTTATAGTTACAGGAAAACGTTCCTAGGAGACTATCCATAACTTTTTGTGATATTCTGAACTGCATTTACAGATTTTGGAAAAATGTACAGTCAGCGAAAAAAATATTAAAATACCAAAAAATATGTTTTTATGCTAATCGATCCCATTTCGTGTACAGATCAAAAGACTATGAGGTTTGTGTACAAGAAATGCTAGAAATCCCTACAAACACAATGTCGTCTGACGTCTTATCATCGAGCAGGTGGTCTGCCTCGACATATACTTCTTGAATTTTTGTATATTTTTTCTACAATGGATACCTAAATCTATGGGTGATAGTGAAACCTATTTTTCTCAGTAGATACTCCCTTGAATTCCAACCTTGACAGGTACTTAAGGGTGTCACACACCACGGCCCGATCCGTTACGGGCCTGTTCTCACGAGCTACCGTGTTGCTTCTGTTACTAGTGGGATTATACCGTGTGTCATAGGGCTGTGACACTGGACTGAAATAATACAAATAACACCAAACAGTCACATATATCTGACTCCATACTAGGATTACGTGTCTTGGGCATCAGAAACTACGAGTACCATAGTACCACAACACCCAGACCAGGAAGAAATATTTGCAGAACATGCAAACTTCTCCCGAATTTAACCAGCAACCTCTAGCTCAATCATAATTTTTGACCGTGTTAGTTCAGTGCATTGGTCGTTGAAGTTAAACAACTTTGTGCGCGGTCACAATTGGGATGGGTGACTGCAAGTGGCATTGCGAGCTGAACGCTTCCGTGAACTCTTGTGGCGGAGTTTTTAGGCCGCCTAAAGGCCTCCGTCATGGCTTAACGACTTAAAAGCCGGGACCGACAATTTAACGTGCCCTCCGAAGCACGGAAGCGATCAGCTCGTAATGCCACTAAACATTTCAATTAACAATTTAATAAATAACCGCCATTTAATAACTACGGACAGCCCTAAGAGATCTGTCAGCGTAGACATTGACAATTCATTCGGACTACCTGCGCGCGCGCCTAATCCGAGTGACATACGAGACGTGGGCTGTAGTGTAGCGGGAGACCAGAATGCACTCCAACCTACTTGCACGCAGTACCTACAAGAATAGGCCTTCTTAGAGAACTTTACTAGTCGGCTTATAAGATTGAATAAAATATTTGATTCAGCTAAAAGTAAGTTCGTATGAGCCAGTGGCCAACTCTTGTGACGGAGTTTTTAGGCCCCCTAAAGTAGCCGCCAGCTCGTAATGCGCGGTCACCCATCCAAATTGTGACCGCGCACAACGTTGCTTAACTTCAACGATCAATCAAGATGTTACACCACGAACGCTTCCCACACGTAGGGAACAATTATGTACCTAAGATAAAATATATACCTACAACTTATGTAAACAAACCGTTGTGTATTTTTCGTTATTACGATTGAAATCACTTTAGTTTAAATAAATAAACCTCACAACAATCGTTTTTACAACTAAATTTAACTATTAGTACTACTTAGACTAAAAGTTCCATGAACACGTAATAAAAAAAGTAAGTTTTAGGTTAAGTACTGACGGTTTGTTTACATACTGGGTGCTGCATTTTGCATGCTAGGTTTCCTAGCGAAGTGTCTGAATCTAATTTAGCTATTTAAGTTCTCTTTGTACCACACTTCACGCAAATAAATTACTTCATTTCATAAATTGTATCTCCAGCTTGGCTGAAGTATAGCTAGGTAGGTAATAAACAAGTTCAATTGAATACGTCCTATCTATCCTATCCTCTTACAGCATGATCCAAGGATTATGCTGTGCCGACCCCACATAGAGTGGGATAAGGGCAGGAAGATGATGATGATGATGAATTGAGTACGTCCTATCTGTACAAACAGTCTATCGAATCTTCGGTCGCGGGACGATTTGAGGCATTTATTGGTACGTATTGATCCCGAGTGGATTTGCTACAGAAACTCATCCAACGGCTGTCATGCCGTGTTGAGTTGACTTCTCACGGCGATAACGTTCTTTGACAGTACTTGGCCTGGTAGAGATCGCTAGCAATAAAAGGCTCTCTTGATATAATAAACTGAAGCAAATATTACCAGGCTACTGGGAATGTTTTGGTGAGCACTGGTGGTCTAGTGACACCGTCTACCGATCCTAAGATCGTGGGTTTACTTGGTCGTTTACCAATGGATTTTTCTGTGTGAAAAATTCATGTGCGCTATACCAGTTCTCTCAAACAGTGAAGGAAAACATCGTGAGGGAACCCGCGGCTTGTTCAGCTCCGCACGTATTTGACCATGTCTTTCCTGTGGACAAGGCCGACTAAGCTAAGATGGTATAGGTGCTGGGCAAGCTTACTCCATCTTAATTCGTACCGGGCACTACAGCGTCCCGTTTGTGAAGGTAAAAGTTGCCTCCTGACGCTGTATAAATCACCTACTAAAGATGGTAAAAGGCCTTAGTTTTACTGGGGATGTTCAGTCGAGAAGGTACAAACTAAAAAAAGTATCATTTCACAGCATATTTGCTTTGATTCAGCAACAGTCTGACCAACTAAGGTGCAATCCGAATGTTACATGAAATAATTAACATTTTTAGGAGGTTATAGAAAACAATTAACACGTGACTGAAGTTCACAACGTGTTCACACCGAACGTGATTGAAGTTGACAACGTGTTCACACCGGTGCGATGTCGAAAAATGACGTATGCTCAATGTTATCGCCTGAGCGATGTCACGCTACTCTACATTAATACTTTTGCAGTTTACTGCAAATAATGATAGCAATAAAAATAATAGACAGTGAAGATAAATCATAAATATTTGTGGATATTTCACACAGCGCCATCTAGCCCCAAACTAAGCAAGGCTTGTACTGTGGGAACTAGAAGGCTGATAGAATACTTATAATACTTTTTTGTAAATATATACTTACAATACATAATAGTACAACACCCAGACCCGGAAGAATTATCTGCAGAATATACAAACATTTCTCCCGAAGCGGGAATCGAACCTGCGCCTCTTGCGTCTCAGCCGAACACTCGCCCGCCACGCCATCGAGGTCGTCGATTTATAGAGATTATAATTTAAAAGCCACTTGTTTCGTACGTACCTCGAATTTTATCCCTCACTAAGTTCTAACAAGATCTTAATCAGAAAAGACACCCATTCAAAACGTTAAAGGAACCAATTTTCAGAATGCCGTGAATGGGTCGTCAGAGACCGGAAGGCGGACAATGGATTGTCATATAAAGTGCACCGATCAACATAAGTACCTAGAAGTTATTTTGCTGTCCTGCTACTGAGAAGAATGCACGCACTGGTGGTAGAAAACGCGACGTTAGTAAAAAACCATTGGTTTTTTTAAGTTAAGACGGTAGTATTTACTTCATGTAAGAGTATAAAATCTACATTAAAAGCTTTTAAAAGTCTTATTAAGAATTGAAGGTATTATTTTTACCGAATTGTTGGTAATATTGGTGATAATGAATAGTTGGTGATAATGATTGTAGTAATCATTATAATAGGGTTTATGATGATATACCTAAATAATTCTTTTGGGTTTTCTTTTTGTCTTGATAATTTTTCTGCTTTTTTCTACCAGTTGGCGTCGTCGGTACAGTTCCCAGGTTCCAATATGGGAACTGTGCCGACGACTGGCTTTTCTAGATATAAATGAATATTATATTTGTATCGCAGTGTTTTATAATACAGTGCGTACAAAAGATGCCAATCTTGAGCGGACGCGGCAGCTTATATGGTCCATCGTCACATAATCGCGTTTTTGTATTTAAATTCATACAATTTGAATACAATGTTTTGCTACTGATCGATTTAGTGACAATAATGGGATGGGCGCGACATCATTGCTTAAGAAAACTGCACTCTATCGACAGTATTATAGGGTTTAATGTGGCTTGGATGCGTGGCGTTCGTTTCATGCCAGTTGTTTTTTCAGTGAAGCCTTTGAAAGTAGTTGAAATAAACTTGAAACTTCGCGCTTGCTGACGTCTTTGGTTGTGTATTTTTCACACCTCTTGCGCATTTGTTAGGCTACACTTCATTGGTAGCCTTTTGTAGTCGAAAAAACAATTAAAATTGTTAGTAACTAACACCATGGTTTCTTTGAAACGGCGACCGTTATTTTGTGTCATAAATTCTTTAGAGCCAGTGCTTTTTAACTCTTATAGGGTGAGGGAAAACGATGAAAAAATGAAGGAAATAAGTAGAAGTGCTTTCAAACCGATATGCAAGGATTAAAATAAAAATGGTCTAGTGCGAGTCGAATTCGCACACGAAGGGTTCCATACCATCGTACATGTACCTACATAAATGTTTCTATTACCTATTAAAATAAAGCAAAATGAAACACCGTATTTTCTATGGGGACCCCTCTTAATTTTGACGACCTCGGTGGCGTAGCGGGCGAGAGCTCGGCTGAGACGCAAAAGGCGAGGTTTCGATTCCCGCTACGGGAGAAATGTTTGTATGTTTTGCAAATATTTCTTCCGGGTGTTGTATTACAGAGTCGATCAGCAACTCGTACCACATGAACTCCAAGTAGCTATGTATTTACAAAAAAAAGTATTAAAGTATGCCCATAGTACAAGCTTTGCTGTGTGAAATGTACACAAATATTTATTCATATTTATTTTAATTTGGTGCCCTTTTTTATTACATTTTTAATAAATTTTTTTGTCTTTATAGCAGCAATAGAAATACATACTCTGTGAAAAATTCAACTCTCTATCTATTACGGTTCATGAGAGACGGACGGACGGACGGACGGGTGGACGGATGGACAGCGGAGGCTTAGTAGGGTCCCGTTGGCAATACGGATACGGAATCCTAAAAAAGATCTCAAAATCAGCATTTTGTGCATATTAGACCTTGTAACTGTGTTTCTTAAAAGGTTATGTACATTTTATTAGGTAACTACTTTTTAGAAATCGAATCACAATGCCGACACAACTTTATAAAAATAAAAAGGATAAAAATTACAGTGCTTGAAAAACGAAATAAAGCAAAAAATTCAGACAAAATGAGGATTGACCACAGAATGATGTCATTCACCTCAGATAAAAAAAAACGACCACAGGGGTAGTTTTCAGAAAAACCACACGACTTCTCTAGATTTTTTTTTTCTTAAAAAGTCATTTGAATACAGTAGCAGAGATCCGAATCTTTTTGTTTTTTCTTTTTTTACGAGGTGTCACAGATCTTTATCGAGGATTTAAAAACATGTTTCTATCGCGTCATCGTTTCTTTTTTATTTGAACGCGTCAAAGCCGTCACTTTGAATTAGTAAAATCCTTTATGAAGGCTTAGAAATTGATCCTTGTGGGTATGGAAAGAACCTCCGTTTTAGAGATCCGTCGATCGAAACTAATTTTGCAGCAACAGCTGTGTTTTAAGAAATCTTACTTCACTTACTTTCTTACTTATATTATAAATGCGAAAGTTTTTGTGGATGTTTTAATGTTTGTGCCTCAATTACGCCTAAACGGCTGAACGGATTTTATTGAAACTTGGAATATACATAGTACATGTGCTGGATTAACATATAGGCTATTTTTCTTCTGGGTACCACGCGAGCGAAGCCGCGGGAGGCAGCTAGTACTATGTAAAAATAAATTGCTTATTCACTTGCAATATTACTTTCTATTGCATTTCCAATAATTATTTCATTTCATTATAAAATTGCTATTTTAGAGATAGGTACCTACTTTTTTCCTTTTCAGGTACCTATTAGGTAAAACACAAGGTCAATCAATGTACCTTGTCAAAAGCTCGTATTTTATTTCCTAAGCACTTAGTCATAAAACACCGAACATTTGTCAGCAAACAAGCAATTAAACATAGTTGTATGGATGCACCCTGTCAAGTGTCAGTTAACAATAGAACCATTTAATTCGACCCCTGCCTACAGAGTGACAAATTGTAGCGGCCATTTCGAATGACAATTTTACAATCAGCTGACATTTTGTCATTTTAATTTATATGGTTTGATATATTTCTTTTCTATTCGTATTTCTGTTTAGTTTGGATTTGGTTTAGATTCAGTACCTACCTACCTAACATTGAAGCATCCACGTCTATTTTTTTTAACATACCTAAAAGTCATAAAAAGACTATTTAATTACAATCGCAGGGTGGACAACAAAGAACACCATTACGTAACAAACGACTTAATAAACAATTTTGTTACAATTCCTATTCCACAAAAACCAATCGCACAATTCCCTCCAAACTAAAGGGAAAATTCCAAAATATCCGATTTAATGTTAATTTGAGCAATAAAACCGCGATGCCCCTAATCCGATGGCTCTAATCATTCATCATGGCACATCTGCGAGCCGCGAACGATTTATAAAGTCACTGGTGTGTACCAACATCGCAGTTGGTACCCTGGCCGCAGATTAACTAAGAGTCAGTTAGTACCTACCCTGCCGCAGATGGCGTATCAGTCAGTACTAACCCGGCCGTTAGACTAGCTGTCAGTTAGTTGGTGCCAACATCGCAGTTGGTACCCTGGTCACAGATTAACTAAGAGTTAGTTAGTACTACCTAGAGTACTACCCTGCCACAGATGGCGTAGCAGTGGCGAACCCGGCCGTAGGTTAGCTGTCAATTAGTTAGTCAGGTACACTGGTCACAGATTAGTTAACAGTCAGATAGATGTACCTTGCAAGAGATTTACTCTATGCCGCTACAGATATCGTATCAGTAAGGCTCGCAGTAAGGACTGCCACAGATTAGCTACGACGTGGTATTATTGTTAGTGGTTGATTACAACTGCCCTGTATAGACAAGAAAATCACGCCGTGACATAAAATACTGACCCACGAGAACATAATAGGAATTTTATGCGGTTCGCATAAACTGTACAAACCTACGAAGCCTCAAATTATTTAGTAGTTACCTAGTTGGCCACAGATTTCGTTAGACTCCCTGCTGTTCATGTTCACCCTACAGAATAGTGGAAACACAATGAATTTTTGAGGCGTTCGCGCCGCTGTTCCACGAAACAATAAATAAAATCTATTTCATTTAGCAACATGTATCTAAAAAGTGAAAAAAGAGCACCAAAGGAGCTCTTTCGAAACGTACTTCGATCATTTATTACACTGATTTACAAGAACTAGTGACACAAGCAGTAGTAAGTATAACCTAAATGCAAAACCATCTTTTTATCAAAATTTTATATTAATTTAATTCATGTCGCAATCTTAAATTCGTTTTCTGTACTAGTATACTACCACTAGTCGTGTCAGTTTCGAACCAATGTGCTAAAAAGTTTTAATGTACACCACAAAGGTTTGATATTTGACATTTGACACATGTTTTCAAACTTTTTTTTAAGATTCTACGACAAGCCGGTTTCTTGCAGTTGAAACTATAGACATCGTAGAAGAAGCGTTTCCGTCTGCAACACCGGCCCGTGTGTACACAGCCCGCGATATAAGGGTGAAATTACATCTAACAGTACTCTACGCTTGTGAGTTGTGTTCGTTTTGCAAACATTTAACTATAGTGTTCCCCTAAGGACATTCACTCAATTACAATGTTTCATTTTATTTGTCATCGTACTATCAGTTTGGGAATTGGTACCTATGCATAGATTTCATGATGACTGAAATTATAAGGGAATATCGAGTTGATGTTGCCTACTTCTATTAAACTAAGGCCTATTGTATACAGCGTCAGGAGCCAATTTTTGACTGCACTAACGCGACGCTGTTAGTGCCCTACTATAATACTCGAGGTTCTGTTGAACAAGAATATCAATGCACCTCATAAGTTTATCTCAAAAACTTTTTAGGATCTACGGCATACTGACCTCACGATGTTTCCTTCAGAGAAAAATCCTAAGGCAAAGCCACTAGATACCAACCACCAGCGCTGTTTATACTATTTTAATTTATAAGAAACTAGCTGCCGCCCGCGGATTCACTCGCGTGGTATCCGGATAAAAAATAGCCTATATGTTAATCCAGTACATCTACTATGTATATTCCAAGTTTCATTCAAATCCGTTCAGCCGTTTAGGCGTGATTGAGGCACAAACATCCAAACATCCAAACTCACAAACTTTCGCATTTATAATATAAGTAAGATAAGATTACATATTACACTAATTTTTAGGGTTCAAGTTCTCTTAGTAATGCAAGATCTAAACATAAAACTCTTACGTTACTGACTGACGGACTGACTTACTGATAATCAATGCACAGCGTAAACCATAACTCCTAGTCCAAGAAGAATTAAATTTGGAGGGTATATACGAGTATTCCTCTTAGGAAAGGAATTCCTGAAATTCGCGGGAAGGATATAAAGGCGTAAATAGTTAAATTAATGATTATGTAGTTTTAGATTAGTTTAGACTAGATTTAGTCGTTATAGGTAGGTACTTTTTTTGTGGCTTTTGTCTGTCTTCTCTCTCTCTCTTTTCTGTACCTCTTTTTTAGTCCTTTTTCCGCTTCTAATTTGTTTTCTTTGTGTGTGCCAAATAAATGTTATTTCTTTCTTTGTTTCTTTCTAAAAAACGCAGAAAATTCTCAACACGGCCGAAGTCGCGGGGCAACTAGTAAACTAGAAAAAAACAAATTTCATAGCGAGGGGCGCTAACCCTTCGTTTAAAGGGGCAAAAAGAGGCTGCCTTTAAAAACTGCTGGTGTTAACAGACACCCTCATGATGACAATGTGTGGCTTCTTAACCCTAAGCTAAATAGACATTTTGAAGCCAAAATTGTATTTGTAATGGTTTTTTATGCATTGTGCTCTTTGTGTATTGTAGAAACCGATTAATTTGAAGTTTTGGATTATAAAGTTTTTTAGGAATGCATGTTTTGTATAGGTAAGAATTATTTTTTTCGCTAACATGATATAATAAAAAATATTTGTGTACATCGAAAGCACTGGTCTAGTGATACCTAGTGGTTGAGTATTGCCTGTCGATCCTAAGAACGTGTTACGGGTTCGAATCCCATAATTCATAAATCGATTTTTCTGTTTTAAATTGATGTGCTACTACTCATTTCTAGTAGTACATGAAAAGAGCTTTCACGGCACACTTTACTCTTTTTAGCATCCGAAAAAATTAGTGATACGAATACGGTATAGACTAGGATTTCAATTGTATTTTTTCGCTTTTTGAAATCCACTAAAATAATCCTTCCATTTCAATTTCATTTCCAGAGGGAAATGGAAGAAGAATACAATGTTGTGTCGGCCCACATAAAGTGAGAAAAAAGCAGGGATATTATCACTTTTTGTAACCTACCATATCCCTCGTTCATGCCTACTTCTCATTATAATCCATCATTAAATTGAAGACCTCTTCACAGACCTATCACCAGCTAACACAAGGTCATACAAAACATATCAGTATCGCAACAGTTGCAGAGAATGTTCGCGTGCCCTCAAGGGTGTGCTCACATGGAAACGCCATACGGCATCCCATAAGGGATGGGATTTGATTATGGTTATCTGTGCCGATTAATTTCGGTCAGATCCTGTTTGATAAATAGGTGTTTGATGCTGTTTCGATGGGGATGAGATTTTGGATTTCGCTGGGGAATTTGAAATTCTATGACATCTTTTTATTTAAAATCAAAGAAATGGAAAGTATAAGCGTAGAGGTAGGTAGAGACCATGTAATATTTTTTTACATTCTTGTTATCATTTTTAGAGAATAATTTGTTTTTTCATACAATTTTCTTGACTACAGAACAGTATGATAATAATACTAACTTGGACAGTATTTAAAATAAAGAAATTGTATAAACTACATGGAACCTCTAAAGGTTGAAACTTTTTGCTAAGGTAAGCTTTCAACCTAAAAGAAGATCGGCCTGAAGCTTTACAAAAAAAAAGCACATTGAAAACTGAAATTCCCCAGCATTTTAAAATTCGAATTCATCTACCCCTTGATTGGTGGATAGATAAGCGTAGCTCGGGTGTCTGTATTGTTGCATTTCAGCCAGTATCGCGATAACGACTGAAGGGTGCGGACGCCTGCACCATGCATAGATAACGTAATGCAAGGGTAGCTGTTGACTTTAAAGGAAAATGGGTGGATTTAAATAATGGTTCGTCACTCAATCATTGCGATAAGGAAAATAAATTGTAGAATACCAGAATAGAAAGGAAAACTTACCTAAACATAATGCAAATTTAATTTCTAGAATGAATAAATGAGACTAAAAATAGGGACCTATAAAAAATTGCATAAATACCTACTTCATCATTTTAAATAGCCTGCCATCAGCCTATATTAAACCCACAAAAAGCAAGCTCGAAGAACATCTCTAAAAGAAAGAAAAAAAGGTCTTCCAGCTCATTTGCGAGCCACTGTCTACGCGTCAATCACGCTTGGCCCGCGGGCCATAGACAAAAGTAAATCAATGCTTGATTAATGATCCTACTCCGTGGATCATTCATGAGAACCGGTTTCCACTGACCTTAGAACTTGACTGGTGAGAGATTTTTTTATGAACTGAAGAAATGGTGACTTTGTGATGACGTCACCGTCATATTGAAATCATCATTATCACTGCTTCGACAAGTAGTGGTGGAAATCGCAAAGGGCCGCGATCAGCGGAAGCTCTTGGGAAAAGTCTTTGCCCAGCAGTGGGACACAATAGGCTGAACTAAAAAAAACATAGTCCAGGTACATCCACTATCTGAAACTTTACTTTTTATGCAATCCACCACTGTCCAAGTATCTTGAACTTTTTGCTTAACTGTGTTTGCAAGTACTTAACTGCTTACGTAGTCTTGTCCATCTAAGAAGTAGTAATCTTGGCTTTATTTCTATCTTTCAGCAACTAGTTGTCACATGTTATAAACTCAAATATATGATCAGCGATTTTAAAGCGCTCGTTGCGTAGCTTGCTTTGACATTCTTGATTGATCATTGAAGTTAAGCAACGTTGTGCGCGGTCACAATTTGCATGGGTGACCACAAGTGGCATTACGAGCTGAGCGCTACCGTGCTTCGGAAGGCACGAGAACAACAAGAGTTTGTCACTAGCTCAAACGAACATACGAGTAGGTACTTACTAGCGGTTTTCTTACTGAACATTTACGAAAGTAGAAATATTATGTTTAACATGATTCTTAGGCATAAGCTTGAGTCATTATTCTGTAGATTCATAGACCATCGAAAACATAATGTCAGGTGCATGAGGAATCTTTCACCACACTCGAAAGAATTAGTGACATGTCTAGTAGTATAGACTACGTACGAACACAAAAATCTGGCACCTAATTAACCACAAAATCGTTACACTCCACCAAATAATAGGGATTAGTATGCGACCTACTATTAGAGTAAAGAGGTCTAATAAAGGACACGTAATTATGGCACAAAACACTGCATGAATATTGTACGGAACCCCTGGCGTAACGCTCTCTACCTAGTTCGGGGCAAAGAGTAAGAAATAGATGATACAATTTTATCAACTACTTAAATGTACCTACCGTATATAAGTAAATTTTCAAAACACCTAACTAAGGCCTTTGTCATCTATTTTAGATTACCTATACCCTGTAAGTGTAGTCGCCGGAACAAATTAAGATGGAGTAGGCTTGCCCGGTATCTATATCATCCTCTCACTTTAGCTTATTTTAATATACGAGTAGTCTTACTATTATTCCGAATGTAGGTAGATAATCATTGTCTTATTCAAGTATTTCAAGTAGATCAAACCAAACTCATCTCAGTTTGACTCGTAGAAAAAGATAGCTTCTATTACTGACCGTTATACATAACATATAGGTTAGGTTAGGTAGAGTTTAAGAAAGTATAGGAGTATAAAACTAGTGAAAGCTTCAGTAAAGTTTCAGTGTGGTAAAGAAAAGGTTGACCGAAATAATCTTCGCTTCAATGAGGCACAGAATCTTCTATGATCTATTCTGTCCTCTACTCTAGAAATGAAAAGTAGTGAAACAAATCGGCAACAGAAAGGGCGGGGTAGTCGCCCGCTGCGCGCGTCTGTCGCTGTGTTGCCAACATCACAAAAATTATAATTCCCATTGTGCTGGCAACCCCGACGACAGGTCGCAGTATAACACATGTTTGAGGCATTTTAGGGCAATTCCTTCGTGTAATAGGCGGTGTTTTAATGTTCCATTTATGGCGTGGGGTACACCCCTAGGTTTGGGTTAATGTTGCCATTGCAAAACTATGAATTATGGTTTGTTTCGAATCTGATAAAGATTGCTGGTAAAGTAGATATTTTCCTAATCTATATTGCTTACAAACGCAAAGAACTTTTGATTGTTCTTATTTCACGAACATTGACTTATATATAATAATAACAATTAAAACCCAACTATAATAACAATCCTACTATCCTACTAATATTATAAATGCAAAATTTTGTGAGGATGTGAGGATGTGTGGATGTGAGGATGTATGTTTGTGCCTCAATCACGCCGGAACGACTGAAAGGATTTAAATGATTTTAGGAATAACATAGTATTGTCTACTAAAATAACATATAGGCTACTTTTTGTCCGGATAACACGCGAGCGAAGCTGCCGGCGAAAGCTAGTACAACATAATTTTATCCCATACATAGGTATTTACACTCCTAAAGATATGCACGATCAACATAGCCAGCTGACCTGTCAGCCGGACAAAAATAAAACGAAGACACTTCGTTTCGGCGATGTATTGTTGAAAAACTTGCAGTTTTAGTTCAAGAGCTCTTAGAACCCATCAATTTGAGTAGAACAGTGTTCATAAAAGAACAGATGGGCTTCGAACAGCGTGGTACAACAGGCAATATGCCGGCACGCAGGGTGGCAAAAATATAACGATATTTTAAGCCCATTTCTTTTCAAGGATCTCTCAAAAATGACACTTTATGAGACTTTTTTAGTAGTTTAATATATTTTACTATTGTTTGAGTGATGATTGTATGAGGCGAGTGTGAAAAGTACCATTGGAAGGGGAAGACCTCGGCGCACGTACCTACACAAAATCGGCGAGGATTTGATAAAAGGCAAGAGTTCATAAACCTTCGAACATGCATGAAGAATGTACCTAATGAGAGTGAATAAAGCGAAAGAAGTATGTCAAGGATCGTAGCAAATGGACATCCGTGATCTCTGCCTACTCCTATGAGAAACAGGCGTGATTTTATGTATGCTACGGAAGAAATGTTTGTATGTTCTGCAAATATTTCTTCCGGGTCTGGGTGTTGTAGTATTATGTATTATAAGTATGTATTTACAAAAAAAAAAGAATATTATAATTATTGTGTCAGCCATCTTGTGCCCTATCGTACAAGTTTTGCTTAGGTAGAGGCTAGATGGCGCTGTGTGAAAATGTCCAAAATATCTATAAAAAAAATACATGTAGGTACCTACTTTACACCCTCTCAAACTTCAGTGGGCTACATAAAATCGCCGCGGGCCAAAATATAGCAAGTGGGTACTTACAATGTGATCATTTTTATACTCTTCAGTCTCGAGAGGGCTTAGATTTATTTTATAATCCTATCTCGTCGAGTGCCAAAGAATAGAACGATAATTCTGACATGCTGTGCTCATTTCATTGCATTTGACTATTACACACTATTGGTTCGCCCCGAACTGAGATCTCACTTACAGAAACCCTGGCGTATGCCTTTTAGAATAGCTGCAAAAAATCATTTCTAAATCCGTCCATCCTACGATCCCCCGTCATGCAGCAAAATGCATAAATCACATTCGCAAATATTTGCGCTATCATATCAGAATTTACTATTCAAATCCTTTACAAATATCTGTCGCCCCACTAAAACTTTTCTTAAAACGACGGCCGTTATTTAACAGTCTTATAACTGGTCGGATATAGATAAGTAGATACCTACTTGAAAACCTATCCGTACGGATGTCACTCGTTTATTCGTCCAAGCACTCAACGCACGGTGTCCGAAAGAGATTGCACTTTGTGTTTATGAAGCTCGGAAGACCAGCGCCCTGGCAAGGCTCGCCATGCCATTGCAAATTTGAGTTACCCTATTACCCTATATGGTAAGTGACTTAAGACTAGTGCCTTAAAATTGTATATGTTTATTTTGATAACAAAATAATTTTTTTTATACCTACTCGTAATGTCGCAAGAATTACACCAAGGAAACGATTTTTCGTAATTTATCCATATTTCCAGGAAGAATTATTCTGTGCTACATCCATCCACCGACCACCCGCGACGTTTATGTCATCGGTCCATCGGCTGGAGGCCATCTTACACTTCGTTTCCCGGTCCGAGGCCATTCGAGAACCGAATATTACTGAGAACGAAATTATTTGGTATGAAATGATAAGGGAAAACGACTGTAGGACTTCAATTCGTCTGCTCTATACTTTTCTTGTAAAGCGAAAGCTTATTTTTTCTGATTTCGTTGCCGAAGGTGTTATGACGGAGGTCGCTTTATATTAAACTTCTTATCCGTGCAATTTTGATGAAACGCTTTCAGGCAGGAATTATAGAACTCTTAATAATTGGAGCCTATCATTTCATCTGTTTATGCTGAACAAAAAATAAAATCGTGAAATAATGTTGGTCATAGTAGAACATACTTACCTAACAAATAGATTATTGATAGCTAAGTATACTGCTCATACGAACCTACTAAAACTGCCAATGGTGAAGGATTAAGGATTCCCTGATGCACAAAAAATCTTAATTATCTTAGATAACCTATAAGACCGCAACTGTGATAATGAAATAGAAAGAGCATGTTATGAAAAAAATGCTTGAAAATTTCTGTCGACGATAATTTATAAAAAAGTCATTAAACTACCTGGGTTTAGGTACCTACTTCTTGGCTTAAAAATCTAATATATTTTTTCCCAGAGCCTGAAAATAAAAATGTCCTGGATTCAGCAAACCTATCCCACTCATTTGCATTTCGATAACAATTTAGCGAAATAAAAATAAATAGGAAAATGCCCTGTCTGTACATAGCGTACAAACAGAGGTTTACTCCAATCATACTTAGATTATCCTAACATCATTTTACACTAGAAGTAAAACAGAATGGAGAAGGCTTTTGTGTCACACACAGAATCAGATATCAAGTGCACTTGGTAAATGTATTGGTGAGTATCTGAATTTCATGTCATTGTGCCTTGGGTTCGATGATGATAAAATAAACATCTACAATTACTAGGTATATACTAATAAGTACGTTTTCGAAAACAGAAATGATTTCATATTAAAACTTCATTTTGGTAGAGCCAAAGCTCTACCAAAGACCAAACTTATTCACTGTGCTTATTTGCTGTTTTTCTAGTTTTTATAATCAAACGGTGAAGACAAACATCATGAGGAAACCCGTGGCTTAGTTAGCTCTGCACGCATTGACCATATCTTTCCTGTGGACAAGGCTGACTAAGCTGAGAGAATGGTATAGGCGCTGGGCAAGCCTACTCTATTTTAATTCGTCCCGGGCACTACAGCGTCCCGTTTGTGAAGGTAAAAGTTGCCTCCTGACGCTGTATAAATCATCTACTATAGATCGTAAAAGGCCTTATTATTACAATCATGCTAGACTGATGATGACACAAATAATATTTACACAGATCATTTATAGTAGCGCCTTATTGAGTTTTGTTGTATTTCTTGGATCCATGTTTGTATGGCGCCGATGATCGCCCCCAATGAATACGTGATCAGGTGGTGCCCCATTGGCCAGTGACGCGCAAAATACCTCATTTAAATGCAAGGGTCAAACTGTTTCATATTTCCCAAAAATCCTATTAGCTCTGTACACACTGATTCTGCGCTTTGTTTTAAATTCTAATGAGATCCGTCTCGAAGGGCCAATTGGGCAAACTAGCTTATGCCAATATACAATAAAGGCTGGTTTGCATGAAAAGAAGTACCATTCCTACTGTATTATCGCATTTTTTGGCCCCAAAGCCAAACTGTATTGGTTTTTATTAGCAACACAATACTTTTAATCCAAAAATGACTCTATGATAAATCTGTTACCGAACCTCCCTGTTACCAGAACCCCACGAAAAGTGGACAAAGCTTATAATTAGACGGAAACATTTTTGGCAGATTTCACCAAAAACTGTACTGAACAATGGAAACATGAAACTTGTCAAAAATCTCTATAATTTGGCACTTCGGCCCGCCCCCACCAGAAAACTTAATCAGGACGTTGTGCCTACATTTCTGTTTCCGATACGATAGTATAACGTTTGAGCACAGATTATCCAATCAGTTAAGATAAAAGGACACGCTTTTTTACATTCCGCCATTTTTAAATAATCTTACGCGCCAAAATTTGACAGTTGGATAGTGACGTTTGTGCAAAAGCGGGAGAGTTGATTATTGTTTGCGGAAGGTGCGTTCTGAATCTCGTTTTGTGTTTTGGTCCAGGGTTGTCGCATGCAGTAGAAGTGTGCCGGTCACGTGGACGAGATTAGGTGGCGTATTCACGTCGCGCGCACAAAGGGGTCGAGGAGACCCCGAGACGTCAATTGTGTGGGGCTTGGGGGAGGAAATTCGGTAAGTTGGGTTAGATTTGAATTATAAATGCAACTGGAGCTATTTGCATATCCCACGGGTGTCAATGTTTTTAGTGATGACGTGTTTTATTTAATTTTCAAATTAAGGTCTGGTTTGGCCTTGCGTAGGGAAGTAAGCACCTAATTGCTGGAGTAGGATTAAAGGTAAGTATGTCTTCTTCTATATATTGCAGTTTCATTCATGCGTTTTACTTAGTCTCCAATCTCCTTAAAAATATTAAACTTGAGGATTTTTTTTTTTTTTACTTTTTACTGACTGGCTATCTGAAAATGAACGCACAACCTTAACCAGTCATAGAAGCATGAAACCTTGCAGTGGGATAAGCTAAATGTAAATAAATAATAATACCTATTTTAATTAATTGGTTACTTAAAATAGCATGGGTACCTACCGTAATTTTTCAACAATCACTATAATTTCGATTCCATTATTCATCATCCAAATCGGTACTACAGCACAACAGCGTTGTCACCAGCCCCCAAACTGGTTATGATTAAGGAGGGTATTCCCCGGTGGATAGACACAATTCATTTCTGTAAATAATGCCACTGAATTAAATAGGGGCGTCGGGTTTGTTGTCTAAACATTGTTAGGTGCAGATTGTCAACTGAGACTTGGTGAAGATGGCTTAAATTTTAGTAAGCAACACATTTTGTTACTACAACTACTAGTTCTTTCAAACAAGTGTAGTAAAATAATTTAAAACAGTTTCTTTCATGCACTTGACATTTTTGACAGCTTGGTTGGTACTGCTTGACAGCTTACTGACAGTGCTTAAACCAATATGGTCTGTAGTCTGCCCGTAAAATTTAATTATCCAAGTTTTACCCAAGAGCTTCATTGTTTTTACCATAATGAAAGGAAAATAATACGAATTCTGCTCACTACGACTACCTCAGTGATAGGTGAATTAAGTCCAGTAGCAGGAGAAATCTTGACATGTTCTGTTTTCTTCCAGGTTTGGTTCCCCAAAGTGAAAACACAATTCTTTGAGACCCAAGATACAGACTCTCGAGTCTAGTTTGGGCCTCGCTGGAAAATTATTTTAGGATAGGTACCTAAGTTTACTAGTGCATTGTATCACTTTAAGTTGTAATCTTGTGTTTATGTTTTTGGCAATAAACTTCTTTATCTTATCTTATCTTTAAATAAGAGAAAAGAAGCACGATAATAAAACTTCAAAAATCCATGTTTTGCGTATGTTTGGATCTAGATCTTGGGACCACATTTTCAGATGCTTTTTATTCTGTTAGGTAGGTAACCATTTCTTTAATTGTTGAAACCAGATTTTTTATTCATTTTGTATTTTTTTTGTAATAAGCAATTCATTGATTTGACGGATAATTTGACTTCAGTATTTTGCGCGGTCTTACTCTGTCTTTATACATTCAAAATCTGTAGCGCTACGTCTTTCAATTCGATTATAAATCGGTCTAGACGCGATCGTACAGTGGCCTCTTAAGTACAGAACCTAGTACCTACATTATTATCAGAATATTACAACCCTCATGGAATAGCGTTCCCCATCAAAAAATCTTTTCCCACTTCAAAATCGATCATCACTCAAATCCTTCCGGGGACATCTGTATACATAAATTGTTCGTATCGTAATCGTATGTACATAATGGAATGAGTGCAATATGCGTCCTACGACCGATGGGAATTGAACGCACTAGAGGAGTTTATCACAGAATGGATGTGGCATTTATCATTTTAATTTTTAAGAAAAGTACTTACGTATTAATTGTACAAAATGTAAATAATGCCATCGTATTTATTTTCTACGTTTCAGAAATATTAGAAAATTTTAATCTTCACTTTTGTTATAGTACCTACAGCTGTAACAAAAGGCTGTAAGGCTTTGTGTATTTATAAATAAAACCATATAAAATTAAAATTCGTTTTTCAAATTTTCACAGAATAAAGTAGACTCACTCCTCTAAGTCTATAGTAGACTGATTATTGACAGACATTTTTTATCTTTTTAAGAAAACTCTCTGACATCTCAATTAATTGGAAAAAAAGGTTTCACTGTCCCCACAGAGCTGGCTGATAAGGGATATCCCTGAATAAAAACAACACGTTGATAAACGCATTTTCCTGATACAACTGACCCGTACATAGTATGACCTCTACCATCTGTTTTTGATCATTCTTTGGAACACTGATCTTGTTCTGTTCCGGAGGCGGGCGTTGACTCTGCTACACAGTTTTTACTTTTGCAGTTGTCAACGTGCCATTTGTTTTATGTAAGTACCTCTAATGTTTTTGTTCCAAAATAAAAAAAAAATGAATTTGAATTTGATGATTTTTAATGTGTCAGGAGACCACTTTTGCCTACACTTTCAGGACGTTGTAGATCGTCGAAGTTTATTATTTCCCCAGTAATCCCCAGTACCATATCCTCGCGCCTCGCATCGGTGTGGTCCCCAGAGATGAAACTCAGCGATCGCGCAGATTCAACGGCCGCGCGACACAAGTGGTTGTTACTGTTTGCTCATCATTTATTATAAAACAAGTCTTTCGAAGCTCCAGTTTCAGAAGATTTGGTTTCTAGATAAAAGACTATGCCGAACAAAGATATTTCCACTGTGACAGTCCAGTTATAGGTAGCACTACCCCGATGCTATACTATGTATGTATGTTCGTATGAGTTACCCCGGAATAGGTACTCAAATCCGACTCAGAGTTGAGCACGTCTCAACTTTGAGATGCGTTTGAGTTTTTATGCCGCCTAAAAGCCTTCTTGTAACCGCGCACAACGTTGCTTAACTTTAACGATCAATCAAGACTACTTACACACGGTGGAAAACCATGGTTGAATGTCAAATATTTGCACACGAAATCCATAGCTGTCATTTTTGACGCAGTCTAGAATGTTGGGAAGTATATAAATCAGAATCAGAATCATTTAGTTGCAAATAAATGAAATTTGATTCTGATTCTAAATTCGTGATGTTGGACTTTGGGTTATCATTGACGTGAAGTTGAAAGTCGCCATTATTACATACCACATACAAACCATTACAAGATGGCGTCACTAGCAAATTGAAGCGCGCTATAATCGCTGCGTTTTGGAAAACCGTGTGTTCCAGCCCGGAACTTCACAAACTTAGCCATTTTAAGTGAGCTTCAAGTCTCGTGCGTCTCTTTTTTGGTTCTGTTATCTTGACAGTTTATCAGTTTATTGCACACCCACAGATATAACATGACTGACGTACCTATCTAAACGTTACACCTACACAATAAAATTATCTTACAGTACTTATACATAAATAAATATTAGAAAATCAAAGCATAACAATAGTATGTATTCCTAACAAATTACATCTATACACTAAAATCTAAAAATAACACAAGAGAGAAAGAAAAAAAAAACAATAGGTATATCTTGACAGTTCGTCAGCGATTAAGTTAAGTGGGGCAACTGTTAGGAATAACGACAAAGCACGAAGGTAAGGGCAGGGGAATCGTTGAAACAAGGAATCTTTGAATTCCCGGTAACCACCGTGATTACCAGACAGAGTGGTGCGTGCTGGCGTGACGTCGCGTGCACGCCAATCACCTCGCCTGTATCGTCCGCAAACACCATGTCCAGGATAAGCACTACAATATGAGGACTCCGCTAGGACACGGCTACTACATTCTGTCTCGTTAGCGGGTCAACAGCGGGTCAGACCTGCCGTCTTTTTGATCGAATCTCATGTAATACCAGTAGTGTGTAGTGTACTACCCCTTTCCGTAGTTACAGAAACTACCTAAATAGATTGTCACTATCCCAACACCAAAAATTGATAAGGATCTAGACGACAGGACTGACTCGGGAGACTCACAAATATAGTGTGTAAGTTATTTTTGAAGTGTTGACCATTCAATTAAGGATGAACTAAACATAATAAATAAATAAATAGTATATGTGCACATTTCACAGCGACATCTATTATATGATTATGTACAATGTTAAAATTAGCATTTAATATTCGTATGTCTGTTTGTAATGTGCTATTTGCTGGTGGTCTAGTTGGTAGTGACCCCGCCTTCCGATCTTATGGTCATAGGCTCAAACCTGGTCGTATACCAATGGATTTTCTGTGCCAAAAATTTTTGTGCGCTATACCAGTACTCTCAAACGGCGAAGGAAAACATCGCCAGGAAACCCGCGGCTTAGTCATTCCGCACGTATTGACCATGTCTTTCCTGTGGACAAGGCCGACTAAGCTGAGAGAATGGAATAGGTGCTGGGCAAGCCTACTCCATCTTAATTCGTCCCGGCACTACAGCGTCCCGTTTGTGTAGGTAAAAGTTGCCTCCTGACGCTGTATAAATCATTTACTATTTGCTTAAAGTTGAGCGCTATTCTGCTGTCCCTACCGAACCACAGGGCTGGCACCTGCCAACTGGCAGACTCGGCGCTGACACACGTCGACGCGAGGATCAGCGGTGCGGTTAGACTCGCGTGATCACTGATCGATCAGACATACTGAACCAAATAACGTTTGTTGCTGATAAAAATCTACACTTCCAGACCTTTGTATTCTGGAAAAACAAAGAAAAGTATAATAATGACGGCCTCTGTGTCGGCCTCAAAAAATAAAATAAGAAATAGACATCTAAAGACCGTTGCAAACGGTCTATAGATCGCTCACCTGATCCAGATCATCAGACGGTGGAAGTGTGCCCAAGACGCTAGCCGCATTGCCACGCTGTACAATGTACTTGTGCCAGAGGATTCCGCTCTTCCATATTCATATGAATGGTTACTAAACTTATCTAATCTATCTATCTGCACAAAAGAAGCTTTTGAGGCACACTTCAATCCTTTCACCACACTGGTTCGAAAAAAGCTTCATAAAAAAATATACATAGGTAGGTATTTTCTTATATCTTACCTTATATTTTTTTTTTACCTTATCAAAAACATTCTAGACATTGCTACGCAGAGTTGTAGGCATAGGTCTACGTCGTAGCATAAAGTTCTAAAAGCCACAAGTAGTCATAAGAAAACTTGTAGCCACTCCTGATTCAAAGTCCCAAGATGGATATGATGAACCATGGCGACACGCGATCAGCCCATCGCCCATATACATAGATGGTCCATCATGTTGGGGAGGATACTATAGGTACCTTAGTCGACTTTTACGACATGCTCGGGGAGAGAAGCAGAGAAGTATAGTACGACAAATAAAATTGACCTAAAGTACAATAATTATTTTATTTAATACTTACTTAAATAAAATTGTCGTACAATCATAATCCTGTCGACCTTACCAGGGCGTCAGTAGCTGTGTGCCGGGTATTCCCTGAAGTTATTATGGCCCAGTGAACCGGGTAACGAACCCACACCCCAACGGGCTACTGTAAGTAGGTAAATAATGCATGATAGATAACGTACGCTAGGCCTACAGAGTCTTAAATTACACATACTAAGAATATCTTTTTTAGACCTAGAGTATAAATAAAACCGCTGAAGTGCGTGTCAAATTTGAACACGAAGGGTTTCGTAGGTACACGTACATGGATGTTTCTTTATGGAGTCCTCATTTTTTATGGTTGTAGCGGCAATAGACATACACGCCCTGTGGTTTAAACTCTCTACTTAACATACCTACTTATTCATGAGATTAAGTTCAGATTCGTGAGATACAGCCCGCTTACACAGGGTTTCATTTGCACCCTTCGGGTACGGAACCCTAAAAACATTAGGTATATGTCTGCCCATACCTATAGGTAGTAGGTGCTATCTATATAACCTAAGAAGTACACACTACTTCAGTAGGTATCTTACCTGAATCCTACTGAATCCATAGGATGTTGTGTTGTGAAAACATTTATTTAGGTTAGGTACCTACTCGATCCACGTAATAACTTAGTAAGTATAGGTACCTAGGTATTATAACTTTTATTTGTTTAAAATTATTTTGCCTCATTTACCTACCTACCTAGGTACCAATTTTCTAAAAGAAAATTGAAATTCATTCACATAATTTTATTTTGCTCAGGAGCTATTTACTTACCCTCAAGCAAAGTTAGCACTTCACCCCGCGAGCCTCATTTCGAAGAAGTCATCTTTTAAAAATAGAAAAAAAGGAAAAAGCTCACTTGACAAACCCCCCAGAGAGGAATCGACTATCTCCCTCGCACATCGATAAATCCCATCTTTCATCTCCCTCTTCTTGACAGGCTTTTTATCTCAAACGCTCCTCCCTAGCCTCCCAGCCACTCCAAACATCCTCCAAGGTAAAATGAACTTTATTGTGCTAGATTTAAAGATCTTACCTTGACGAGCCTCCATCATGGCTAGTAGGTAGTCTCACTATGTACCTACATAGTTGCTCTTGATAAAACATCTTTTGCAATTTACGTTCAACTCTTTTCTAAATTCGCCGAAAAGGTCTTGATTTGTAGGTATGCCATCAAACAACTATGGACTAGGTACTAGCTTCCGCCCGTGGCTTCGCTCGGGTGGTAGCGGGATAAAAAGTAGTCTATATGTTATTCCAGCACACATACTATGTATGTTCAAAGTTTCATTCAAATCCGTTCAGCCGTTACGACGTGATTGAGGCACAAACATCACATCCTCACAAACTTCCGTATTTATAATATCAGCAGGATGTGTCCGCCCCGCCTAGTCGGATATATCGTTAGACTTAACACCTAGGCTCTTATGTTTATACCTAGTTGAGTGAAGAATCTCTTTGTGACTAAATTGTATTCTGTGCCAGGTTTATTTTTCATTCCTTGAGGGGCGAAGAAAATAATTTTCTGTGAGCTTTGAACCCGCAGCGAGGGAAAAATGGGAAATTCAGAAAATGTAATTGGATTCTCGACTAATCTCGACGCCTTAAAAATAAGGGGACCATGTGCGTGTTGAAATAGAAATATAGGTAGGTACCTAAACAACGCCCCAGAGGAAGGTATTTAGCTATCTAACCCCCGAATACTCAAACGCGACTCAGAGTTGAGCACGTTTCAACTCAGTTTTTTGACAGTTTCTGATGAAAATCTGTCAAAAAACCGTCATTTGAGACGTGCTCAACTTTAGAGATGCGTTTGAGTATTCGGGGGTAAGTGTAGGTATATGTGCCCCGGTTCAGATTAAAGTGCAACACACTAGTTTTGAACTAGAATTTTATCATGATTCACAGCCTGACTTAACCCACTGTTAAGTATTTCACCACTACGGGGATAACCCTCTAGTTTTACTGTATCAATGAAATAATCACTTGATTTTTTTTATTTAAATCTCAAATTACCTCATTTTCCCAGTTTTAAAACACATGCTTCTTAGTTTTCAACCACTCAATAATATCATAAGAAAAAATATTTAAAAAATACGAGTTGAAGATTTTAAGCCTATTACGTTAAAATTATCATATTTTCAAGGTTTCTAAAATAATATAAAAAAGTAATTTATGATGTAAATATTTATTTCAAATACTTATGGTAACCAATGATACATCATTACTGTCAAGTTCACATTAATATCTCTATATTTTATTTTACGCTAGCCATTGGCTTGATATATCACCATTTTTTGCCAACGGCTTGCCAGAATGCGAGCTTATGTTGTCCGACAAAGTTTCAAACTCGCATGGAGGCACCTTAAAAACAATATAATACCTATACCTATTGTAAGTAGGTAAAATTTCGTAGAAAAATCATTATCCGATCGCGAACAATGATTTTAACTCTCCAACGATAAAAGGTATATTTTTATAAACGATTTTCATCTAACGCTACATTCTGTACACATAGGCACACAATTCTTAGAACTAGCATTAAATTTTTATCAGTTTTACAGTAACTTTGATATTATTTTATTATTAATTGATATTTAACTGATTGTATGCCTTCTAAACAGCAAACACGGGTTTAGTCGTCAAACAATCGCTAATTTTCTAAGCTTAGTCGCAAAGAACAGACGAAAATTCAACTAGTATGTAATAAGTCGATTCACAATGTTGATATAAAAAGCATGACGATTTTTTACTAGTTGTAGTTTTGAAATTGCTTAGTCTATTTAACACTAAGAACTATAGGCGGTCGTCCGACCACGCCGTGACCAGAGTCTCCTTACAAACTAACGGCATTGTTACGTGTTACCTTATCAACTCACATTATTTTACATCAAATATTTATTTCCAATGAATCAACTATGAATGGTTGGAGCTCAAGAAAAAAAATTATGACGATTTTTGTGATCTCAATTTTAAAAAATGCAGTTAAACTTCGTTTGCAAAACAATTTAATAATAAGCACAGTCGCCCACAATAAAATATTATACATATCAATAACTAATCAATATCTAAATATCAATAACTATCAAAATGTGACACCATTTTGATAGTTACGTAATGTTTATTGCAGGCGATTGTACGCCGCTCCGTGCTTCCTACGGCCCAACGCTTTGGACACAAATTACATTTAAAATGTACCGTTTCTAACATTATTATTCACTATTTTATCCATACGACAATCAGAAGGCCGCAAAGTTACCCGAAATCATACTGTTTGGCATACATTGTTACAACTTGCAATTTTATACCACCTTAAAATCTAAAAAGCGACTAGAGCTAACCAAGACAACTAAGTAATTTTGATGTCATGTAGTTAAAATTATATTTATTGCTTACGTTATAAATAAAACTAGATTATATACAGGATTATAAATATGCAATATACATTCGTAACTTTGAGTGGGAGGGGGGGGGGGGGGGGGGAATGTACAAGAAAACAAAAACTATTAAAATTAACTTTTTCATCCAAGCGGTATCCATGTGTAAAGACAGCTTGCGAAAACTGAAGGCACAGTTCTTGGCAAAAACAAAATAGCAGAATTCTGATTGTTTCACTATTTGAAGAGTTTCAAGAATAAGTACTTACTAAAATAATACAGCTGTCTTTTCACCACAGCGTACAATAAATAAACATAAAATAAGATACATCAGTTTGATTAATTTCACGAGTGCGTTCTTACATTTTTAGATTACTACAATAAATCTATATTTCAATTAATTAATTTTCAGTCCGCAAAAAGCCTCTGCTGATGGCCTTGTAAACATTTTAAATAAAATATATACCACTCCAACAGCATGCAAATAAAATTGATAAAACTCTCGATTGTAAATTTAATTACGTGCACTTCAATTGATGAATATAATAAATAAGTGATTACGTATGTACTTCAAGGCCTGATTCTCGGGGGATAGACAAAGTCAAAAACAAATATCGCAAAAACTGTCAACATCTAAATTATATAAAACTTACATTATTGACAATCAACGAATAGCTTAAAGTCTTAGAAGCATTAAACATGGAGGGTATATTCCTCAGGTATATGAAAAGAAAATAATTCCCGAATTTAAATTCCTAGAGGACGCAGCGGGAAAATTAAGTTTGTCTAAAAAACTCGAAGCAGACATAGTCCAAGTAAAGACGTTACACCAAACTTTAATATTTTGACAGATGTATATACCCCGAGAATAGGTTCATATCGGTTACCACAGATATCTAAAGACTTACGAGATCTATGGAAACCAATTCCCCATCCATTCTCTTTACCGTGACCAATAAAGACCCAATGGAAGGAGACGTAAGCAATTTTCCTATTCGGTTATCAAAATATTCACTAATTTATCCTAACCTTTAGAAATCGTATCACGAATCATAGTACCGATTTAGTCTTAGCATTGTCTACACTACGTTGGGATATGTTGTGCGGAAAGTACAAAATTAACTGAAGGTCGCGCCAGCTAATATAAATCTGCGGGAAAAAGAACTGTTGCAAAGGTTTTTTCTACTGTTTTATTGAAGTGTAATATTTATTACTCCAACATGATGGACCATCTGTAAGGGCGATGGGCTGATCACCTGTCACCATGGTTCATATCCAACTTGGGACTTTGAATTAGGAGTGGCTGCAAGTTTTCTTATGACTTGTGGCTCTGCCCACCCCATTAGGTATACGGGCATGATATAATGTATGTAATATTTACTCTCGGAAAAAGTGTCGTGAAGTTATTTCTAGCAAAGAAAAGGATTCATTTCTTTACAGAGACAATCTATAATAACATTAAAAACTTAAGGATCCGGTTTAATAATAAGAAATTAAAATGATCTCAGTTTTCTATAAGTTCATCTACTATCTACTACTATCAAATAATACGAAAAAAAATAGTTAAAATGTTTAAAACAATATATGCATTGTGGGCTTAAATATCCACGTTCAAACTTTTTCCTGCGAGTTAATTTTAAAACCTGGTTTTTAGGGTTCAGTAACCGAAGGGCGCCAACGGGACCCTATTATTTGCTATATATTGAGAAGATAATAAACACATTTGGTTTGAAAAAGTTTCTGAAGTTTGAAAGAGCAATACAAATTAGCATCTATCACTCATTACAGAATCCAATTAATACAATGGCTTATTTTACTGTTGAATTCTAAAACTGTCTTACTGTAGCCTTATTAAATATTAAACTAAAACTTATTTATTTGGATATTGTTTAAGATCGTGAGAACTAAGCGATGCCTTGTTTGGACGGGTTGAAGTTATAAAAGTAAAAACGCTACCACAGGGCTGTCTGGATATAAAATAATCTTGAACATGGAAGTGACATGGACGGCAAATAAACAAATTAAAGTATTCGTGGGTTCTAGAATAGCATTTTCTTTATAAATAACGACCTTATCTTTATTTTAAGGTGTCGCAGCATGTCTGCTGAAAGTACTGCTGAAAGTATGTTTTAGGGCTTCGTACCCGAAAGGTGCCAACCCTATTACTAAGGGATCTATCAGACAGAAGGCGGTCAAGCGTTCATGCGTTCGGCGTTCACGTTCTGCGTGAGCGTGCAGTAGCCCACGAACCCCGCTGTTGAACGATCTACGCGTTTCCACTACTGTGTCCATGTTTCTTGACGATTATTCTTTTTCAGAAGACGAATTATTAATTTTGTGGTCATTAGCACGAGCGCAAAATTGAACGCTTGAACGCGCGAACGCCTTCTGTCTGATAGATCCCTAAGCCACCGCGGTCCGTCCGTCCGTCTGTCCGTCTGTCAGCGGGCTGTAATTTCATGAACCGTAATAGGTGGAGAGTATATATTTTCAGTGTGTCATTGCCGCTATAACAAATAATAAAAATAAAAGGCGGCCTCATGCAAGTAATTTTTTTTAATGTCTGACGAAACAGAACCCTTTGTGTTCGAATTTGATTCGGACTTCACGGGTTTTTTTTTAATTATCCTATGACACATGAGCCGAAATAATGTAGCACTGGTAACAAAAATAATTGCGTAAAAAAACATTACGAGCGTATTTAGCCGAACATTCGGCGCCATACTTTCAGCAGATCACTAATATATACTATAATTTTTTTTAAATACAAACTCGAGCTTCGCAGTCACTCTGTCAAACTAATTTTCAACTCTAATAGAATTGGATAAAGTTGCCTGCGTCTACATTATAGGAATTCGGCGAATGTTTACGTTTTTCATGTACATCTGTGACAAATCATATGGCTACACTTTTCATGCACCACATAGTTTCTCAGTCCAATAATGTGACCGAAAAGTTACAGATTTTGACCATTTTCTACTCTGTCAACTATTATTATTAGGTAACGATAAACACGAAACATCAAGATTGTCACACCTATTGTGCTCCTCAAATGCTTTAACAATAAAACTTATTATAATGCAAACTTTCAGACCAAAAATGATGATATTCTCATTTTGGTATTTTCGGTACAATACCAAAATCCATTTTTTTGCAAATTATTCTATGAATATGATAGACACATACACTCAAATACTGAACACCTAATTGTGTTTTTCAAATAGAACATCAATGAAATGAGATCTTTATGAATCTGAATAAGATCAGAATGTATCGCATGGTGGATTGTCGTTGTTGAAATCGTAATCCTTTAACCATTTTCACAAATTTTAGCTATGACTTACGTTACGAGAACGACGGTAGAAGATCCGGAACGAATATTTACTACGATAAGGTTCAAAACATTTTACCTAAGATTACCTGGTATCAGAAAGATGTACCAAATTTCAAATCAACCACTTCACCTAGGATTTTTGGTATCAGAAACATGTACTAAGTTTTAAATCAACTGTTCCACCTTGGATTCCTTGACATCGATTCACCTAGGATTCCTGCAGGGACAAGTACGAAGCCAAGGTTTTCAGTAATTTCACCTAAGATCCCTGGTATCAGAAACATGTACCCTGATTCAAAAAAAGTATTTCACATATGATTCCTACTATAGGAACAAGTACTAAGCCAAGGATCTTTTGCTATTGGTATCAGGAACATGTACCAGGTTAAAAACAACCATTAATCCTAGGATTCCCTGGTATCAGAAACCTACACCAAGCATGCTTGGTATCAGAAACATGTATCAGGTTCAAAATCTTATTTCACCTACAATTTCTTGGTAACAAGTACCATGATTAAAAAAAAACATTGGTCTAACACGAATAGCAGCAGCAATTATTGAAAATTCCGATCTGGACGTACAATGAGCCCGCGTGCGCCGACGCCGGCGCGGCGGCCGGTGGCTCCGATCAGGTGTTTCGTAACTCGACGAGTTTCACATCTTTCACGTGAAGATTGTGCTTCGACTTGGCGGCGAACTTGATGACAGCTTGCGTTGACACTAGAGGCACGTGTCGGAGGTCCAGTCTGTGGGAAAATGGTTAAAATGAATATACAGGCTTGCTTATGAATGTATATGTCCTGTGGTGATTTTGAATAAACTTTTTTTTTAACCGAAATAGGTTTGCGTTTAACCACACTCTACCTGATGTTAAGTAACAGTGTGGTCTAAGAAGCACGCTTACCTAGAAGAAACCTATTGATTCTCGATTTAAAGACACCCATATTATACTCTTCAGGAAATACAGACTCCGGCAGAGAGTTTCACATTTTTGCAGTGCGTATAAAAAATGTGGACTCAAAGCGCTTAGTACGAACATTTGGAATGTCAACCATGTACAGAAGGCGCCTTACCTTTTCCTTTGACTAAAATGTAAGTGAAGTTTATAGCTCGTTTACGCAGCAACGCGTGCTCGATCGATTGGTTATAAAAAAGTGTTGGTTATCTTTTATTGAAAGCAGAAGTTTTCTGCGGCTATTTTTATCGGACTTCGGTGAGCTTGCTGAGTGTTTTTTTATAGCCATACGTGACAGAGGACGTTAAACTCGAGTCTAAGAATGTAGCTAGCGTTGACGCGTCGTTGGATGCTAGTGCCGGTGTCGGCCGGGCCGGTCTGCCAACAAAGAAGCGGCCATTCTCTCATTCGGTGAGAAAAGCAGCTTAATATCATGTCACGACAACGCGTAGTTTGCTTAGAGCTGCACACTGTGGTGTGCGGTGTGTTACCTGACGAGGTTGGGGCAGCGCGCCAGGTGGTCGAGCGCGGCCTCGGTCAGCAGCCGGCAGCCGGCCAGCGACAGTCGCTGCAGCGGGTGGTGCGCCAGCTGAGCCGCGCCAGCGTCCGTCACGCGCGCGCACGACGACGCATCCAACTCGCTCAGCCGCGGCAGCGCCTGTGCAAAACACGTACTCAAGATAAGACAGTGCTAAATGTGAGCAGGCAAGACCTGAAATCGTATTGTAGAATAGTGCAGCTAAACAGCGCACGGCGGGCTTGTCTTACACTATATCTACATACATTTAGACACTTTCAAAGTGAAACCAGGTCAATGATCTAACATATATCATCTCTAATAAAGGCACCTAACAAGCATGCAGAACGACTTGACTGAATTTTGAACTTGTCCATGATCTAGCAGAGCCAGGAAACCAGAGAAATCTTGGAACACTTTAGACACTGACCAGCACGACGTCTGTGATATCTGCACCAGTAGGCTCAAAAATTCTAGTGAGGTCAAGAAACCTATAATGGCTAGAGAGACTGACCTGCACAACATATCTCATGGCCACATCTTTGATATTCGTCCCTGGCAGCCTCATCACGGTAACAACGAAAATACCACAAGCGAATGCAAGGACAATCGAACATACCCACTATCTAGCGGAGCCATAAAATTGGCAGCCTCAGAAAGATTCAGCGAAGTCAAGACGACGGCCTCGGTGGCGTTGCGGGCGATTGCTCGGCAGAGACGCAAGAGGCGCGGGTTCGATTCCCGCTGCGGAAGAAATGTTTGCATGTTCTGCAAATATTTCTTCCGGGTCTGGGTGTTGTGGTACCATGGTACTCGTAGTTTCTGATACCCACGACACAGGGAATCCTAGTGTGGGGTCAAGACTATGTATGTGACTGTTGGGTGTTATTATGAAAAAAAATATACAATGGCTAGAGAGACTGACCTGCACAACATATCTCATGGCCACGTCTGTAATATCCGTCCCCGGCAGCCTAAGCACGGTGAGGTTGGCGAGGCGGCTGGGCTCGGCGCCGGTCCGCGCGCCGCCGCCGGGCCGCGAACTCTCCACCGGCGCCAGTACTCCGCGCAGCTTCGCGTCGTCCAAGCCCCGGGTGAAGGAGAGATCCAGCGAGGTGAGGGGAGGGCAGCTGGTGGAGCGAAGAGCGATAGCGGCCTCGGCGGGTGAACCGGCGAGCGAGAGACAGCGGAGTGTCGGCAGGCGGGAAAGTAACCTGTCAAACAGTTTTTATGAGCTGGTGATTAAGTAACTTTGTTGCAGTCGATTTTAACTTGAAACCCACATATTTGACGGCCTCTGTGGTGAAGCGGGCGAGTGCTTGACTGAGACGCAAGAGGCGCGGGCTCGATTCCCGCTGCGGAAGCAATGTTTGCATGATCTGTAAATATTTCTTCCGGGTCTGGGTGTTGTGGTACCATGGTACTCGTAGTTTCTGATAATATACCCATGACACAGGGAATCCTAGTGTGGGGTCAGGACTATGTATGTGACTGTTGGGTGTTATTTATTTATTAAGATGTCAGGACATACCAGGTAAGCTGCCTTCTCGCCAGATGGCACCACTCGAGGCCGAGCGACACGGGCTGGCGGCGCGCGATGCCGGCGAGCTGCGCGGCCGACACGCGGATCTGGACAAACGACATGCTTCGCCATAGACTAGGGTCCACCTGAAAAATAAAACATATCATATGAAGCCCTTATAATAGTCAGAGGTCGCAAACGAGTTTTATTTCCCTAAGGTATCCTAGATGGCGCTAGGATGTATCCCATCCCATAGACTACTATTCTGCCGTCATAAGGAAAAAAGACGTATCTGACATTTTTTTCATAATTGAGTTATATACATCATCGGAATCAGTAAAAAAAGACGCATCTACCAGTATTTTTTTCTCCATTTCGGAAATTTATGGAGAATCGTCCTTTTTTCTTTTGACGGCAGTATTCGTGTCACTAATTCTTAGCAGACTTATAATCCAGAACGTTTTAGTATTATCAGGCCTCTCCACTGTTTGGGTATAAAGCTTCGGGCCGCAGTCCAGCGGCCGATTTTTGGTTGACGCGCGTTGCCCCTCATGTCCGCTACTCACGCGCATGTTTATTACTGACATATAAAGGCAAAATCGTACTAGTTATTTATCGTAAATAACAAGAAAAAAGTAGATGTAGATTATCTTAGTTTGGGGCTAGACGGCTCTGTGTGAAATATCCACAAATATTTATTTATTATTATCCACATAATCTATTTCTTTTCTTAGTATATTATTATTACAATTTATCAATATTAAATTTTAGTCAGCACTTACAGAGTAGTCAGACCAGGCTTTGCAGACGAGGCTACAAGTGGCCAGCTCTGAGGGCGTGAGTTTGGCGAACACGTGGATCATGACAGCCTTGTCCAGCCAGATCGAGTTGCCTTGCGTGGGCCCGTTGGCCGTTGGCGCCGGCCGAACCGGGTACATAGGTCTTTTGAGCGTCTGGAAGACAAATACAATTTATATTACTCATGTTGTTCGTAAACAGATTTAGGCTTTCTTTACAGCGTGCATCAGAGAGGTTACTTTCATGCCCACTCACAGCTTTTTTTAGAATTTAAAACCTTATTATATGAAAATTGTATAAAAAGCTTATTACAAAACGCCTGAATACCTAGAGTCTCGATAATAAGGCATAGACTACTCGAAACCTAGCTAAGCAATGCTAAGCTTGATTTCTTGCCTGTATCCACGCGCCGCATTACGGACTGACATAAATTCGTCATAGATCCTCACTAATATTATAAACGCGAAAGTTTGTATGTTTAGATGCTTGTTACTCTTTCACGCAAAAACTACTGAATGGATTTTAATGAAACTTGGAATATAGTACATGTGCTGGATTAACATAATAGGCTATTTTTTATCCGGGTACCACGCGAGCGAAGCCGCGGGCGGCAGCTAGTTTAACATATTTCAAAATGATCTTTGAGACTTCAATAACTATAATTTTTAGCTTTGGTGTCTTAGCAAAAATGCGATCTTTTAAAATGCAAGTAGTTCATTTTTCCTTTCTTATAGCACTGAAATTTTTAAAATATTCGACATTTCTTCTTGTCCTGTCACTAGTTCTTTCGAACCAGCGTGGTGAAAGGATTTGAAAGCACTCAAAGGTATTTTTCGGTGCAATTCGACACTTGAACCCTAACTAGATATTTTATACGTACCCTATTAGAGTTGTTGGCGAGCTGTTGTCCGAGGTTGGTGCGAAGTGACTGGTTCTTAGTGGACTCCTCAGTCTCGCTGGAACGGCGCCGCTTTATGGGCACCTCCCACGTGCCCTCGCCTTCATTCTCCCTCTTTACTTCTGTAAGATAAGTTTACCTTCTAGTACTATTTAAATAATTATTGTAATACATGTACCTTTTATTTTTATTATTTGTTGTTACAGCGCAATAGAAATATATACTCTGAAAATTTCAAGTCTCTATCTAATCTATTACGGTTCATGAGATACAGCTAAAATTTGGTTGACATTTCACACGACATCTAGTCCTAAACTAAGCAAAGCTTGTACTATGGGAACCAGATGGCTTACTGACTATGCTGGTTTCTGTAAATATGTACATTCTTATTATTATTAAAAAACACAGAAGAAACATCATTTTCATCACAATAATGTTTGTCTTGGGTGAGAATCAAACCCACAAACAACGATGTGACGATGTTTGTGCCTCAATCACGCCGTAACGGCTGACCGTATTTGGCTGAAACTTAAAATATACATTGTATGTGTGCTGGAATCATATACGCTACTTTTTATGCGGGTACAACACGTGCGAGGCCGCGGGCGGACGCTAGTAGATACATAGTCTTGATTATAAAATATGGATTTGTTACCTCCATCCGCCAAAGGCGCCTCATGCCTGCCCTCATTGTCAGAGCCAGCTTCGGATTTGATCATAGACTGAGGATGCCTGTTCTGTAAACGAATTTTTTTTTATTATTTTAGGACCAGATAATTTGATAAGTTAACAATTTCTTTTCAAGGAGATATCCAAGAAGCTAATGGATGTGACCAATGACCAGCGGTGCGAATGGTTTGAAACTCGGTTTGACAACTATCGCGCAACTATCGCCAAACTATCGCAACTATCGCGCTACTATCACCCAACTATCGTGCAACTATCCCCCAACTATCGCCCAACTATCGCGCAACTATCACGCAACTATCGCCCAACTATCGCGCAACTATCGCGCAACTATCGCCTAACCAACTATCGCACCACTATCGAGCAACTATCGCGCAACTATCGTCCAACTATCGCCCAACTATCGCCTAACCAACTATCGCACAACTATCGCACAACTATCGCGCAACTATCGTCCAACTATCGCCCAACTATCGCGCAACTATCGCCCAACTATCGCCTAACCAACTATCGCACAACTATCGCCAAACTATCGCGCAGCTGGGTTGGCGGGCTGGCGCTTACCTCGGGCAAAGGATAAGTATAGCTATCCAACGAGGTAACGTCGCCAGCCGTTTGGGGACCTTTGCTGCGGTCGGTGATCTGAGCTCTGTTTTCTATCTGTAGGCGAACTTAGATAGAAAACTGAGCTCATTTTCATTTCTTATTATTATATCGATTATCTTAAAGTTTTTAATGTTATTGTTGTTCGTCTTTGTAAATAAGTTGATTCAATAAAAGCAGCTATTCGGATATGTGTAGTATAATATACTACACCTTCTGGAGAATAACACCAAACAGTCATAATAATATTATTATTATGACTGTTTGGTGTTATTCTCCAGATCAAGCTAAGGTATGCATAAAACTGTACTTACCAAGCTACTGAGATGACTGGCATCAGAACCAACACTAATGCGTCTGAGATCGGACGACTTTTGACGCGCGCGGAAATGACGAGGCTAGAACAAAGAATTACATTTTATTACTACAAAGATTACAATATGTTATAATCTACACTAATATTATAAAGACGGAAGATTTTTATGTTTGTAACGAATAGGCTCCGAAACTACTGAACCGATTTTCTAGGTAGCTCGTTTTCAGATTCGAGAGGCGCGGATTCGATTCCCGCTAAGGGAGAAACGTTTGTATGTTCTGCAAATATTTCTAGATACAGGTCCCAAGAGTACGAGTCCCAAGATACAGGCTTTCACGCCTAGTTTGGGCCTCGCCGACAATTTATAACTTAAAATGTAATCTCGTGTATAACAATTGAATACGGTTTGGTACATGTATAATGTGTTTTTGACAAATAAATATTCTTATTCTTATTCTTCCGGGTCCAGGTGTTGTGGTATTATTATAAGTATGTAATTACAAAAAAAGTATAAAAGTATTCTATCAGCTATCTGGTGTGGTGTCCACAGTTACAAGCTTTGCTTAGTTCGGGGCTAGATAGCGCTGTGTGAAATGTCCACAAAATTTATTAGTATGAGAGGGAAAATTTGTACTTGTGGCTTAATCACGACATAACTACTGAACGAATTCTATAACAAACATGGAGTGAAACCTCGCGCAGAGGCGTGATAAACTAGTGGTAGCGGCCGCACTCTCCGATCGGTCGTAGGTTCAAATCCGGTCGTGCACCAATGTATTTTTCTATTCAAAAAAATTATGTTCGCTATACCAGTCTCTAAAATGGTGAACGAAAACATCGCGAGGAAACCGGCATGTCGTAGAACTAAACAAGTTCGGAAACATGTGTCAGTTGTACCTCAAGATCCTTTCACCACACTCGTTCGAAAGAACCACTGACACGACAAGTAGGAGTGCTACAATAGTAGGTGAATGGACATACTTTTACCTTGTAGTCGTGGTTGAGCCCCAGGTTGGTGCAGGCGGAACATTCCCAGGAGTTGGGAAGGTCTTCGTTGATCTGGCCGCCGGGCGGGACGCAGGCGGGGTGAGTTATGCTGTAGCATACTGAACACTCGCGCAGGGCTGACGGGCCGCTGCGACCTGAGTAACAGGAGAGAATAATATTGTAAGTTGATTGTGGGGCTGTGAGAGTGTGTGCATGCGTGTGTTTGAATGTGTGAAAACTTTTTTGTACAGTTAGTACTGACATAAATAATCAAAAGCCACTTTTTGACGCAATAAGTAAGTAAATTCTTATGAGCTAGTGGCTAGTGGTCCCGGCTTTTAAGTTAAGCCACGAAGGAGGCCTTTAGGCGGCCTAAAAACTCCGTCACTAGAGTTGGCCACTAGCTCTCATACGAACATACATATATCACTAGGTTTAGCTCGCTCATACGAATGACCTATTGTAGATGTGTGTAGTAATTATAAGTACTTATAATAATAGTATATAGAAAGGAATATTACTGTGAGTACCAGAGTTGCCCTTCGCCTGAGGAGCTACCGGCGTTTGCAGCCATCCGTCGAGGTGGCACACGGCACACGATGCTGTCACTGGTAGCATTGGCTGAAAGAATTTTGTTTTTTATTATTATAAAATATTCGTATTACAACTTCTCTGCTGGACTGGAAGTAAAGAAAAAACATAGAATGCGTCCAGCTGCTTCTCTCCCCGAGCATGTCGTAAAATTTATTTTATCTTATTAGTTTAGTAGGTATAAATTCACTATTGTTTCGTTACTGCCGTCCTTATCTTTCATAGCTATGTCCTGTCCATCCAAAGGTTGCCTGGAAGAGATCGCTCTTAGCGATAAGGCCGCCCATTGTAATTCTCATTGTTCTGTTGTGCCTATTTTGTTTTATTTTAACTTTATCAGATGTGTTTTACAATAAAAAATATTAAAAACAAAGGTCGACTAACGGATGGTATCCTCTCCAACATGATGAGATACAATAAGCAAGTATTCCCAAGGAGGGTTGACGTCAGACAGGCGGCCGGTCATAAAACACCTTAGCCAAAACTCTTACAGCATGATCCAAGGATCATGCTGTGCCGACCCCACATAGAGTGGGATAAGCGCAGGAAGATGATGATGATGATGATTCGTATTATAAAACCGGTCAAGTACAAATCAAATTCGCACACGAAGGGTTCCATACCAGAGTCAATTAAAAATTGTTTCTTGTATGGAATCCCCTTTTATTCTTTTATCTTTCGGCGATACAAATACAGTGTTAAATTTCAACTTTCTACCTATTACAGTTCATGAGATTCTAAGTTGGACATAGACCTCCCCTAATGAACGCCATCTCGCCCTATCTTTGGCTTGACGCATCCAGTCTCTTGTTATTGATTAGTCTACTTTTTTTTTCTTTTTCCCTTGTTCTTGCTATTATTTTTATTATTCATTCTTTCCTTCATAATCAAAATGTTTGTGTCTGTCTTGCACTATCCGCGGAGTGGGACACTGGTGACCTGTAACACAGATGTCAAACCTACCACAGGCACCAGTCTCTCTCACAAAACAGGTCTTGCATAAATTTCTGTAACATCCAAAATCTTATTACTGTAAAAACGAACCTTGTGTGAAAGAATAAATAATGATTTGACAACCTCGGTGGCTTGGTGGGCGAGTGCTCGACTGAGACGCAAGAGGCGCGGGTTCAATTTGCAGAACATTCTGCAAATATTTCTTCCGGGTCTGGGTGTTTCAATACTATGTATTATAAGTATGTATTTACAAAAAAAAAGCTTAAAGTATTGAATCAGCCATCTGGTTCCCATAGTACAAGCTTTGCTTAGTTTGGGGCTAGATGGCGCTGTGTGAAATATCCACAAATATTTATTTATTTTATTATTATTAGTCTCTGTCAGCATCCTTTTGCAAATCTCCACTCCGCCTAGACGGAGGGTGTCCTACATCAGGGCGAAACCTAGTAGTGCAATATACCTGCAAGCACTGGCGCATGACGCAAGTCTGCTTAGCTCTTCCGAGTCCTCCGAACTTGACCATGTCATGGCAGAAGACGCAATCGCCGCAGTCAGTGCGCTGGCACGCCTCGCATCGCTTGCATCTGCAATTGTAAAGTAAAAATATTGCTGGCTCTTTTACACAGTAATTAGTGAAAGAGGTCTTAAACAGGTTTTACTTACCCCCGAATAGTTAAACGCGACTCAGGGTTGAGCACGTCTCAAGTCACGGTTTTTTGACAGTTTTTGATGAAAATCTGTCAAAAACTCGTCAACTCTGAGATGCAATTGAGTATTCGGGGGTTAGTGTGGCCAATGTATTTCTAATATCTGAATTCTAATTCAACCTGAGCGAGGCCATTTTTTTAATAACAATAAGGTGGCTTACAAGTATACGGCCCACCTGATGGAAAGCGGTTAGTTCAGTCTATTGACGCTTGCAACACAAAGGGTATATAACTAACGCGTTGCCTACCCTGCAAAAATCTGTATATTTATGTGCTTTCTGATGTTAGTTGTGAATAAATAGCTTATATCTTATAGCGTTTTAAATAAGCAGCGTTTATAAGTTTTCTTCTTTTTTCGTGTGGCTCGCTCTCAGCTTTTTTAGCCAAATATTCGGCAACTCTTACACCACTTTCTTGCCTGATTCAGGTCCTCTCGCGTGTTAAGTATAAAAAGGGTTTAGTTTCAAGTAATCCCTTTACAAGTGTAAAGTAATTACAAGTGTAAAGTAATGTTACCTAGTCCGTCGTCGCCTTGGCGCGCCATTAGCGTGTTCGGGGCGCGGGCGGGCGGGCCCGCCGCGATGGATGCCGCCTCGGCCGCCGCGACCGCTAGATTGACGCCGCTCCGTCGTCGTCACTTCATCTGGACCTGCAACACAGAAGATGAAGAGGTCAAAACACTTGTACGGGCCAACCCGAACATTCAGCACAAAATGCATTGTGCTTTAGCAAGTAATTTTACTTATTACACAATAAATCCAGTTCAACTCACTACGGCAACGTGCAGTCGTTTTTATTATTATCATTTCCGGGTCTAATCAAATCATATTTATCATAGTTATGGTTACGGTCAGCAACAGACAGCTTGGTCGCGTTACGAACAGGTATAAATGGAACGTAGATTTAAGACGTGTCCAAATGATCCCAGTGATTTTAAGGAACAAAAATGTTTGACTTTGGCTCTGCCTTGTTCCTTTCCTTCGACCTTTCTTCCACCAGTGATACGAGGCTTACCTTTGAGCACGGGAATGCCGGTGACGGCGTGATGCTGCTTATCATGCCTGTGTTGTTCCACCAGAGTGCGCACATCCCGGACGAGGGCTATCGGATCAGAGAGCAGCTCCGGGACAGACTTGCGAGCGGCGGGCAGCTGGTGGAGATACATCACTATAGCCTGGAATGAGACAAGAGGATTGTTGAAATGGTTAGTGATCTTAAAACGCTATATAAAATAATAAAAAAGCGAGCGAGCTTTAGTGAAAGAGCGTGCTCGCTCGCTCAAAACACTAAATAAAAACGCGGCAGTATAAAAAAATGCGGCGGTCCTAAGCACCTACCCAATAAATAGTATGAATTAAAATTGTCGACTGGGCATTTATTCATCATTAATTTCCACACGCGCACACAAACACCATATCAAACAATTTAAACCCCAAACCTGGATTCTTTATGCACCGTGCCCTCTGAAATATTGTTAACACCTAATACCTCTAATGGAATATACGTATTTTAATTTTATTCGTCCTGTGCTCTGGCCGTTGTGCGTTGCAAAATCCTGTCGTCAAATATTTCTATTAGCACTAGCGCTATATCTTAAGTGCAGTTCATACTTTGAGACTGTGCAGTTCGTACCTTGAGGCCGTGCAGTTCGTACCTTGAGGCCGTGCAGTTCGTACCTTGAGGCCGTGCAGTTCGTACCTTGAGGCCGTGCAGTTCGTTCTGCGTGAGATGCACGTGGTGCGGCGGCGGCGGAGGAGGGGGAAGCTGTCCCTCTATCAGCAGATGTGTACGACCCAGAAGAGAGCACACGTAGCGATCAAGCACGTACCACAGCATCTCCGTGAAGAACGGATAGCGGAACTTTTGAGGGACCTGTCACAATGTTCAAAAAATCTAGTTTAAGATCTATGCTTATAGTTTGAAGAAAAGGCTCAGATTGGTTAAAAGAACGTAGTAATTTGAGAGATCTATCGTGCTAGGACATACAGTCAGGAAACTGTTTACAATTTACAGTTAGAATTTCAGGACACATCAATATTAGTGGCAAGCTGATACATTGATACTATATGAAGGTCATTTGAAAATAAAGTCATTCGAGGGAAAAAATCACTTGCAGTGAGTCAGTGACATAAGTAAGCCTTGTCACAAGAAATATTTGGCTGAAACTTTAGCGCAGTCTATTATGAATCCCAAATCACCGTCACTCTTAAGCCACTTCTCCACAGCTGCGCACGTATATGACCCTCGGCTACGGCCGGCAAAACTGGACGCATCCGTGCATAGCGTGGCCGCAAGCCGCAGTGGAAGGATCCGGCTAAATTTTCATGCGAAGCCAAGCTAAGTACACTAGCGAGCTCGTGCGCCACAATTGAGTCGCATCTTTGCTGTTATGATCATACCTTGCATATAGGTTCTTTACCTTAGTGACATCTTCAACTTGAGCTATTTTCAGCTGCTTCTCAATCCCAAACTGATGAAGGAAGTTTCCCCCGAACACTAGAGAGTCGCTCGGTGTGTACACGGCGTGGATCCAGCCAGTCGGGATGAAGAATGTATGGCTCGCTTGCAGCTGTAATATCAATTATATTATTGTTGTTTTCTTTACAAAGCCGAGTAGTGGTAACTCCGCTTAAGATGCGTGCGAATTTTCAATGTGTATACTTTTTTGCACAAAGGATTTTTCTATTGTTTTTTTGAAATGATGCCTGTCTTTGTTATCTTGATTTATATCTTAATTTTTTTTTAAATATTCTTAATAAAATCACCACCATTATTCGACCGCGCCACTGCGGTATGGTGAGACAATATGCCCGAAAAATCATCATCATCATCTCAGCTCGATGGCTTATTAAGCCATTCTCTCTAGTCCCTTGCGAAAAATAATATCTATAAATAGTTAAGTTCCCTAGTTTTACATATAAAGTCATAAAAAAAACCGGTCAGGTGCCAGTCGACACCAATAATATTTCATACACTGCACTGTGACAAAAAAGTTGTTGAACAAAACAACTCACCTCACATTTCGCCAGGTGCATTATAACAATTAAAAACTGACATTTAGTAGTTCGTTATTTAATTAGTCTTTACTCGGCAGACAATTTTTTTAAACCCTGTCCTCATGTATTAGGGTACTGTACCCGAAGGATGTCAACGGAACCCTATTAATAAGTCCCCGCTGTCCGTCCGTCCGTCCGTCAGCGTCCTCTTGAACCGCAATAGGTAGTCGAAATTTTAACTCGTAAGTGTGTATTTCTAACTGTAACTAATATAACTATAACAACAAATTATAAAATAGGAGGCCCTATACAAGAAACATTTATGTACATGTACGGTGGTACGGAACCCTTCGTGTGCGAGTTCGACTCGCACTTGACCAGTTTTTTTTTATAAATTCCATTGTATATTTCACATACTTACCCATTTATAGTATTAGTATGATGTTGTATAGTGTACGAAAGGAGCCTTTGAGACGCACTTTAATCCGTTCACCACACTGGTTCGAAAGAACTGGTGTGACGTCTAGATGGATGTTTACATGAAATCTAATACATTTTTGTACTTACATGAACTCTAATACATTTTTCGACGGTATCTCCAAAGAAGACGTCAGATTGTTTGCCGGACAGCACCCACTTTTCATACAGCTGCAGATTCTTTTCAGTTGGCGGTATCAGCCAGAATACTTTTGCACCTACAAAATAAAATTATTTAAGTATTGCCACTGACTACTTTATGTGCCGACCCCACCTAGGGGCAGGAAAATGATGATGATGAAGTAGAGCAGCTCTTAGCTGTAAGTTAGCTGTAAGAGTAGCTGCTACTAAGATAACTTTTTAAACTATCATGGTTATGTACATTATTAATACTTTTAAAGGGATATTTACTACGATTGGACGTTTCTGAAGTTTTCCGATATTTCACAGGCACAGTTTCATGCGCCATGATCACGGAGGAACTGAAGTAAATAGAGACGGCGGAAGTTATTGACAGACGAAGCGGTCTACCCTCTTTCGAAATCTTCTATTGCGAATAATGATATTACCACCGGTTCCATTCTCGAACAAAACTCTATCACGACAAAACTTCAAAACCGTTGAATCGTGGTAAATATCCCATTGTTTATAAACAGGCTAGTTTTATTAATGAGATCTAGATCTTTAAAAATAAGTTAGAGGTCACACATTATGCAATGTACATTTCAAGTTGCATCCAAATTGTAATCTAGCGTAACTGAGACACAAAAATACTCTTTTTCAGGCTCATATTTTACTTATTTCAGCCACCAGTCTCTCACAAAAGATGTTAGCTGACTATCTAAAATTTATTTTTATTTTTTACTATTACCACCACCTAAAGTCCTTTCACCACACTGGTTCGAAAGAGCTAGTGACACGATTAGTAGTAGTAGTATTTTTTATCATGTTATGTTAGCCTTAATTTTGTTGCGAGAGAAATAAATAATATAAAATCTTATGTCCTTACAAACATACAATGAATGTTACTTAGATATTAATACATATTCAACTTACCTCTTAAAATATGATACCAAACAGAGGTACCGCCAAAATCAATGTGAAAGTCAGTGTAACATCCCTTCACAGACATCAAGCAGTACTTCTGTACCTTTGGATACATCATGTCGTCTAGAGCATTGGTCGACTCCACCTGGAAGATATGACATTTATTACAAAGGAATAAAAAAGTTGCAATGTCAAAATTATTATCATTGGAAGTATCTAGAAGAAAATACAAGTAAAGCTAATTCCACGTCGGAAATTGGTAGGGCTATGATGATGATTGAAATAAGTCAAAATTTCGATACAGTGATGGGATATTCTGCCGTCATACGGAAAAAAGACGTATATACATCATCGGAATCAGTAAAAAAAGACGCATCTACCAGTATTTTTTTCTCCATTTCGAAATTTATGTAGAAACGTCCTTTTTTCTTATGACAGCAGTATTGAAGTAACATGTTGGTTTTTATTGAAAGAGCGAGCGAAGCTAGTTAGTTTCAAAGTCAAAAATTTTTATTCCATAAAATCACGGGGATCACTTGGACACGTCTTAAATCTACGTTGCATTTACACCTGTTCGTAACGCGACCAAGCGTGGAAGATACAGGCAAGAAACCACGCTTAGCTATTTTTTTTGAAAATGTTCCCTTTACAATAATGTTCAAAAATCAAGTTGGAGCACTATTCAATCCAAAGCATTTTTGTCTTCTATATAATCGGATAATTTATAGTAAGCTTTTTAAACAACTTTCGTTTTATTAGAGTTTTAAATTTATTAACTTTTTGTTTGCAGGTCTCAGTGAGCCGTCTAAGTACCTACTGTTCACAGTGTAAGTATTTTTCCATCATTGAGAATGTATTATTTTACAAAAGTCTCTTATTTAAAAATAACTCGCTTTATCCTAAGTATTTCTAAAGGTTATTTCAAAACAATGAGCTCCTGTAGCTTTTAAGTTTCAGTTTCTCCAATGAACAATTAACTGTAAAACAACGTGATTCAAACAATACCCAAGGGCCAACTTAAACAAAGTTCGGACGAATGACGTTATTGCCAAAATTACGCAGAATTCTCAAAAGTTTGAAAACAATACTTTCAAAGCCAATTTGTAATTTTAATTAAAAAAGTATTTTCATCCTCTTTTGATGATTTCAAATGTATGTATGTATGTTCATATGAGCTAGTGACCAACTCTAGTGACGGAGTTTTTAGGCCGCCTAAAGGCCTCCGTCATGGCTTAACGACTTCAAAGCCGGGACCGACTGTTTAACGTGTCCTCCGAAGCACGGAAGCGCTCAGCTCGTAATGCCACTTGCGGTCACCCATCCCAATTTGTGACCGCGCATATCGTTGCTTAACTTCAACGATCAATCAAGAACGCCTAAGCAAGTTACGCCACGAGCGCTTTATGATTTCAAATAATAACTATACGGTCGCTTCCACAGTTTCTTTCCATTGCACCCACATGAAAAGTATTAATGTCACGAACTAGTCTATTTCAAGTATGATTGAGATTCGTTGGGCCGTTACGTCTTAATATTTTTAATACCAAAGTGTGTGTGTGTGAATCTTTGTTAGCACGTATCTCCTTAACTACTAAACCGATTTTCTATTTCCTAAGTTCTAGATATATAGGTTAATCAAATTTTTAACAGGGTGGTAAATTTCTATGGACAAATTTATTCCTCAATTCGATTCGCTCATTTGAAACGGGCGGTGCGATTGGCATGAATATCGGATACTTATGGGGTGTCAAGATTAACACCACGCAAGCGAAGCCGCGCGGGTAAACTATAATAGAAACTGATTGTAATTGATTGCAATACCGTAACTACCCCCTGATAATGTAGATAGATAGAAAAACTCTTGATTTAAGAGACGGAAGAAAAAAACATACCTAATACAATAAACTCAGGTACTAACAAAATGAACATACATAAGTGGCGGTCTTATCGCCTAGAGCAGCGGTCCTTGCGGCCCGTGAATGTTTTGTACTTAAATAATTGTGACAGCTAACATACAAGAAATAGCCTCCCAAATGCAACCTCAGATATCACACTGAAATTATATATTGGGCTACTAGGGCGGCCCGCCTTTAGTTTATTTTGCCACCTTTTGGCCCTTGCCTGCCAAAAGGTTGCCGACCGCTGGCCTAGAGCGATTTCTTCAAGACAACTTTCGGATGGAGAGGCTTGAAGGAAGAATGTTGCCGCTGGGTTAGATTCATACCTGCTGGTCCTTCAAATGCCTCGGCCACACTGTGTCCACCCAGTCGATCATGCGCACGATACGCGGCGCCTGAACGTAGTTCTCCAGGCGTGTGTGAGAGAACTCCAGAGATATGACGTTGAGAAGTCTCTCTTTATTTGGGTCGTCGTAGTACCTCTGCCAGTCCTGTGTAGGAAAGTTAAAAATAATATTGTAGAGTTAGGAAAAACTAGAAGTACCTAAAAATAATGTTATTATAGTTTTAATAGGTACATTTAGCTTTTTAATTTTATAATGTTATCGATTCTGATGTACGTTTTCCTTAACTAAACTTAATTTGAAATTCTTAAAATGTTGCTGTCCTTATCTTATACATCGAAGTAACAGCTATAATTTTAGAACTGTCTCTCTGTCCATAATCGAGAGAATATTATTCCAAAATAGACCATTTTATCACAGAAAATATACTCTAATATTTAAATTGCAACATTAAGCACAGCCGGTCTCCACCCACTAAGCCGCTCGATAAACGGAACATCATAAAAAAGAGCTAGTTAATAACATGTTTCTTCGGAGCATTTCATGCTAACTTTAGACATTGAAAAAAAAACAGAATATCGTTAGTGAAAATGATGGCAAACAAAAAGTATTCCACGAAAAAATTACCAAAATGCAGCCTTTCTGAGATATTTGCACGATGTATTGGATATTGAAAATGATGAGAAACAAAAAGTATTCTATGGAAAATTCACCAAAGCATACAGCATACAGCATTTCTGAACATTGAAAACATATTTTTATAAGTAATTGTAATATTTGTCCAGCTATTTGGCAGTCATCGATAAAACCCTAAAACCCCTAAGGCTTAGGGTCACCGCCCACTTTGATTATCACTAATCTTTATGACAATCAGCTTAGGGCCTAAGCTGATCGTCAAAACGATTATCAAGTCACGACGATGATCAACCTGACATTGCCCCACGGGGATACCACTATGGGAATTCGAGTTATTGTTCGTATGTTAATTATAGAACGTCAAGACGATGTAAGTCGAGAACTCATAAATTCACAAACTACATAATGAACCAATATCGCAGAAACACAAAGAAATTACAGCATGGTAAAATACACATAATTGCAGAGCCAATCAATGCTCGAGAGCACTGGTGGTCTAATTGGTAGTGACCCCGTCTTCCGATCTTAAGGTGGTGGGTTCAAATCTTCAATTCAATTTTTTCTGTGCGAATAAATTATGTGCGCTATACCAGTACTCTCAAACGGTGAAGGAAAACATCGTGAGGAAACCCGCGGCTTAGTCAGCTCCGCATGTATTGACCATGTCTTTCCTGTGGACAAGGCCGACTAAGTTGAGAGGATGGATGGAATGGGGGCTGGGCATGCCTACTCCATCTTAATTCATCCCGGGCAGCACTAGCGTCCTGTTAGTGAAGGTAAAAGTTGTCTCCTGCCGCTGTATAAATCATCAACTATAGATGGTAATAAACCTTTAAATCAATGCAAATAATCTTTACAATTTACGCAACAGAATATCCCTATATGGCAAAGCGCAGGTATCATCCTATTTCATCATCTAACACATTATGGCATAATGTCTGATAAGTTACGCAACCAAAATGTGCCAAAGAGATCTCATTCGACTGAAGTCCACCCCAGTCTAGAGCCAAGCCCCAACTGAGACAAAGAATTGTTACAGCCCTATATTTTTATAAATAAAACCCATGTTCAGCTGGGTACCTACTACGCTAGCACGTTTTACTGAGGCTGGAAAACAAAAAAGTGTTGATGTAAACAAAGCACCGAAACGTGTTAGCCGTTTATATAAGACTAGCAGCCGCCCACGGCTTCGCTCACGCGGTACCCAGATAAAAAGTACCCTATGTCCCATTCCAGCACACGTAGGTACCTACTATCCTCATTATTCATTATAATATAGTGTACGCTAAACGATGACTAAAGTATTGCCATCTCTTACCATTTCATAATGACAAACAGTGACAGGGCTAACTTTAAGCAATGGCTAACTTTAGCGAACGAATATGAATAATAGGGTATGTAAGTATATTCCGTAGTTTTTGCGTGAAAGAGTAACAAACATACCTAAATCTAAAAATTAAGAAATTTCGGTGAATTTAGTAAAAATTTTGAGAGTTAAGGTAAACTTTTCAAAACGCAACGACAGCGCGTTCTAGGATTTGATCCTCAGAACAATAATTTGATCAGAATTAGCAGCGACATCTAGTTATCAGACGTAGAATTACGTCAGAACTCCATGAATAATCAAGATTGGAAACTTATTATACCAGTAATAATTTATGCTTCCTTTCACAGGTAATTTGACATTGACAGTTCCTTTTCCATATGTTTTGTATCATCTATTACTAATCTGTGTGTATCATCGCTGTCATTATGTCAAAATAAAAGTATTCTATTTTTCATGAAAAACATACCAAAAATAAAGAATTTACAGGTAATTATGACATCAACTAAATGAGAAAAATCGGCTCTTTAATTTGATATAGGTTATGTGCAGTTTTAGACCAAAAATTGATTCCAGGTTTTCATCCCTTTTCACCCCTTTAGAGGTTGAATTTTGAAAAATCCCTTAGTACACCCCCACGTACCAAGGTTTACCTACACTGAAAATTTCAAGTCTCTACGTCCAGCGGTTTAGGCTGTGCGTTGTCTGTCAGTCAGTCAGTCAGTCAGTCAGTCAGTCAGTCAGTCAGTCAGTCAGTCAGTCAGGACAAAGATTCTTATAATATAAGATTCGAGTAAAATAAGCTTATTAAAGAGTTAGCTTAACTTTATAGAGTGAAATAAGCTAATTATTGTAATTTATTCCGAATTCGAGCTCGTCTCAGCTTGAGCAAAGTACGGATACAGCTAGGTACTCAATCAACGTGAACTTACATTGGAAAAACTGAAATGCGCGAAGTTTTGTTTTCTTTGGGCAGTATGAAACGTTACGTTGACAGAAAAGCTTACTTGGACCGAGTAAAGAAGTTCAGGGGATCATGTGAACGCAAGCTGGGAATAATGTAAGACCATTTTGTTTGTCATGAATCGATGGTAGTCCACTTGGGATTTTTAAGGTTACATATTTTTAGGTACTCTTGCGAAATCCTAAATAACGTTCATTCTGTCAACTAAAATTCAGGATGAATAGGCTTTAGTTTTCAGCAGCAAATGACACAACAGAGAAGGTAATGTAAGCTTTGTTGTATTGTATTTAATTTACAAATGGATTGTTCGATATTGATTATACCCACCAATCTATATTGTCAGTAAATAAATGAGACTGACTAGGACTGGACGAAGTTGCGTGACTAGTCTATCAGATAATAGAATAAAATATATGTTGAAACAGTGACCAGATTCTGAATGTTATCATGACGTAGATAGTCGTTCTTCAGAACTGTTCAGCACGAAATGTATGATCTTTGTGCTTGGTTAGGTAAATAGGGTACCTATCTATGCCTGCCAAATAGAAAGTCAAGCAAGCTATAACTTATTCTGACTCTTAAGGGTTATAAGTTATTCAGATGTAAGAAACTTAGTACATTTCAGCGTAGTCTATTTTAGTATTATAACAATACACACAAGAGGACCCTTATCAGCGGATATGCTGCAAACTTGAGCGTGTAAGCGAACAGCCACATCCGCCAATTACACGCACAAGAAGCTTCGGTACAGCATTACAAATCGGACCATTCAAGGAAGTACACGTATTTTGTGTTCCACTAACATCTCGATGTTAGTGGAACATGTGCAGTATTCAGTCTTTTGTATTTTGTCGGCAGTCAGGAACGGCGTTTCAGACGAGGTGGACGTATCATTCTACCGTTGAAATGTAAACGAAGCTACGAGAGCAAATACGCAATCGGTTCGCGCATGCGCGTACGATGGCGCTACCGAACCATAAACTTTTGCCGACATTACGCTACAGCGATGCAGAGGGAGCGGTCATGTCTGAGAACCGAGCACAATCTTTGTCGATGTTTCAGTTTTAGATTCACGCACGCGCGAAAATGCAAGAGCTTCCGGAGCGGCGGCATAGGGTAGAGAAAGACAGTGAGGGTCGATCGTACCGGACGCCGGCACAAAATAAACAAAGGAGAGTTTTCTAAATATTAGATTCTATTACGGCCGCGATGCGCGCGCATCTCTTTCACGTACGCTAGAATTCTAGAGTTCTTGAGATCATTCGGCGAAATCGCCTCGATGGGAACGGATGTGTCTTACCTTCATTGTCATCTCTATATTCTTTTGCGTGTTCACGTCCATAACATCGAGAAGCCGGCGCGAGCCAACACACATGCGCACGTCGTTCACAGTAAAGTTGCTCGTAGGAACCCTGCAAAGGCGGGAAAGCTTAGTATAATTGATGAGACTTATGCTACTGCGTACTGGATAATGACTAATTTATTTATGGCGATATTGATCATGAATGCCGTGGTAAAACGGTCTAGTTGTAGGGTACACTTAATTATACGTTATTATAGTAAAACTAACAGTAGACTTACTGAGCGACATAAATGCATTACACATTACATCATCGCCATCTATCTATCTAGCCGTGTCACAAACCAAAAGGTGAAAGGATTTAAAGTGCGCCTAAAAGGCTCCTTTCGTGCACTGAATAATAGGACAAATTTGAAATTTACTGTAAAGATTTAACACAATTTATAATTGTTTCATGAGAAAAGCTCATACTTGAAACAGGCCCTTGTCGATCAAGATCATTAGTAGAAATCCTCTTCATAACAAGCTACTAAGTAAGACCCCTCCCACGTACTTAAAATGATGAGCTTATTAAAGCAAAATTATTTTCCTTTGAAGGAACGGTTGTTGATAATAGACAGTGAGCATAAACGGAGGCTCAATCTTTGTGTCTTGTCACCTTTGAACGTTTTTGTTCTAAGATGTGATTCTGTCACAATTTAGAATATTAAAAAGTCTTAATTTTTAGAGTACAAAAGTCTTGAACCATTAAGATCGGAACTAAGGGTCCTTAAAGTCACCTCTACATCAGAATATTTCCCAATTCTCAAGGCTAAAATCCCAATAATTCTGATATAACGTAAGGAATCTTCTCGCTTCATACTATAATACCTGCTCATATTCTATTTGATCCATCGATACATCACAAGATAGGGAGGACTTTTGATGTGTGTTCTGAGAAGTCCTATTGTTACACTTTGGTCCTATATATTCATTGTGATCGTAATATCAAAAAATACATAACAATACACAAAGACACTTATTAAGCATCCTACCTATGTTACAAATACAAAAGTTTATGGGGATATTTCTCTGTATGTTTGTGGCTCAGTCACTCCGTGGCTAACAGAAGCAGATTTAAATGAAAATTAGAATAGATAAATAAATATTTGTGGACATTTCACACAGCGCCATCTGGCCCCAAACTAAGCAAAGCTTGTGCCATGGGCACCAGATGGCTGATAGAATACTTATATACTTTTTGATTTGATCATATATAATTTATGATCTGGTATAACATACATCTAGCTAGGACCTACCCAGTACTCTACTTTTTATTAAGTGATACGAAAGCGAGTCGCTTATAAAGGTATTCTCACTATAAAATAGAGCTATATAGCTATCCAGGCAGTTGCCTTACTTTTAAAATAAATCTCTTGTTTATAGTTTCACCGGCAGTGTTTTTGTTGGTATTAAAATCTTACTTATATTATAAATGCGGAAGTTTGTGAGGATATTTGGATGTTTATGCCTCAATCACGCCTAAACGTCTGAACGGATTCGAATGAAACTTGGAATATGCATGGTACATGTGCTGGATTAACATATAGGCTATTTTTTATCCGGGTACCACGCGAGCGAAGCCGCGGTCGGCAGCTTGTAATTTATAAAGGCTAAAGGTTGAAGCTAATACACTTTTGCAAACCCTTGAACATACTATGCTATTCATAAAGAACCATCAGCGCAGACGATTCTAAAGTCAAACAAATTGGAAACCAGACACCCTCTTGATTTAAATTCCTAATCAACTGACTGAAAGCGATATAATTGTATTTGTGAGCCCTTTCATTTCATACTTCGATTTTCACCTTTGCGAAGATTAGATACTAAAACATTTTCTGGCACGGTGTAAAATAAGCATTCACAAACTAAGCCAGTATACTAAAATTACTGTACTAATAGTTACTGGCATTTCACATGTGAAGTTACAAAAATGAGCTTGCATCTGCTTTCGCAATTTCAACGGTAGCGAATATCAACGTTGGTTGATCCAATACCTGTCCAAGCAATTATCGCGTATCATACATAACCTTACCTAACTATACTAGGCAGCCTAGCGAAGCAGGGGGGAATGAGTTTATGCTTTTAGCTGCGAGCTGAGCATCAACGTTCAATGTTTTGAAAATGTAGAGCATTCGTAGCGTGATCTGAGATAGTTGAAAAGCTTTTATGAAACTAGCACCTAATCGTAGCGCGAGCTTATCAAAATTGTTATGCTGTGTTTTTAAAAAAACAATGTTAGGAAAATGAAATTCGGAACTGTTGACGACACGTAACCCTTAGATGTTTGCGCACTTTTGTTTACAAACAGCTAGATCTTGCCCACTTTTTGTTAGGGTTGACATATTTTACGTAAAACAAGGTAGCTCTGACACGCCTTAAATCTATCAAGAGTATGTTGATATATCAGACCAGCTCCTTTTTCGCTAGGTGAATATTGTTCTTTTCAGAAATATTGCCAGCTGCCTTGGCGGTTTGGCTCGTGTGGTACCAAAAGTAGTATATTATGTGTTATTATTCCAGGTCTATTTGTATAGGTATTAAATATAACTCAAAACATGGCCCACCTCATATCCCCTAATGTACTTAGGAGAACTTGGTGGAGGCCAACGATAGTGAAATCTGTGGCCTCCTAGCAGTTAACACATTTAAAACATAAGTTAAAACTTTGATTCGATAGAAGATCTAAATCCATTCAGTTGTTAAGCCGTGATCAGATCACAAACATCCAAACTTCCTTAAAAACTTTTGAGATTTATTGGTTGCTAACAAAAAGTGGACTTTAAGTCAAGCTCTGTAAGTACACTTTCATATAATAAAACCAAATAGCTTACGGCGCTTGGCGGGTTAGCGTTTATCTATAAACCTCGATACAAAGCCTGCTTAGCTGTGTCCCAACTCAGAGTTCTTGTAAACCTTAAGGTTTACAAGAACTCTGAATTTGCTTTTGAAAGCTCCTGAAAACTGCGGCTGAACTGAATTTCTTCCGCAGCGGGAATCGAACCCGCGCCTCTTGCGTCTCTGTGTACTTTGGCCACTAAAAATGTTTCTTGTATGGGGCACCAATTTATATTGTTATTATTTGTTGTCATAGCGGCAATAGAAATACACACTCTGTGAAAATGTCAACTCTCTACCTATTACGGTTTAAGATATACAGCCCGCTGACAGACGGACACAGACGGATTGACGGACAGACAACGGAGGTTTAGTAATAGGGTCATGTTGGCACCCTTCGGGTATGAAACTAGCTATACTTCGACTTGTAGGACTACGAGGGATGAGTTTAAGCAGTTTCACCTCTAGTTTCATTCAACTCTACGTGGGAGAGTACCGAGGTACACAGTTAATAAATTTCAGCTCTATTTTAGCCCACGCAATTTCCTTTCAATGAATTTCCCTGAATGATTTAATTAGTGCCTAACTGCCTAGGTAAGGTACTTGAAAGCTTATTGATTTTAATGCCCTCCCTATTGCAAGACGTGGGTGGGATGCGCCCTGTAAATAAAAGCGTAGGAAGCGTAGTTGTGTTGCATGGTTATGCAAAATAGTATTTGTATCTTGGAAACATTTACCTGTGACATTTTAATTTGATCAATGCGTAATAAAACTAAAATAGTATGAATATATTATGTGGTAATTCCATCATATATCACTGGCTGTATAAAAATAAATAAATGATGACCAAAATAATCCTAGATTTGATTGCATCTGGAATTTATAATTCTTAAGGTTTTCACTAGGTACCCAAAAGGTTTTATACCTTTCAAAAGAATGCAAATAAGGTTGTTTGTTTTACACAATGTAACTATACTCTTTTTCCTAGTCCCTTACCCATTATATTACAAGACTTCAAAAAATCTATAATGCAAGTTACTATAGAACCACCTTTACAAAACTTTATACAAAGTGCTCTATTAAATTCAGCTGTCCAAAGATAATACCAATAACATTTTTTTATATTTTTTAAACCCACGACGGTAAAAAATATATTTATCTACAACATATCCTTATCTAAAATATAACTAACATAATGCAAAAAAACTGCATCGAAATCGGTTCATTAGTTAATGAGTTACAGAGATGCTAAAAACGAGATACTAGCTGCTGCAGCGCCCCCTGATGTGCTGGCTGTAAAATATATCTAAAAATCTCCCCTGAAATGACACCAATAAAATGCAAAAAACGCATTAAAATCAGTTCAGTAGTATTTGAAGAAAATGGTAACAGACAAACACACATATAAATAAATAAACATACAACCTCGACTCCTTATCCATTCCATTGTGGGTAAAAAATAAAAATGATAACCATTGTGGTCTACAACTCTACCTACACTACTATAAATTCTATGTATATACAGTTATAAATTAACTGCAAAAGTAATAAAAAAACTAGTCTGTAACTCATTTTGTTTTCAAGCTAGGTAGAGAAATACCAACAGACAGTGGAGCAATTTGGTTTTGTTTTGCTCTTTGGCCATTGAACCTGAAATCTTTTGAAGAATTTACTCTAAATCATGTTGATTATTTAAATTATAACAATATCTATGCAACATGTAAAAGAAGCTTCCAGAATGGAGTTCTAAAAAACATAGCTCGTGCTCCCTGGTTTATAAGAAACTCGGAATTGCATGACATCCTTAAGATCAACACAGTATCTCAAGAGATCAAAACTTTGGCTTAAGCTTATCAAAATAAGTTACAACATCATCCAAATCAACTGGCACAGCAACTGACAACACCCTCATACACAAGGAGACTCAAGAGAAAAGATGTCATGTAACTCAGGGATGGCTGCAAATGAAGAGTGCTGGCTGTGGGGATGGCAGGAGAGTGCTCTACCCAACACCAAACCCAGAAAACATTTGCTCATAGTTGTGAAACTGGTTGCAAATAAAACTCACACAAAAAAATATGTAAAAGAAGTAACTCGGACAAAAACAACCCTATTCAGTAAAAAGTCATTTTAGTACATACCTGAGTCCCAATCCAAGCTTCTCCTTGAACAGAAGCGGAGTGGTGAAACCATGCTTCTGCAGATAGCTGATAGTGAGGTCAGTGCCCTGCATCTCGTGCACTGCATTGGGGAACTCAAACCGGGGGCTCTCCAGCTTGTCCGCTAGAGAGAAGCCCCTTCCACCTTCAGCCTCATCGTCCCCGAGGGCCCACTCATCTGAGTAGAGCTTGCGCTGTTTGCGTTCACGCTAAGGACAAATATAGTAGCATATGTTATTGTATTGTTCTTGATGGTTGTTTTGGAGATCAGAGTGAAACATACCATGCGTCTCTTCATTTTGATATTTATTGCTGATCAGTGTTTCAATTGTTCTTATATTGATTTATTCACATTGAAAACTATTTATGTAACAAATCAACTGATGAACTGAAAAATTGTAACTACTTTGTCTAACAGAAGTGGCACACTGTCTGAAATGACTTTCACTTTTTACACACAAACCGAAGCAATAAATTTTTTCAGCAATCCAAATGAAACGGACAGAAAAATAAAGTTTATCACATTAATCTTCTCTAGGTTACTTTTCAAAACCCAAGGCCATTGTAACACAAGTTCGAACTAAGGAGCGTGGATAGAGGAACAAAAAAACTTTTTACATGTTGGAAGGCTGTTTGCTGACACAAGGACTAAGAAAATCGCTTCAGCAGCGAAACGAGACGAGCAAGGTAAAATAAATATAATTTAGGCGAGGCGATAGCCTCTCGCCGACGTGTAATTGTTCGACAATAGATTAGCCGAGAATAATAAGTGCGGGAAGAGTGCGGGCGAGTGCCGAGTCGGCTCGGGCACGAGTATCGCTATGCTTGCTCGACGTGTGGTGGCGGCGAGCCCACCACGCGCATGCCCCAGGCCATGTCGTCGCAAGCCCGCGGGAGGGAAACGCCTCGCCTCGACGGAAACTCGGCGGACAAGTCCAGCAGATGCCTGGTATGCCTCGTGCCATGAGGACGTGTCGCTCCACAGCTGCGCGCGTCGAAACTCGCCTCGCTCATTATCATCGTCCGCTATATTGCAATACAGCGATCTTCAGAACAGAACTATTATAGATTCTGACACCTCGCATGCGCGCATGCATACGACCGCCGCGTTTTAAAACTCGGTCGCAGCGTGATCGCGAAAAATTAGTCTGATGACCCTAAATACTAATCATCAAAGGGAACAGCACGATCCACTTAATATCTAGATGATATCTTGTAACTTTACAAATCAATATACGATGCAACGATGCACCATTTTCATGTTTACGTGATCCCAGATAAAGCCACCATGGCGTCACCCGGGACTAAATACGTAAAAATCTAACAATAAACACTTACCAACTGCCTCGGAACTTGTTTCTTAGTACTCGGCAGTGTTTCCGACATATTTGCGGTCGTCAGAAACACTGCACAACGAAAATATCACTATTTTACGTAAATATTTTACACGGAGCACGAGAAAAAGAAACGCAATCCACCATTTGCAACAGTCGACACTGCTGCCAACTGCGCGGAACAGCGACACGACAAAATCACTCTGCTAGTTTTTCCAGGTTGGTAGAGAGGTCAATGTCTCATTGGCTTATTTTATAAACGCCAGAAGCGGGAAATTACGAAAACTAAAAAGGACGATAGAGGCTTAATAGAATACACTATACAGATACCGACTACCCACTAGTAGTGCCTAATTTATGTTTTAGAAATGAGAATTAAGAGCAAAATAAAACAGACGCTTTGCGAAAATAATATTTTCTTTGTGTACGAACAACCATGAATAACGCACATAGATACCTACTGTGCTATTTAAGAGCAATTTGTATAAAAGTTTTGTACAAGGAGGTACGGTCTCGTGCAGAATAAGCTGTTCAGTTTCAGTAGTCTTGAAACTCATTTGTTGACTTCAAAATTACTAAAAAAAATAGAAATCACCAAATATGACTTTTAAGATAAAGACTAAAAATAAAACCGATTTCAATGAAAAATAAGTTAAAACTCCTTATTGCCGTCGTAGAAACTAACAGGTAATGTCAAGATGTCAGTGGCCATCGACACTCTTTCGAATAAAAAATAAAGGAATGTCATATTTCTAGTGGAACGCCCCGTGACTTTGTTCGTGTTGTGTTTTTTATATAAACTTCATATTCCTGCTGCGTTCCCTAGGAGTTGAATTTCGGGAATTCCTTTCTTAGTGCATCACTATAATCATGAGAGGAAACACCCTCCAAGTTTCATGCTTTGAGGACTGTAATGTTGATTGTCAGTCAATCAGCCAGTCAGTAACGTAGAGTTTTCTCAGAATACAGAATTTTTTATCCTTACATTAAATTTTATATGATACGCAACCCTGAAAGTCATTACCATAATAAATGAAATGTTTTAATATTTAATATTAATATTATTTATTTAATTTTTTATATTTAATATCCAAGAAGCTAATAGATATGACCAATGTACAAAGGGCTGGCGCTTACCTCGGACAAAGGATAAGTATAGCTATCCAACGAGGTAACGTCGCCAGCCTTTTGGGGACCTTACCTGCGGTCGGTGATCTGAGCTCTGTTTTCTATCTGTAGGCGAACGTAGATAGAAAACTGAGCTCATTTTTATTTCTTATTATTATACCGATTACCTTAAAGTTTTTAATGTTATTATAGTTTGTCTTTGTAACTGTGTTCTAAATAAATATAATTAATGTTTTCTGGCATAAAATAAGTAGGTAAGGTACCTACTTTGTCATTTCAAAGTTTAATTTCACGACCTTTAAACGGTTTAGGCGCATAAGGTCCCACTTGCGAAACGTCCCACCACCAAAATTACGTCCCATTCGCAAAACGTTTTCTGTGCAAACGGTCCCTTGTGCAAAATACCCCATTCGCAAAACGTCCCTTTCTCAAAAGGTCTTATACCTTTCCCAAAATGTCCCTTCTGTGAATGCCCCTTTCGTTTAACGTCCCTACTGCATGACGGCCCATTTTCAAATCGTCCCGTCTGCGAAATGACTCAATCGCAAAATGTCCCATTTGAAAATGCTTGTAAACGAGTGGGACCTTATGCATCCAAACTCGTAAAACTTTACCTTGGTTATTATTCGAAGTGGCCAAAAAATGTAAGGGATTTCATAATAACAATAACTTTTATGCAACAAAATCAAGAGTTATAAGAATTCTCCTGCTGGGGTATTAGGGTAAATAATGGATTTTTATTTACGTTTGAGGAGCTGATGGTTTTTAGTTAAGGATATTTATTGGTACCTACGTACAATTTATTAATAAATGACTAAAAAAACGTTTATTAATTATTTTTATTTATGATACTCAAAAAATGATTCTTTTTATGAAAGGGTATTTCTATATTTTGTTTATATTAAAAACAAAGCGATTAACACCACATTTTGAAACGGGTACGTTTTGCGAGCGGGACATTTGGCGAAAGGAACGTTTTGCGAAAGGAACATTCTGCGAAAAGGACGTAATTGATGTGCAGGGACCTTTTGAGAATGGGATATTTAGCAGAAGGGTCGTTTTGAGAAAGGCACGTTTATAAAAGGGACCTTTTGCGAAAGGGACAAAGGGACGTTCTGCGAATGGGACGGTATGCGCCCAAACCCTTTAAACTATTACTTGAAAATTTTAAATTCCTCCGACCTTACTAGACCACCTCGGGACAATCCTTTATACTTTGATTATACACAGGTGTATAATCAAAGCCTATATAGATCTATCTATACACAAATGAAATAATCATCAAAATCGGTTAACTATTGGCGGAGATATCGGTAAATAGATACATAATAATCTATTTCTTTTTTTATGTCGATTAAAAATAATGGAAATGGACCATCTTGGTGATTTTCAAGAAATTGATACCATGGACCCCTGGACTCTCCTGGACTGCACACTATGAAATGAGAAACGAGCCGAGTGTGAGGCTCAAAAGTCCTAGTACGTCACTTTCTAATAGAGTGTCCACACTTTTCGAGTTTCATATTTTTTACCATACAACATGCAAGTAAGAGTGAACTTAATGTTGACTGATTCGTTGTTAAATTCATCATTGATTGCTTATCTTTTTCCCACGGGATGAAACACTGGATCGAGTAAAAGCACGCTGAAACAGAATACATTTTTAATTTTTGAAAAGGTCAATAATAAATTAAAATACCTTTAGATCCTTTAAGAAAAACATTTATTAAAATGTTTCTGTGCAACAGACATGCACAGATTTTAAAACACCGACATAATTTAAAAAATACACTTTGCACATGAAAATATTATCGACAAAAAGTGTTTTTATTAAGAGTTATCCTTTTTAGGGTTCCGTACCCGAAGGGTGCCAACGGGACCCTATTACTAAGGCTCCGCCATCCATCCGTCCATGCGTCTGTCAGAAGGCGAATCCTTGGACGAATAAATTATTGGTCCAAGGCTGTAGGTATTTCATGAACTGTAATAGGTAGAGTTGAATTTTTTGATTCAAAAAAGATAAGTGTATATTTATATTGCTGCTATAACAACAAATAATAAAAATAAAATAAAAGGGGTCCCCATATGTACGGAATCGGAACACGGAGGAACAAAACCTTTCGTGTGCGAATCCGACTCGCACTTCACCGGTTTTTTTTCCAACTCTGTAGGTGCACCCTTCTTATTTTGTAAACTAAAATTTTTAAAATTGCTGAAGCTACGCGTTATTGCGTTAACAACTACTATTCTGATATCTTGATTAAGTGAGCTGATATTTCTTCCTTACATACTTGAGAAAAAGGGCTGCGAGATGCGACAAATGTAAATAGTGTAGTTACTCTGTAATTAACCATCAATTTACGTATTTTTAAGTCCACGAGGACAAAGTCAGAATTTTATGTAGGTACAGAAAAAATAACTCCTCAAATTAAAAGTAACATCCGTACTCAAAGAATTTGATGGACACCCTACTTTACTACTATTTTCAACTTCCACGGCTGCTTCAAGATGACGTCGAAATAAATGTTGCCGCTTAAAAATTACAAATTGATACTACTTTATGTATTACAATGATATAATGTGAAATGCGTGATTCAACTGCATGATAAATAATATTACGTATTAAATAATTATATTTTTAGTATTGCTATGTATTGTTACACAACAAAAACTCTTGTGTAAGTATTTACTTTTAAGAGAAACACCAATTACTACCAAAGCAGATTATACTTCTGGAAATTTCCTAGACAGGACTGTTACTTTTATGCCTTCTCTTTCGGCCTTTTTCTCTACTTTCACACGTGACGGGGGAACAATACCAATAACAATAAATACAACAATATTGAAGTAAGAGAACCAGTTTTAGTTTATACTTCGTCCAATTCTTTAGTTTACATTTGTAATGCATAGGCATGTATTTTTTTTGTATATACATACTTTTAATACAAAATACCTACCCGGAAAAAATTTAAAACATGCAATTTTTAGCACATGGTAAATCTGCCATATTGGAGATTTTTTGTCACATTATGATGATGATGATTGATATTCATGAATAATTAGTGCAATAATTGTAGTCCAAGTCTTAGTTAATTGAAAATGTTTTCCTAAAGCCATTTATATTATACTAGCTGCCGCCCGCGGCTTCGCTCGCGTGGTATCCGGATAAAAAATAGCCTATATGTTAATCCAGTACATGTACTATGTATATTCCAAGTTTCATTCAAATCCGTTCAGCCGTTTAGGCGTGATTGAGGCACAAACATCCAAACATCCAAACTCACAAACTTTCGCATTTATAATATACTTAGTAAGAAGTATGATAAATGTTGGATTTGTCTCGGCCCCGAATAGTAGAATAACTACCTAATAAAACATTTGAAAATTTGCATTATTAATTCTAAGGCTGTACGAAGTTTGCTGGGTCAGCTAGTTCATAATAAATCGTGTGATAAATTCGTTTTTAAAGAGACTATTAGCTCTGTAACATCCAGACCATTAATTTTATGTGGCAATGATAAACCAGTGAAACGAATGAAAATAAATAATTTCCCAACTTATTACACACTAGCGGTCGCCCGCGGCTCCGCCCGCGTGGATGTCGGTTACCGCTGCAAAAAGCCTACCCAGGAAAGACACGGTCAGTCGCGAGGTCGGCTCCCTACGCAGCGGTCGTGCAGCAGAAATCGTAATATTTTAATTTCGCCATAACTTCAAAACCATACGTCCAATTTTAATCATTCAAAGACCAAATATTATCTCCATAAACTGTTCTTAGTGATGAAATCATTTATTTTGATAAGGATTAATAGCATGAGTAAAATAAACGCGTTTAAATGTAGTCCAAAAAAAATTCAAGATTTTTAAATAAAAAAATGGTTGCTGTGCCTCACTCGACATAGATGGGTATAGTGTGTCGCGGACTTTTTTGTAGATATTTATAAGATCTACAATTAATTAGAACATTTTATGGTTCTATCTTTTATAGTTTAGGCAGCGTACGCAAAATAAGTAACTTTTCTGGTTGATTTTTTACACCTTGTGTCCGAAAAACCCAAATATCTTACGGAACCCTATTTTTTTCCAAAATAAAATATAGCCTATGTTACTCGTGGATAATGTAGCTTTCGAATGGTGAAAGAATTTTTAAAATCGGTCCAGTAGTTTTTGAGCCTATTCAGTACAAACAAACAAACAAAGTTTTCCTCTTTATAATATTATTAGTGTAGACTAGCTTTCGCCCACGGCTTCGCTCGCGCGGTATCCGGATAAAAAGTAGCCTATAGGTATTAAAATATTTTATTTCAGCATACATATTATTATGTAACTATTATGTATCATACCTATTCTAAATAAATAAAAAATACGAGCTGAAGCAACACTACATACTAGTTATAGGTGGCAACATATTTTTTAAACGTCTATCTAAACTAACTCTTTAAAAAAAAACTAAAATGGCAATTGCATAACCTGGGAACGCAACAAGGAAAAAAACTGAAGCAGAATTTATACAATAATTTGTTAAAGGCAGTTGTTATCACATAGTTTTTTCTACTAAGTATTTGAGGAACATTATGTAGGTAATTGAAAAATATTTCACTTCCACAGATTGCGCCAGCATGTGCAATGGACCGGTACAATAGGACCCTCAGACTAAGGATCGGACATTGAGTTATTATTACTGGATAGGGCCTATCAGATGATCGTTTGATTACGTGGCTCTCTAGATCTCCGGTATACTCCGGTAAACTTCTGCGCCACCTAAGTCGTATAGGTAATGTATTTTTTTCTCATTATTTTGTTAGATAAATAAAATAATAAAAATATATATCACTTAATATTACACTGTTTATTTATTATTTTCTAAATACATGAGTACTGTTATTCAGAGTAATATTAGAGGCAGGTCCTACTAAACCTATTGAAGTTCTAAAATTATTATATTTTTTATTTCACCATACCACACGCGATTTATTTTTAACACCTAACGGTCAGATACGTATTCCTGACCCCACACTAGGATTCCCTGTATCGTGGGTATCAGTAACTATACGAATATCACGCTACCGCAACACCCAGACCCGGAAGAAATATTTTCAGAACATGCAAACATTTTATCCGCTGCGGTAATCGATTTAATCTGACAGAATAGGTAGGTAAAGATTATCCAAAAAATTACATTTACCTATCTATTAGCTTTTAGCACCATTGTGGAACATTTATAAACATACATATAACAACATTGCTTATGAATAACATAATTTATAGGTGCTCACTTCGACGTCCGGAGGGCACGTTAAATTGTCGGTCCCGGCTTTTAAATTGTAAAGCCATGACGGAGGCCTTTAAGCGGCCTAAAAACTCCGTCACAAGAGTTGGCCACTAGCTCATACGAACTTACTTTACTAATAACAAGTACATAATGACCATACCAATAATACTTAACGATCTTTCGATATCCTAAACAAAATTCAATTGAAATCTCTCAACGTAAGTTCGTAATACTTTAAAATCGGATCCTCGATAACACATTCACTATCCACGATTCCATGTTCTTTCAAAAAGCCCGTATGACACACTAACCAATTCAAATAAAGCTTTAAATATCTATCGCCTGGGTCCAAGTCTGTGTGGCCGAGGCAGAATATCCTGTATGCATCTTCACCGTACTTCCCGATGCCACACAAATCACTCGCTCGACGCCATTTCGACGACACATACTGATAGCTCAGTTTCCATATCATATGCCCTCGTTTTCGCAACCCTAAATTATCGAAGAATCTCTCTAAATTCCTTGGATTGTCTTCTAAAACCTGGTACGGAGTAGGGTACGCCTGAAAGAATTCTTTGAGGTAGCGCCTGGCAATTTTTCCCCGTGTTTTGGTGAGAAAGATTGTTGCTACCAACATTGCCCAGGGGTTTGTTGAAAATTCTTCTTCGAAAACACAGTGAGGTGACATCGGCATTTCTCTAGGCGTTATATTGAAGAATGGTGGTATTTCCAAAAGTTCATGCTCTTCAATAGTGAGCTGTGAAAGGCTGATCATGTCATCGTCTATTGAGTTTTGGCTGAGGTCCTGCGAGTCTTGGCATGCTGGAATTCTGGGAGGGCTTTTTTTTGGGGTATCAGCATCGTTGTGAAAAAATTTGCTGATGCAATCGATTTCCATGATCCTGAAACAAAAAATATACAAATTATTGTTATAACATGCAAAAAAAGGTTTACTAATGTGTCGAGTGAGGTGTCATATGAAAGGGCTTTGTTTGTACATTATTTTCATTCTAGGATGTATAGTTTTTGAAATAAAGCTAAAACCGTTGATGTATGGAACGTTATATAGTTTTCGAAAACTATCGAAACTTATACTAAGGGTTCTGAGCTCTCCCTCTTGTAAGAGTTTCGATTTCTTCGTAGTTCAGATTAGATTGGATATTAGTATGGGGAATTCCGAACCAGAAGAGAAATGGCAGGAAAGTACAGGAAAAGTGACTTAGGAACCATTTGCATCCACCTTTTTAAAACCAGATGGCTATTAAAGTACTTTCAATACATTTGTTTATAAAAACAAACTTAGATTAAATAATGCCACCCAACCAAAAAAAAACTATGTTAATCACACTAATGATGTCCAGAGTGGGAATTGAATCTACAGCGCAGAAAACAGAACTACCTTACTGAGTTATGACGTCAGTCAAACACAAATTGATGATGTAACATTACCTACCTAAAAAATTCTAAGCACGAACTCAAAGGTCAATAATTCATTTAAGACGTTAAAAGTAATTATCTGTTTTTGTAATTATTTTTTACTTCTCTTTTCGTCTCTCTTTTATGATCTCATCAAAATTACCCAAGACGTGAAGATCAAAAAATGTGATTGTATGTTACAGTTTATACAGACAACATAACAGAAAATTATACCTAGGTATTTTTAATTTAAAATATTCAGAGGCGTGACGGAGGGGGGGGGGGGGGGGAATTTGAATTCTCCTGATCTGTTCACTTATGTGAATGGGTTGGTAGTGGACTTGAGCAGCCCTCCTGTTGGGCTTAGGCTAGATGATAAGTATGATAAGTACGTCAACAACCTGAGTTACGCAGACGATAGACTGACGAGCTCCTGGATCAACGGCATATAAGAATTTGTGAAACGTCCGCGAATAAGCATGACTGACTTGGTGATTTTCAGATCAGGAAAAGTGCCTGAGAAAATACCGGATGTCCTGTCCACCATAACGGACAGCCTGTTAGAGTATTAAGTACCTTGGCCACATTGTCACTTTCGGCCTAAAAGACGATGCAGATGTAGAACGACAACGAAGAGCACTATGCTGAGTGGGAACATGATTGTAAGAAAGTTCTAGGCGTTGCCTGACGTGAATATTACAGAAACTTTACAGATAATTTTGTCACTCATTTTACACTTGTCAACTCCAGACTGATTGATTATACAAAAAAGGCACATGCTAGCATAATAAGTAGCGTATAACAAAATCTTCAGACTCATTATGGTTCTGAAACGCTATTATATACAGCGCCTCAGCAATGTACGCTGAAGCCCATGTAGACTCCTTCAACGCTATCCAAAGGAAGAGAATCGCTACCTACATGTCCAGACTTGACAGGTGTAACAACTGTATTATTAGGAGTTTAGCAGACAGACTGCTGCAGACGCCATCGTACAGACGTTGGGTGCAGTGCAGACTTCGATCAAATACCTAAACAGTTTATTTAATCGAACTAACTGATAATATAACTATGAATAACTGTTTATTTGATCGAAGGAAATTGCCACTTAATATAACTAATGTGCTTTATATTTTCTTTTATTCTATTTAATGTTTGTTTTGTGTTTTATGTTATGTTTATGAATCCTTGTGTCTGATAAATAAATAAATTGTTATTGCGACAACATTAAGGTACGGCAAAGTATGATTCTCTCGCACATAAAAAAAACAACGTGGTTTAAAAATAAGCTCTATAAATGAGAAATATAAAATGAGCAAATCAAGCCCTTCCATGATACCTCACTCAGCCTAGTGGTACCAGTTTTAAATGACCCCCCCATTCTTTTACGTTGTGCGATTTGCAATAGGATTAAATGCAAGTATTTAAATTATTCAAAAAGTCAGTATTTTTTTTTCATAGAAGATGAGATAAAGTGTCGTTGATAATTTGTTCTTAATAATTATAATTTTACCTGATGTTTTTTCAAATAAAAATATATTATAGGAACGGACTTTGGTGGAAATTCGCATTTTGCATTCAAATCATAATTATGAAGCCTACTAACTTATCATGTTTCATACAGAATAATATGATCGCTCAAATTAAACAGGTAAAAAGCAAATTACGTGGTGCGAAGGGCTGAGGATCGAATACCCCGTTACTCGTTCGTGTTAAGAATTTATGCATAGGTAAGTATTAATAATCACAGACAAACAAGTCATACACGTTTGCTTATAAATAACCAGTCCCATCTTACAACTACTGAATAGAAGGACACCGTGTATTGACTGTCAAGTAAAAAATACACTTTACAATCAAATTAACAAGCAAACGTAAGATTTTGGTAGTTGCATAGACTAGGTAAGCACAAATTCATCGCAAACAATTTTTAGAAACATTAATAACATGGGAATGTCTGTGACTATTCTGCCTTCCATTCTGATTGGCAATACCTACACCTGCTGGTGAAAAAACAATACAATCGATGACTAATGTACCGACAAAACACTCTATTGTAATGTCGCCCATACCTCGACATCGCGCGATGGCCGAGGAGGATTTAGACTGCTATTTTTCTTCCACTTCACTTCGCCTTAAGGATTAACCGGCTGGTTCAGTTATTGCGAGTGATTGCACGGCCGAGGAAGCACGCACGTCGCGTCGATCGCCACGCGTTTTCGAACGAACAATTAAAAATAAAATACTTAAATTAAAAAGTTTAGACGATAACGAATCAGATTCGCGCTAACTCGATTCTCACGAATTTGGAAAAACAAACAGTGTTTAGAAACCGCTTTCTTCGTAGGGTGTGCTAAGTATCGAGTTCAATCGATACTATAGTTATTTTCAATCGATGTTTCGCGGAAGTGTGTGAATGCCACTGCGCATTCTGGAAGGTCAAGGAATTCAGGTCGAGATGCAAGTAGCCAAGCATTAGAACTGTCAAATGCAATGAACGGTGAGTGCTAACGATAACTTAATGTTTAGAAAACACGTTTTAGTTAGAATGCAATGTAAACAATACGTAAAGAATCATAAAGTTTTGTAACTTCTAATAATATTGAACAATTTGTTGAATTGCACATTATACTTACCTACCTATAAACCAATTTATTCGTTTTACCTATGATAGATAGGTGGTAAGTTACCAAGACCTGTAGGCGTTCTTGGTTTATTACTTTACGAACAATAAGTTATAAATTATAATAACATCTATGATTAGGTATCTTCATGTGGTAGGTAAATACCTATGTAGATGTGTACCTATCTATCTACCCACCCACTCAGTATTAACTAATAATAATTCATTAACGGAAGTAACATTTCAGAAGGTTTAATTATTTCGATTCGAACCAGAATGGTGACGGAACCCTAAAATGCTTCGTCCGTCCGCCTCCGTCCGTCACGGCTGATTATTTGCAGCAAATTCCTTACATAGTTGTTACTATTGTTAGCGATTTCAATTTAAATGTAATATGGAGTTTTTAATTTTACTTGCTCCCACAAGATATTGCTTACTTCTCTGCTGGACTGGGAGTAAAAAAACATAGAATGCGTCTAGCTGCTCCTCTCCCCGAGCATGTCGTAAAAGTCGACTAAGGGATAGTATCCTCTCCAACATGATGGACCATCTATGCGATGGGCTGATCACCTGTCACCATGGTTCACCATATCCATCTTGGGACTTTGAATCAGGAGTGGCTGCAAGTTTTCTTATGACTACTTGTGTTTCTGCCCACCCCATTAGGATGATAATATACATCCATACAAGATATTACAAGGGAGAAAATATTTAAATATTTTTACTGACATTTTGATTGCCAAAGGACCCAATGGGGGGTCAAGATCTTACTGGTACCCTACTCGTTTAGATTGAGTGGGGTAAGTATGACAAAGAATACAGAAAACATGTTCTTTATTCGGTGGGATATTATATCTTTATTTACACATTCCATTCCAGTGTCTTATTTGTGGTGCATAGTTTAAAAAATTATCAATAATGGCAAACCTAACTTCTGCATTTTTTTAAATTAAATAATATCCTATGTTAAAAATATGTTCTTAAAACTGTAATCTAGGTACTAATTCGATTTATTAGGTTTTTAAATGTTTATATTTTTATTTTTTGATCTTGTAGAGATCGACCGACATCGATGTACCTATTTATTGACGTTTCTGTATGCGATAGTCTATCTTAGATTCTGCATGCCGTTTTAATTAATAAACAAATAAATAATAACCAGCATCGATAAGAAATGTATCCGAGTATCCGTAAACAACGTAGGTAACTTAAATATAAAAATACCATAACACTTAATAGATATAAGTATAAATTACATATTGAATTAATAAACGTGAGAATAAATTATTTTCATAGATAACATATTACACAGTGCATACAAAATGGTTGACCCAATATAATTATATAAGATTGAGTAATAAACAAATACGCTTATTATTTACTCTTGTCAATTATTCAATATTTGCCATTTTCTGTTGGTTTGCTTACATTATAGTTAGCTCTACCGCTCTACCGCCAGTTAGGTATAATTAAGTAGTTATTGGGACCTATGACTTTTCGATGATTATTAAAATAATTACATTTTTTGTTAGTATTCTATCCAAAGAGACATCATATTAAAACAAGTAAGGCCTTTAACCATCTATAGTAGATAATTTATACAGCGTCAAAAGGCAACTTTTTATGTTCACAAACGAGACGCTGTAGTGCCCGGGACGAATTAAGATGGAGTAGGCTTGCCCAGCACATATTCCATCCTCTCAGCTTAGTCGGCCTTGTCCACAGGAAAGACATGGTCAATACGTGCGGAGCTGACTAAGCCGCGGGTTTCCTCACGATGTTTTCCTTCACCGTTTGAGAGTACTGGTATAGCGCACATAAATTTTTCACACAGAAAAATCCATTGTTACACGACCGGATTTGAACCCACGTCCTTAGGATCGGTAGGCGGGGTCACTACCAACTAGACCAGGGATTCCCAAAGTGGTCGATATCGACCCCTTGTGGTAACTGGTACCCAAGGGTACCAGTTGTCAATTTGACCCCCCCATTTTTGACCCTTTGTCTATGAAAATATTTTTTTTTTCTCTTGCCAAAATTAACAGTTATTATTTTATAATATATTCAGCCGTGACAAACGAACGGATTAACGAAGTCGCACTATAAAGGGGTTCTTAAAGACATTTCAATATTTTAATTCGGGACCCTAACAGGTTTTGGACAAAAACAATTTCTTAGAAAAATAAAAAGATTATCCTTATTGGTATCCGTATATTCCGTTTCAGTTTTTTAATTTGAAATCCTAACTAGTTTTAAATAAAAACCACTTCTTAGAAATCTAAACACTTTTTCCTTGTTTATGTAACATCTGATATACTACAGATGAAATGTTATTAATTTTGGTCAATCTATCAAAATAGTAATAACATTAGCTTCTTTCTCTTTGAAGGCGGATTAATATAGAGCCGCTTAGGTATTTATTCGATATTTTTCTACCGTACGCTGCCAACTTCAGTATTTCATCTGATAACTTTTATTTGCTCACTTGAAGAACAATAAAATTGTCGCGGGCTACCTGCCCTACGTGTAAATTTTTGCACAACATCTAACAATATAGCAATAAAACAACTGAGCTAGCTGTGTATAATGAATGTATTCTCAATGGATGGAAATCCCTTGCTATTTTAGTCGTTGACGCTTAATTTGGATTATGAAAATGTCACATGTCAATTGAAAGACTAAGGTCTAAAGAGTCTAGCTAGGGCTACAAAAGTCAAACAAAAGCACACAAACTTGTTATCCAGGATAGGCCGCGTTTCCTCGCAACTCAGATTTACAAAACATTGTACGTTCAACATGTCTACAAAACACGGATTTGGATATTTTTTAACAAGTCATCACTGATGGAATGCTACCATTCTAGCCCCAAGCACGCTAAAACAGGCAAGCTCTCTGAGAGAAACGGGTTTTTGGATGTATGGCGACTGCTAAATAGGTTTCGCGGCTCACGAGACATATTTCGTCATCATCTTTACATAACAAAATAAAATAAAATCAAAATTCGGCTTATCTTTAGTAATTTTAGTTTAGCTTTAAGGTTCCGAACGAAAATGGTGAAGCCTTAAGGTGCGACTTGGTTTGTCCGTCGGTTCGCCGCGCACGTCCAATAATTTAAACAATTAAAACTTACTGAAACCATAGACTTGAATTCTAGAGCACGCACAAAAAGATCATATATAATAATATATGATTTCAAATCGTAATTTTTAACAGATTTCTTAATTTATTTCAATTTGCAAACATTTTGAACATCTCAAGCGGACGCTTTCCAAAATCTTTCTTGCCGCCATATTTTTTTTACACCACAGATTCATTTTTTTTATTCGATTCCAACCAATGGAACAACACACTGGCCAGTAAGAATATTTTTGTTTAACGTCAGTAATAAAATTGTTAGTGACAGTTAAGTACTTGCTCTGTTCATAGTTTACTTTTTTGTGAAGGCGATTGTGACAGATCAATGTTTTCTCATTCTACCAACGGGTTATAACCTCTGTACGCAAACTTAGACATGACATATATTTTTTAATTTTATTGCCACAATGTCTAAAATAATAGGAGTGTCAACATTTTATACAGGGACCTCAGGTTGAGTGGGGGGGGGGGGGGGGTCACAGGAACAATCATTAGGCTAGCTACAAAGAGCATTAATAAAATTATAAACAGTTACTGACACTATTTCATTTGCTTGGGTTTCATTAAACAGGCGGTTTGCAGATACACTGTGGTTCAGTTATATCAGTTCTTGAGATCTATGGGAAAATTATATTGCAAAGTAGGTAACTTGTGGTATACCAAGAATTATCTTTACAAGATAGAAATAAATATCACAATCATATTTGTACAATGTATTTAAACAGATTTTAAAATCTAGTCAACTAATCCATTTCGAGCCTCACGTGATTTATGGACGATCCCCTAGCAACAAGGCATTGTTGTTTGTTAGTTTTAAAAGTCGGTGATTCACTTCAAGTAAACTTGTATAAATAAATATTAAGTTGCGAAACAAGAAACTAATTAACAAATAGCTACATTATACTTACAGCTGTTGACCCAGTACCTACAGTTGTGCTCTGTTGAGTCTGATCAAGCATATCTCCACCAGGCAACAATTAAGAGGCATAAATCTAGTATTTCAAGCCAAAACTATTATATTCTGCTAACTGTATTTCACTGAAATTTAACTGACCAATTCAACGATCAAATCAAAACACGATTTCTAAAAGACTCAATACAAAATAGGCTAAGTATGATATATAGTAGAATAATAAATAATTAGGTGAAAAAGAGACAATATATAAAGAGATTTCGACATATTAGTTGAAATCCTACTTCCTACCTACTAATGTTATAATTGCGAAAGTTTGTGAGGATGTGACGACTTTATGTTTCAATCACGCCGTAACGCCTGAACGGATTACTTCTTTAATGAAACTTGGAATACTTCATACGTGTGCTGGAATAATAGATAGCCTGCTTTTTAGCGGGTTACAGGAGAGCGAAGAGCGACGTTGCCATACGGGCAATATGATGTATGGTATGGATGGACATACAACGTTGCTAACCAAAATTCTGCATTTTCACTCAACAATAAACAACATGTGGGAATTATTTTTTCCTAGTGAATAGATAATAGCTATTTACTGTGCTTTTTTGAGTCTCATCAGCTTGTTGGTTTTGGTTGGTGAGTAATTTGGGATGTAAGTACCGTTTTATTTTATAATGGCAAAAAAACCGACAAATTCCATTATTTTTATTATTTGTGAAGTAACAGGCTAGCCTGCGACTTCGCTATGGGCTATTTTTATCCGGATACGCTATGTTATGTTATTCCATATTCCAGTCTAAAACTAAGCCAATTTTATTTGAATCCGTTCAGCCGGTTATGATTGAGACTTTTGAGACACACATTCTAACATCTCAGAAATTACGGATTTATAAAATGACCTAGTAGGATTCTGCCTTGGACGAATCCTACAATATCTAATAAGCTAAACTAAGGCCTTTTACCATCTAACTAGTAGCTTACCATCTAGTAGATGATTTTTATAGCGTCAGGAGGCAACTTTTACCTTCACAAACGCGACGAATTAAGATGGAGTAGGCTTGCCCAGCACCTATTCCATCCTCTCAGCTTAGTCGGCCTTGTCCACAGGAAAGACATGGTCAATACGTGCGCAGCTGATTAAGCCGCGGGTTTCCTCACGATGTTCTCCTTCGCCGTTTGAGAGAACTTGTATAGTATAGCGCACATAAATTCTTCGCACAGAAAAATCTATTGGTACACGACCGGATTTGAACCCACGTCCATAGGATCAGAAGGCGGGGTCACTACCAACTAGATCACCAGTGCTCTCAATAAGCTAAAAGCTCACAATAATCGTATGAAATTATTCACTTGTATACTCGTGACATTGACCCAAATGATATTAACATATTAATTTCCTTGATTACAATGAAGAAACCTATCGGATAGGTATTATAAGCTAAAATATAAATATAGCAATATATAATTATAAATATAATGTAGATTTTTAAACAATAAATAAAAATGCTATGGAAGTATACAGATACTTAGTACTGTAGGTTAATGACAAGAGGTCTTAAATATTTGAGTGTTTTCCCTAATTTTATAATTGTATTACCTGTGGGTAAGTAAGTGCCTACCTAACCTACCTACATAGAAAGATTTGCATCACCATTCTCCAACACAATGAAAAGAAATGTCGCTGACTGACTATACCTACGTAGGTACCTACTTTCATTGTCGATGTAGTCGGTTTCTCAAAAGGTTGCTAAGCGTATAAAACTAAACACTTAACTTTTAAAACAAGACAAGAGGTTTTACCCAAATTAAAGAGAATTATTCATAGGCAACATACACACAGTATAAATTATAATAAAGCGGGAAAACTGACTTAAGTAAAAAGAATCACAAGAATCATTATTTAGTGTACCGACGCTAATTGCTAAAGGCTGTCATTAGGTTCTGTGTTTCAGAAAAAAGGCTTAACTACACGAAGTTGGCAAAAAAGTATTGCGTCATTGATGTGAATGAAGACTCATTTTGAATGCGTGGGTTTATAAATTTTGATGTACTTACTTAGTTAGGAACACTGGAACGACCTTGCATATGACTAAAAAATGCAGTGAACATTAGTACAAAAAATCACCAAATAAAGTGGCACTTTTGGACACAATTATACTTCACTATAATACCTACGTTTGCTTGAACTCAACTACGCAAAATAACATTCAGTAACTACCTACCATATAATTGGTCAACTGCAAAAAAACTAAACAAAAACCTGCCTATATTATTAAGATTACTTATCGAACGTACCGTTGGACTCGTCAGTTACACTATTATAATAATATCATACCTTGAACTTGACGAAGCGAGACGAGAATAAAACTTTTTTCAAGGCGAATAGATTTGTAAATAAATAATCGGCAAAAACTTGAAATAAAAAGGCTGATCCGACTCTAGTAGAGAATAAACCACTCATTTTGATGGTCCTTAGCTACCTTACCTTATTATTTATACAACAGTTAGGTGAATACCGTTTAATAACAAATAAATGAGCGTATAACTTTAAACTATCATAGTTTATGAAAATAATATAAATACGATTAAGTTAGGAGAAAACTACACCAAAAGTTGCAGCGCAGTTTATAAATGAGTAGCACCACAGGGCCATCTATTAAATAAAAATATCCCATTATGTCACCTATTATTTGAGCTAGGTATAGGCATGTATAAGGAAGGTAGGTAGGTACCTACTCAAAATATAACCTATTAGTTGCAAAATGAAACAACTTACAAGGTACCTAGTTCGTAGAATCTCTTTCAAAATCTAGACTGTTAGACATGCATAATGAACCGTGAAAATGACATTTAACAGTGTTCGAGAATCTTTTATTGTTATTTAAAATCTTACCTCTGAAAAACACTAAATTTCCATATTTCATAAACATTTTATTATTAGCTGCAACCTCGCATCACAAACTTTTCCAAAGATTTAACTAAAAATTATCTTGTAGACTAGGCACGCCTGTTTTCTGTCCTGTGACATAAATTGCATAGACAGAGGCGTAGGTTATGCATTATCCAGAAAAATACTTAAGTATATATTATCATAAAAAGCTCTAAGCTCTGTCTACAATAACAAACGAAGTCAGACAGTTGACCTAAGACTGCTATAATACGCGAATTTTAGAAAATCTTGTAAAATTTCGCACACTTATGTAACGTCTAAGCCTACAGATTATTTTGAGGGTCACCAAGTAAACAGGAAACTGCGTTATGATAACAAACAGCTGTTGTCTTAATATCATCTGACATTTTCCCTAAGGAATCTAACGCTTTAAAAGTAGACTGGTGGAACGTCCGCGACTTTATCCGCGTTGAGTTTTTATTCGTACAAATTTCATCTTCCCGCTGCCTCTAGGATTATTGTATGACAGCATCCTCTAGGTTTTTTACTTACTATCCTCTAGGAGCTGAATACGAAAATTTATTTCTTGTTGCTCCCCTCCACCATAAAAAGAATATACCCTTTAAGTTTCACGCTTCCACGACTTACATTTTAGGCTGTGCGTTGATTGTCAGTCAGTCACTCAGTCAGTAAAAAAAAATCAGTTCTAACAATAATGCGGTCACGTTCGTATGTAATCTACAAGTGTCACCTTGAATTAATAAGATTTAGAAGTATATAAAAAACTGAACTCCAAGAATGCGCATCTGACAATCTTGATACTTTTGCAAGATGCATATTTGGTTAATACCAAGGTTCGACATAACGTTATCCTAATGTAATAGCTGTGTATAAATTGGAATGAAAAACTTACCTAAGCAAAACTCAAGAATCAAAAAGCGAAGAAAAAAGGAAAGAAATGTTAAAAAAACTCATCCTTAGAAGGCAATGCATCGACAACGCCTCTAGTTTTGCTCATGTTTATTGATGGCGGTGGTGAACACTTAACACTAGATGGACCGTCTGAAACCAACCGTCCAACTAGGTGGACAGCGTGGTTTGTCGGTTGGTAATAGACGGCCTGTTTGTTGGGCCTATAGTTTATATAAAAGAGAAAACTTTCAATACTACAAAATCTTATATTCGTTATAGGTAATATTTATAGTCGGTTCTTAATTTTATAACATTTTGACGCAAAGCTTACTCATACTTAAAGACCAAGCCAATAATGCCTGTTAGAAAACTACTATTTAATGTCCGCACAAGTGGTACATACATATACCGATTGTCCGCTGCATTCCCTTGAGATGTTTCCTTATTTCCGTTCTTTCTGACAATAACTACTGTTTAATGTGCTATTTACTATTCGCGAGTAGCTTCCTTGCGTATTTTAGCACCTATTAGATGAAATTACCTACAGTACATACAAATTATGCTTAAGTAAACTAGGGGTGACGCCTGACATGACGTGGTGAAAACAGGTGGTGTAGAACGTTGAAAGAATAGTGTCCAAGGACTGGCAAGAGAAGCGTCGGAACTTCCAGCAGCAAAATGGGTCGGACGATATCGATGTCGTCGCGGACCGTCAGTAGATCAGGCTAGCGCAGGACCGTGTGAAATGGCAAAGGCCTTTTGCTGGATCCAGCAATGTGAGCGATCTGGCAGCAGATGATGGTGATGAAACTAGAGGCACATTACCAAAAGTTGGACTACTACGTTGTAACTTGTAACCTAGCCTACCTAATAATTGTAAAAAGTTCTTAGTGTGTAAATCATTGTTTTATGAGTAAAACTGTATTTGCGGATTTAATATAGGTACCTTCTAAAACTTATGTATTATTTAAAAAATAACAATTTTATTTACAGAAAATATATCAATCAGAAAATTAGGTTTCGTTTTGGAAAAAAAAGGTTCGGGTCCCAAATTGAAAAAAGTAACTTAATATCAAATGGCAATCTGGTTATGGTAAATAATTTGATCACTTTAAACCTGTAAGTAATAAAGTTGAAACCCATGGTTCCAAACACAGAAGAATAAACACTACGTCAATGCAGTTCCAAACCCCATGAACTGAATACATAAATTGTAGAGAAGTCCAAAGATACCAAGTAAAGAATATTCAATTTTGTTGTTTCTAAAGATCATCACTAAAAATCAGTCAAAATTATTAAGAAAAATACTGAATTTTAAATTACCTTTTTAGTTTGTACCAGCATCAAACCAGGCATAAAATTATGTATGTACCTACGATGTTAAATTGACTAAGAAATCCTTTATATGATATGATGAATTCAATAAGAGACCCGTTAGCCTACCAGCGCAGTTTTCAATGAACTTAATCCAGTGGTAAAACCGGCTCATAGGATGCAAAATTAGCTTACGTAGCAACAAGCGATTTGCAATTTAGCTTGACTGTAGCGAAAACACCGGACGTAGGGGAATTCCGTTAATAATCAGACGAAACTTTAGAATCTAATTCAGTGAGCGCCTGAGTATTTGAAAAAAACTTCTTTGCTGGACTGGGTGTTAAGAAAAAACATAGAATGCGTCCAGCTGCTTCTCTCCGCGAGCATGTCGTAAAAGTCGAATCTTTTCCAACCTGACGGATCATCTATATGGTCTATATGAGACTTTGAATCAGGAGTGGTTGCAAGTTTTCTTACGATTGCTTGTGGCTTTGTCCACTCCATTAGGGATACGGACGGGCGTTATAATATGTATGTATGTTTAGAAAAAAGACATCAGCTCTTGAAACCACAATTTTAGAAACAAAACCTATAGGTACACAATTTTATTCTAATTTAATAGACAGAGTATATTGCCCAAATGTGGCAAGTGTCGTCAAGAGTGAGCAAAATTACGTGACTTCGTGCATGCGCAGAATCACCAATTACCTATTAGGTGTTAATAAAATGACCCAAAAGAGTTTTTGTTCTGTTCTTGATTGAAGTTGTTTTATTTTATCAAACGTATTTTTTTATTAAATAAAATTACGTAGCTTTTAAATAAACTTCAAGGAACAGATATATAGACATACCTATAGCTTACAGAACCAAGAACCTGTTTAGAAAAATCATTGGGTTCGAACATCCTAATATTTTTATTTTGAAGTTCGATGTGCCCAAAAAAAGAGAGAGCGATTTAAAATCAAGCACATCTAAAAAAGATAAAAGAAGTGTTTTTTGCGAACCCACTCACAAAAACCGAACAGCCAACCGCCAATGTGAATAAATACATGCAATATTATTACAGCAACTCGAGAGGCATAATTCACGTTCTGGGCACATAATTACGGTCGTGTTTATTATAAAGCACGTGTTTCGAACCGGACTAGCATGTGGTCATTTTTATATAATAATGAATTTTATTCATAGTTATCGATGCAATCAATTTTGCACAAAAGAATCCTCTGCGAGACGGGCAACGGGCATACTCCATTTCTTCTTCTTCAACACCTTAGTTATTTCACTAGAAATGTTCTTTTTATCTTTGAAAAATAGAGGGGATGTTCTCAATTCAGCTGTTTTTTTTATGTGAGGATTCTTTGGCTGTATGGATTGATCCCAAGACACGACGTGGTCCCATATAAAACGTATTTCTGAGGTATTGTGAGCTGTTGTCTTCAAAGTAGGATCCCAACGTGGACCCATAATATACATTTTATTTCCGAGGAATTACTTTACCCGTAAAACTTATAAAACATCATCACCTCTTGAACAGTCAAGTGCAGGATTTTACTTTTGGTTATTGTTCGAATGAGTATTCATTCCGAGTGAGCAAAATTCGAAAGTTTGTGAGGATGATTAAATGTTTCTCAATTACAATGGCAAAATTTTATTCGGGAACACAAATAAAAAAAAAAGTGACTTCATAGTACATCACCAGAGAGGTACCTAGAATATAATAAGGCTACTTTTTGCTCTGGTAAGTACTCATGTCATAAACTAAAGTACTTTATCGAGTGTGTAATGTATGCACCGGAAGATCGAAATCTAACTGTTACTGTAGTCAAACAAACCAGCAATAGTTTTACAAAACAATGTTACGTAAGGCGTATTTGTTATTACTGCCATACGGTTCACAAGCCGATAACGACTGACGACACACGGAAACAGTTATTGCAAAGAGTTTAAGATTAAAAAGTCGGAATAATTCGAACTTTTCATCATCGACAACCGCTTGTCTTTGAACACTGCTGGGCATAGGGCGTAGGCCCTCACTTGTGCCATCTAAAACGGTCCGTTCCCAGTATCATCCATTTACGGATCACGATCTTGAGCACATCGTCTCTCATTTTGCACATCCCATGCACCGCGCTCATCCGCACATTTTGGAAACTTGGGTTTAACGCACACTTGCTTATGTACTGAGATAATTTCTCCCACACATCAACTGTAGAATGGGATTCCAACTGAGATTTTCCCGCCTATAGTTACAGACGACTACCAGCGTAAGCAAAAAGTAAATCTATGGCAAAAAAAAAGAAATTAAGTACTAGAAAATAGGAATGTATGCGTGCGTACGTCTGGATTTTTCTTTTTATTACCACTCGCTAAACGAGTAAAGTAAAAAACTACCCTACTCCATAGTGGGGTAATACAGAAGCAAATAATTAAGTAGTTTCTAAGTTTTCTTTTTGAAAATGCCGGACGCTCGCTCCCATCCCTAATAACGAGTACAGTTAACTTTGCACTAATAGTGCAACAATTAGTATTTTCTTTTGCAATACGCCAAGCACAGTTAGTACCTAGATTGCTTCACAAAATACACATTTTGTTTCACCAAAATGATTTATTCATACGTAATACATGAATGACGAATATCTAATTTAATTAACGTAGGTAGATAAAATTATTTATCAGTCTCTCTGAACTCGGTTGTATTAGGTAGGTAGGGGAAAAGTATTTTTGAAAAAAAATCTTTTGAATCAGGAATTGCTATGACTTTCAAGTGGAATTTGTTATCGAAACAGATTTTCCATGATCTTTCACCCTCGAAGTAAAATTGTGATTCCGAATCCCGTTGTTACGATTTACAAGTCGAACAAAATCGTGGGCGGAAAGAAGTTAGGTACTATTATATTATTTTCTGTGGTATTTATAGGCATTTTTAGTTTTAATTACAAAATTCAGTATGCTATCATACAGCCTATTGTTCTTTCCGTAAGTATTTAGAAAACTCCATGTTCCACACAATATTATACAACTGCTAGTCATGTCACTAGTTCTTTCGAACCAGTGTGGTGAAAGGTTTTTAGGTATTATGAGCAGCATAAACAAGCCTACCGATAGCCACTACCTAAGTAAGAAGCTACCTATTCAATTCCGCATGCAGCAAGTTACTAGAAAGTAGCTTACATCGACTTTCAATGGCCCTTATTCTATAATGACGTATTTCACACGGAGAAATGACGACCATAATGCAACAGCTTAAGGTTCATACAATCTATGCGGTTTGAAGTAGTATTGAAAATGGGAACATAAATCAAGTATTACTGGTCAACAAAATGTCACGAGTGAAAACAGTTCATACCTCCAAGGAGAAAGCAATTAATATTATGTAACATTTTATCTGATTAAACGCATTGAAGTAAAGTTAATATAATTTTTGATGGTTTATGTATAAGGCAATCTCTTAAGATTCCTAAAAGATTTTCGAGGTCAACTGTACCTTTGCCTACTTCCTCTTGTCCACGAAAATAATACATAGGTACATAATATCACAAATGTTTCCCATAGGGGTAGGCAGAGACTATGGATGGATATCCATTTACTAAGGTCCTGACATGCGTCTTTTTCATGCATGGTTGTTGCTTTAGAGTACTCTTGAGGTGGCCTGAGGCCATAAGGTCACTGATTTGGTCAATATAATAGTAGCCAAAATAATTTGCCATAGAAATTGACTGACACTTAAGGTAACACTAAATAACAAACTTAAGGGGCATTTTCTACTGAGCGCATGTTTAAATGTTCTGCCAATGCTCTCTCAAAACATCTGTTTTCTGTTTTCACTACAACACTCAAACACTTGTTCTGAGCATAAGTTTGTACAGCTCTCAGCTAGTGACGCAGTTTTACACGGTGAGAAAGTGAGGGAGAATTTATTAAGCAACTTTAAACGATCATCAATTTTTACATAATTCTAATTCTAATTGTTGGTGGGGGAACAGAGATCAGCACTGACATCCCTTGTTCAAGCGTTGTTTACATAGATATGGGAATAAACCAGCTACCTGTCCGACAGTATTTATATTTTAATATTATAATTTAGTGTTCGGTCATGCAGAGAGGATGAATAAAAGTAGATTAACATACCGGTGGTGTATCAGGCAAGTGTGAACCAGATTGGTGACGTTTTGGAAAAGGGCCAGGTCAAGAGTTCCTACCCTAAACTGACGAGCATGCATGAAGAATGCAATGAGAGTAAATGAAGTGAGAGAAGTATGCCAGGATCGTAGCAAAGAGAGATCCACAATCTCTGTTATCGCTATTGGAAACAGGCATGTTTTTATCTATGAAATACATAAGAACATATTATCACGCCCGTATGGGATAAGCAGGCCACAAGTAAACATAAGAAAACTTGCAGCCACTTCTGACTTAGTCCTAAGATGGTTAATGTTGTATTAATTTAAATAATATAATATTTTACTTTTATGCAGTTTTATTTTCATTCATACCTATAATTAGATAGTTAGATAGATAGAAAATTCTTTCTTACACATAAGTAAAAACATGTAGGTAGGTACATACATAGGCATACTTTATGCTAATTAGCATTTTCTCATAATTGCATCCATGTCTCACAATAAATTGGTTTTCTATTGTATATAAGCTTGATTTAATTTACTTAGGCCTAGGTATATGACTCGAGTGTTTATTTACATTCATTTATGTCACCTACAGTGAGGCTACAAGGTTGCAGCTACAAACAGAAAGTTAGAAATTGTAGTGAAATAAGGTACCTGTGTAGGTAGTTACAGATATAATATCTATAGCACTAAGTAATAGGTAGGTACCTACCTACCTACCTACTACCTTCTCTACGTGTTAGGCAGTCTAGTCTAGTCTAGCCACCTCTTTTAAGACGAGTTGCTAACTTCTTTTGTTAATTTCTTTCGTAGTTTTTGTCTTTTCTATAGCGGATGATGAACAGTTGTGATTCAGTGGGAAGAAAACTTTGGATGTCATTTTTTTGGCGAGCTCTGCTTTTGAAGGGAGTATAGTTAAAAGTAGATACCTACCTGTTGACCACGACGAACTTTGTATCTTTACTTCCTTTTTTGATAGAGTAAGCATTCAATTTCATTCAATTGATTAAAAACTTTCCATTCCAATGTAAATAAATTGAACAACAACACAACAAAATTTTTGATAAATTGTTCCATTCCGACTAATTTCGAGGTGTAGAAATTATGCCTTGAAGAATTCTTTCATCTCTTTCATTCTGCAGAAATAACTCTTTCTTTGCTGCTCTTTGTGAGCAATGTAGCTTGTGAGCTTGACTTGAACATAATTCCATGCTAAGAAATGTCAAACTAATGAAAGTGCCAACGTCAGTTGTTTGACATTATTCTATTGCCATAGAGTCGAAGTATGCTTTCTTACGGTATACTAGGTATGGTATGGTATGATTTCGCATGGGACTACGAACTTTATTAAGGTCATGTACCCTATCCTTTGTTTTAAAGTGACGTTATTATTATTATTATCACCATTTTATCTGCAAAATGCAAAACAAGGCCCTGATTCGTTTACAAGTACAGTTTCGACTCATATCATATCATACAAGCGATTTACGAAGATAGACGAAACAGTTTTGCAATAATTATTTATTTTATACACACCATAATAGATGAGTCACTGTGAGTCACATCACTTGTGAATAATAGTGTTCTGTGGGTAGAATGCAAAAAAATGACCCCTTGCTTGTTTCTAAAGGAAATCAAGAAATTATTTTGCATGATAACTGGAAAGCTGAAAACATACTCGGCAAAGTTGGCAGAAAAAAGTACCTTCTCTATAATTACTATTACTTAGGTACTTAGATTTACTAATACCTACCTTTGTATTAATCTAGTTTTTTTTGTTCGCAGTTAAATCAACAATGAATATCAAATACAGCAAGTATTTATGATACACGCTGAAAACATGTTGGAAGTCCCAGATAACGTAAGTATCATTATTTTCTCTACACTAAGTTATACCTACAATCAACCGAGGTCAAGGTCACTCTAGGTCAATAGACACTTGAGGTCAAAGGTCACCGAAGCTGAAACTCCAAGTAGGTTAGGTACCCGTCTGCTTGGTTTCCCCCACCCATATTCCAACATTCTCCCCACATCCCTAAGTCTTATTTTCAGTAGGTAGTGTCCCGTTTTAGGATTAACTTCCACTCTCAGACCAAATAAAAAGAGAAGACGCCGCGCCGCGAACAACAAAAGTGAAGCCACACAAAACCGTGCTCCTGCAAGTAAACATACACGCTCACGCACACACCTACACTAAAACCATGCTCATCGTTCTTAGTACGTCACGAGTCTTAAAAATAGAATTATGCCTTCCTGTGTAGTGAAAACTTGTAAAAACAGCAGCAAATCACATAAAAAGTCTCACGGAATCACTTTTCACTTGTAAGTACTTCAAATAGCATCGTTTCTTAATTATTATCCTATGAATATAGGTTACTTGAAACACACAACCTTAAAACCTTCGACACATACATAGATAAAAAGGTGGCTTCACTTTTGTTGTTCGCGGCGCGGGGTCTTTTCTTTTTATTTGGTCTGAGCTTCCACTACTACTGATCGTGTCACTAGTTATTTCGAACCGTTATGGTGAAAAGATTTAAGTGCGTCTCGCGACATGTTTTCAGGGTTAACTTATACAGTAATATGCTGGGTGAATTAGCTAATATGATTTATATTAAATTATAAAATCTAGTAAGTACTTCTAATAATGTAACCATGTAAATAAACGAGTAGGTAGGGCTCATATAGAATTATTTACAGAACGAACAAAGCTATCTCTTCAACGTCAACATTTAGTTAACTGTTTACTCATTTGTCATTTAATTTGTTTAGATTGCCACTGAAGGTTGCAAAATATGGCGCTAATTAGTTAGGTGCCTGGTTGGTACTTGTAATAGGTACATAGTCCATATCTCGCTATCGGTCTTGGCTAAAAATTTTCGTAATAATATTGTCACTTACCTCTGCAAGCTGGTAACCCTAGAGTACTACATTTCACGTGAAGTGGCTTATTATACTTGATCCAACAATAGTGCATTTTCAAAGAATTGGCCAATTTACATTATGATCCTGAGCTGACCTATAAGGGTCTCCGATCTTTATCGCGGTCCATAACCGATATAACCTCCTTTATACCTCTAAAATAATAGTGTAGATAAGGATCACTCAGAAAAAGGAATCGTTTATTTTTATACAAATTTGATGGTGCTAGAATAGGACCCGATGGTGTCCCAAATGGCACAGACTTTATAAACCGGATGTCAATAGTATATTAATTTGTACCAATCAGAGAATTTGTTTGCTCGGTCTCAGGTTTTCCGGTAACACGCCATCACAACTGAATTTCGGTTATATGCTCGATGCACGCCATCTAGGAAGCGACCGGGAACTATTTTTAGGCAATGTTCCTCACTTGCTTTGATGGGGGCGCTACTGCGTCTAGACTTGAACCTTAAAGTTGCAGCAGAGCCGCATTTTTCTTTTGTAAACATCGAGCATTTTGTAAACAAAGTCGACCAGCCGCCGCCTAGCCGTTGCAGTCACGTTTTTTTTTCATTCACCACGTGTTCACAGCTTGTCTTATTTTATGATCGCAAAAGGAAAAGTGTGGTCCATGTTGCAGATTTTTTTACGCGTTTTTCAATTCCATTGCCAAGAGTTTTGTCTGCGCGCTAATACTGAATACCAGTTTAAATGTCTTTATAGTCCGAGAGATAGCCGTGGGAATTATATTTCATGGAGTTTCAGTACGAAATCGAAAAATCAAAATCAAAAGTTTACCCAATAAAATCAAAAAATGATTTATTTTTAAACTTTGTAAAATAAAACTATATGTATAAAGTTACCTAGAAAAGCTCGATGACATAATGGTCGCAATCTGGTCTACATGATAAGGAAAAGAGTTGATATAAATAGATGTCAATTTTATTGTGTAATGTTGAAGACAAATATTTTCTACTTATTTTAAAATTTGAATGTTTTCAAAGATTGTTCGATTATTTTGTTTTTGGTTCCAACACACCATAAAGGACAACTTGGTATAAAGTAGGTAATAGAGTACCTACATATACCTACATTTACAAGTACTGTGAGTGAAGCCTAGCAAATGTAATTCTCTTTAACAAGGAAGGAAACACAATATTTTATCGCGATGCTAAAAACCCGGTTTGAAATCGGCAACTTTTAATTCCGAATTTTCTTATTATTATTCTACACAAGTGCGATGTTGCACCCCACGAGAGAATGGTCAACTATTTGACTCAGCCTGTAGAGCCGTATTTTTAGATCGTAAATTTCCTGGGTTTGGGTCAATTTCCTGCTAGGTACGTTTTCATGGCAATTCCAAAATTGTTCGTCGATGCCGCAGGTGATAAGAGGTCTCGCTCAATCCTAGCGCAAAGATATTATTTTTACATACAACGATGGAATGTAGCCAGTTTTATTGTAACGTTGCTTAATGATATTTTTTTGTTTATGTACTTGAGTTTATTTATTTTTATAATAAATAAATATTTGTGGACATTTGACACAGCGCCATCTAGCCCCAAACTAAGCAAAGCTTGTACTATGGTCGCTAGATGGCCGATAGAATACCTAGATACTTTTTTTTGTAAATACATACTTGTAATACATAATACTAAGACACCCAGACCAGGAAGAAATATTTGCAGAACATACAAACACTTCTCCCGTAGCGGGAATCGAACCCACGCCTCTTGCGTCTCAGCCGAACACTCGCCCGCCGCGCCACCGAGGTCATCATTAAACAATAAAAAAGAACAGAATCCCCGTGGTCTAAACTTAAAAAAAGATCTAACTGTGACTCACTGACTCAATTACAACTTTTTAAAGCATTATTGTAAAATAAAATCGATTTATTTAAGAATGGTTTATATCGTTCATTGAGATATCAAATATAAAGTACCTGATTTACCTATATATATATATAGGTACAAGCTGCCGCCCGCGGCTTCTCTTGCGTGATACCCGGATAAAAAATAGCCTATGTGTTAATCCAGCACATGTACCTACTGTGTATATTCCAAGTTTCATTCAAATCCGTTCAGTAGTTTTTGCGTGAAAGAGTAACAAACATCCATACTCGTACATACAAACTTGCGCGTTTATATTATTAGTAATGATTATTGTGACTAAACTTCTTTATTGTTGCTGGAATTATCTCTTTAAACCGATAACTTATTGTGATGATGATGGGTGAGAATGATGATGTATTGTTTAACCACAAAGTGTGATTGTGATCAATATTATCAAAGCATAAAATAAATTACTTGTTAGATAAACAAAAATACCTTTGCCTTATCGAAAATTAAGGAAAAACAGATCTTGTGATGAATGATGTGATGGCAAGAGAAGGTAGGTACCGATTTGGCTGTTGATCTTACAATAGCTTACGATAGATGAAATAGTACTAGACTAACCCCCGAATACTCAAACGCATCTCAAAGTTGAGCACGTCTCAAATGACGTTTTTTTTTTGACAGATTTTCATCAGAAATTGTCAAAAAACCGTGAGTTGAGACGTGCTCAACTCTGAGTCGCGTTTGAGTATTCGGGGGTAAAAGTACAATTTAGGTCTGGGTTTCAAACGAGTAATATTTCTAACACGTAAAATGTGTGTAAAAGCTGCTACAAATATTTGTGGTCTATGGTGAAGGAAGATATCGTGAGAAAATCGGCATGTTGTAGGAATTACCTATTTGTATTTGGGAATTAGATATATCCCAGAAATTCCTGTATAACGTTACCGACTCGGTAGGTACAATACTTTTGAAACTTTGAAGCAATAAAAATTTGGTAATTATGAAAGTTATTTTTATAGATAGGTTTACTTTAGGTACTATTTCTATATCATTAAATATGTACCGATAAAATCTAAAAGTTATTTTATGAAAAATATTTTTTATCTAGAAAATGTGGCATCGAAACCGAAACAAAAAGAAATAATATGAAAATCGAATGTTTTTAAAACAAAAATCGGTCTATCAGAAGTTTAGGTTTAAAATGATACATGACAAGAGTTCTACGGATCCTCAGTGCGTCATCTCACGATTTGTGTTGATTGTTTAAAACGTCGACCGTAGTTCAACAACAGTGTTTCCCGACTAGCTCGCGTTCAATGAGCACGCGTTTTTCCCACCTTTTATGTCATAAAAATACATATAAAATAACAGTGATGCTAGGCTTACTTATTATTTCATAAAAAAAAAATAAACCTTGAAGCTGAAGTTGAAGTTTGAGTGAGAGATAAGTTAAAAAGAAAATACCGTCTAGATTTTTTTCTATGACAAAAAAAAACAACTAAAACGGATTAAAATACAGACTGAAACTAAAAAATGTGACAATAGTGCATTTTCTAGGATTTTTATTTTATTGGATTTCATAAGGACGCAATATGAAACAAAAGGTAAAAAAACGTTATATTATTTAATATTTGAACATAATCTACAGAAATAAAAGTACCGATGCGGTGTTAGTTTTGCAGTTTAGTTATTTTGTGTACCTTGTACCTTTGATTATACTTTGTACCTAGGTGGCAAAAAATGTAATAGTGTATCGCACGTTCTCAAAGTGCTGTTAATATGTTCTAATTTCAATATTTTTATCTTTAAACTAGCTGTTGCCCGCGACTTCGTGCGCGTGTAGTACATTATTTTGTTCCAAAAACTATTTTGGGTTTTCTACCTTGGGTTACAATATTGCAATTTTCTTACGGATTCTTAATTTTATTGAAAACTAGCGACTCGCCCCGGCTTCGCTCGGGGATAAACATATAGGTTTTTCCAGCAATAATTCTAATTTTTCTCGCCGTAAAAACCATCCTTGAACTTCAACGAACATTTTAAAAAAAGATTTGGCCAAATTGGTCCAGGCGTTGTTGAGTTATGCGCTTACCAACACATTTTGCGATTCATTTTTATATTATAGAAGATATATTATAGCCTAAGTATACTGGTCCCTGATAATGTAGCTTTCTATTAGTGAAAGAATATTTGAAATCGGTCCAGTAGTTTCGGAGCCTATTCGTTACAAACAAACAAAAAAATCTTTCTTCTTTATAATATTAGTATGATAATGGAAATGGTGCTAATGAGATGTATTTCAAACCTTAATTTTAATAATCATTACTTACAAAGACATTTTTGCAATATTTCCATTTTCCGATTTCACACAATTGCGTTGAAATATAATATAATAAAATAAAACTGTGTGTGTCTAGGTGGACTAGATAATTTTGTCACCTGCCTTGTAATGAGTCTAGGTAAATACTTTAATGAGACAAAACAAAGTAAACCACACGAGATAAGAGTTGTTATTTTACCTACGATAAGATCTGAAAATGTTGGTGACATGAGTAAACAATTTTTTTAACTCGCACTGTAGGTGTATTAATTATACGTTCTGTAGCAAATTTTTAATATCCAATGCTTCCTTCCTAGTCATAGGTTGAAAAAAAGATGGCGACCTTGTGAATGAAAGACATAAAAATATACGAAAGAAATTAAATTAACGAAAGACTAGGCAGTAAGGTCTTCGTCACCATCGCCTTCCCAAAAGGGAAAACTATAAATAACAATCAAAGATGATAGCTTGTAGTACCTATAATAGCCTCTTTACCAATACTACTAGCTATGTAGGTACCTAACTTTTACATAACAATGATGTAGTGTAGGTCAAAGATCACTAAAACCTAGACTTTTATTTTAACTGATTTTAATAATAGGGGATGGATCTTTTTTACATAACTAGGATACTGTTAATTACTAGCTATATCGAAAGTAACTACGTCAATTTCATACATCACACTTCCAAACATTCAAAGTATTCATTCGTCATATCATACATAAATAATCATGTGTAGCCTTCAAACATCTTGTAGGTTAGGTACCCACTTACCTTCAATACAAATCAATGGCTTCAGAAGCTAATCTCACCATGTAGGTAGGTGCCTACTTACCTACCTACTCACTTGAACAAAAGATGCGCTAATTACAGCTTGCAATAACTACAATAACTAGTAAATAGGTGTTCAGATCAGCGGCCATCGATAACAGACTGTGTGACAATTTTCAATCTTATTCTACGAAATATTTAGGAATTGCTGCTAAATATTATGAATCTAATGCGAATTCAGGACATATAAATTAATATGGACTTATACGACATGTTCCTTATAATATTAAAAAAGGTGGAGAATATAAGTTAGTAATAAAGAATGCAATCCATTTAAAACAGCTCTCGAGCCATTTTCCTTCAATCTTGAAGGCATGCAATCTCGATTTGAAAAATATCTATTGGTACTAACAATTTTTTTTATATTACCTCAACATTGTACAGAAAATTGACCATGGTCGTGTTTAATAACGTCACACATAACATTTAGATGTTGAAGCTTGAAGCTAAGCAAATAATAAAGGACCTACTTAATGCCCGGTTCCAATATTCTGCTAACGAACGACTAATCTTTCATTACCTTAGCAACGTTGTTATCCGCCAAAAAGCGCCATACATTTATTGACAGATAAACTAAAATACTGGGACCAGGCATACAAAGGAATTTCGGAACTCTCCTAGAGGACGCAGCGGGAAGAAGTTTGAAATAAAGCTTAGCGCGAACAATGCTCTAATTGGCTCTACTAGTCTCACGCTCAGACCAAATAATTTATTATAATATACCAAATAATTTATTTGGTCTGAGGTCTCACGCTACTCGTATGTTCAAGCTTGAATCTAAGCAAGTAGGTAAAGTTATGTTCACACCACACGGAAAAATTTGTATTTGCATTTGTACAACAGAACTATTTCCATAACTTTGTTTAATTAACTGATTCGTATCGTCTGCTGATAATTTTCGGTAGAATTGTTGTTAATAACTGTGTAGGTGGCTAAAGAAGCGATACTCAGAAATCACAAATTACCCGTAACGTAACGTAAACATACCTACTTTATGAGTAACAAAAAGCCTTCACACACAAATTCTACGGCTGTAGGTTAGAAATATACCTATCTGCCTATAATTATGAGGTCTACTGTGATAATAGTGGTAATGAAAAGGGCCAAGTCAAGAGTAGGTAGGTACCCTAAACCGACAAGCATGCTTGAAGAATGTAATTAAAGATAATGAAGCGAAAGAAGTATATCAGGTAGCAAATGGAGATCTATGGTCTCTGCATACCCCAACGGGACACTGGCGTCATTTTTGTATGTATGTACCTAATGGAAGTGAGTGACCCTGCCTTCAATACCGGACTAACGGTCTTTTTCAGTTCAAAAATATTATGGACACAATGCCAGTAGGTAAGTAGGTACTCTCTAACCGAGAAGGAAAACTGACAAAACCAACCATGTCGTTGAACCTATAAAGTTTGGAGACGTTTGGTTTAGAGCCCGAAATATTTTTTTAGCTACTTTCTTTTAAAAATCATTTATTTGCTGAAAGAAATTGAAAACTAAGCAATCTGTCTAAAGACCATTTACACCTAAATAGTCTACAGATTTACAAATATAATACCTACCAATAATTTCGTACAGATCATCAGCAAATGGAAGTGTGCTCAAGACGCTGCGCCGGCCGCATTACCATTCTGAACAGCAATACAGATCTAAAAAAATCTAAGCTAGGACCCTAGCTATACTAAACAATCATGAGCAGTCGAGCATCGAAGCGCTCGTGGCGTAGCTGAAGCGCTCGTGGCGTAGCTTGCTTAGGCGTTCTTGATTGCTCGAGCAACGATATGCGCGGTCACAAATTGGGATGGGTGACCGCAAGTGGCATTACGAGCTGAGCGCTTCCGTGCTTCGGAGGGCACGTTAAACAGACGGTCCCGGCTTTTAAGTCGTTAAGCCATGACGGAGGCCTTTAGGCGGCCTAAAAACTCCGTCACTAAAGTTGGCCACTAGCTCATACGAACATACATAATGAGCAGTAAAAAGGTGGTGATAGTGTGATGTTGTCACAGTTCGTTGAGCACTCCGACTGTGGGAGCACCAGTAGTTATAAACTGTCATTTGACTTGATTGCCGTGTCGATGCTTCCACTGCAATTAGGTACTATGACAATGACATTGCATGTGCTGGAGCTATTGAAGGCACATGGCAAATACATAAGTTAACTACCTATCTATTTAACGAGGACAGCTACGTATTTCTTTAGGATTAGAGTTTTTACTTCTCTGCTGGACTGGGAGTAAAGAACCATAGAATGCGTCCAGCTGCTTTTCTCCCCGAGCATGTCGTAAAAGTCGACAAGAGATCTCCAACACGATGGACCATCTATATGGGCAATGGGTTGATCGCCTGTCACCATGATTTACCATATCTATCTTAGGACTCTTGAATCAGGAGTGGCTGCAAGTTTTCTTATGATTACTTGTGGCTCTGCCCATAGTAGTTCTATAGTACCTAATAGAATTTTGAAGCTCGCTTCTCTCGTCGCTTCGAATTCGAAGTTGTAAAATCGCTTCGCTCGTAGGCTTATAGGATATTTTTGAAGGTTCCAATCTCGAGCCCTTCAACCTGATCATTGACCTAAACCCACCGAAAATAAAATGATTACTTAGCATCTCCTACTAAACCTAGTGTTATAAACCTTTCTTATCGATGATTCAAAGTTCTTGAGTTTTAATTTAGGTATTCCATGCGGAATGCGGATAATGGTACTTAGCTAGGCTCAATTTGCGCTATGCGGGTTTGCATTGCGGTCTTCACTATACCTACAAGTCCACCTAAACTATCACATATATACATATTATCACGTCCGCATTCCTAATGGGGTGGGTAGAGCCACAAGAAAACATGCAGCCACTTTGATTCAAACTCCTAAGATGGATATGGTGAACGATGATGACCTACCTAAACCTCTTTCTTTCTATTTTTCAGGTATCGGAGGCGAGTTTCGTTACCTCAGTGGAGGAGCTGACGAGAGTAGACCAGTGCACACAGACGCCCCCTAGCGGCAAGGCCCGGAAGACCCTGCAAAGGTACCACACTAGCGACCACATCTTCAACCCTCCGCGTCGGTACAAGCAGGATCGACCGGGCAGCCTCGGATTAAGCGATTCATATCCTTTCATAGCGAGGAATGGAGATGTTTATTCAAAGTAAGATCACCTATCTTATTACAATAGCATCCCGGGGCTAAGCCGCGCAGTCTATGTCGACATCCAAATCCGTTCAGCCGCTATCAAACATCCAAACATCCTCAATAATTGTTCCTTTTGTGTCTACAAATTACAGTTCCAATTATTGGCACTATTTGGAGTTTTGGCGTTAGCCTCTCTTCTGAAGATCAAGCACGCGCAAACAAAAAAAACTAGTACCGATAAATTAAAGAATTTTTCCGGAGTAGATAGAGAAAAATCTCGTGCTACACCTATAATACCTTTCTGGGAAACAAAGCAACATCGATCCGCGGTCCATCAAATGTCTCCTAATTAATATAACACGTGTAGATTTATATGTGTAGGTGTACATGTAGAGTATTATTAGTAATGAATTATTACATAACTGTTACGTTCTCCCTTTACACGTGTAGGAACTAGGAACTTGTAGTCTTTCGTAAGAGTGGTTGGAGATGGTGCGCGAACATGGTTTCTTGTCTGTATCGTCCTTCCGTGCTTGGCCGCGGTACGATCAGACAATAAAAAAAAACAACATTTTAAAATGATTTATGTGATCATGTGATCACAATAAACATGACTATGACTAATGCCCGTTTACAATATTCTACTAACGGATGTATCGTTACGTTAGCTTTAGTCAAAAATATATAGCGCTTTTCGTCAGATAACAACGTTGCTATGGTAATGAACGGTCCGTCGCCCGTTAGTAGAATATTGGAATCGGTCATAATGCCGCTACGAAGCTACGAGCCCGCTACGAATGCTACGAAATATTTGTAAACTAGAACGAAGTTAATTTATATAAATATTTGTTGTCATTAGAAGGGATGAAAATCAATGATTCTTAAAAAAGAAAATTATGTTGCGTGGAGCGAGGGCTATGAATATTAATATGGATGGATTTAGAGATAGAGGTAGGCCAAAGAAAAGATGGATGGATTACTTGAAAGATTACAAGAAATGACGGCTGACAGAAGGAAATGGAAGAAGAGAACATACTGTACCGACCCCAAGTAGAGTGTAGGTAATAAGGACAGGACGATAATGTTCTGCAGGATTGTATAGGTCATAAAAGGCGCTTACGAGGATAATCCTTAAAGCAAACCTTTTTCTAACAATTTCCTCATTTTCTTGATAACACAACGGCAAAAAAGTAACAACGCTATCATTATAATTCATACCTACGTGTGTTTTTTTAGTTGTCTTATCGCAGGTAGGTCTCCTAGCCAAAGTCCATCATTCATCTTCCTCGGTGGGTAAAAGGAAATTTTGTCGAGGCAGGCTGAATATACTTAGCTTACTTAGGTACCCCCGAATACTAAAACGCGACTCAGAGTTGAGCACGTCTCAAGTCACGGTTTTTTGACAGTTTTTTTATTAAAATCTGTCAAAAACTCGTCACTAGAGACGTGCTCAACTCTGAGATGCGTTTGAGTATTCGAGGGTAAGACTTTATTTCATCACACTGGTTCGAAAGAACTAGTGACCCGACTATATAGATAGACACTTAGACTTCCTTTTTGTAGAAGCCAAAAGCTATACACTACGAAGGAAAATAAATTAAAGAAAGATTAGGCAATAACAATGAGGTCTTATGCCTGGTTTAAGTACCTAATTCCAATAGTAGCACCTACGATTACTAATGTTATTAACAACAGAAAGCTTAGGTATCTATAGTCAAATGTAGGTACTTTTCTATTTCAATTATTTCAATGATCTTACCAAACATCATGTCAAATAATGATACATACCTAAGTACTTCACGTCATTTCACAAGAAATACTTGTTAACTATTATCAACAAAAACGTAACTCGGAAACGTTTCACACGTAATTTTGCATAATCTATGACTAGTTTGTTTACGACTAGCTGTACCCGCCCGGTTTTACTCGTCATCATCATCATCATTATCATCTTCCTGCCCTTATCCCGCTCAATGTGAGGTGAGCACAGCATCTTCCATTCCCTTCCGTCAGCCGTCATCTTTGCACTCACACCTTTCTCGTTCACACAATCCATCCACATTTTCTTTGGACTCATTCACCCGCGTAACAAAAACTAAAGCTTAATTGCATTCAGGTATTATACCGAAAGCTAAAATCCCTGAGTGAACCCTGAATGATGCCTGAAAAATCTGATTCTTAAAATTATTTTATAAAAGAATTTTCAGAATCAGTTCTATTTACGGAATACCATATCATCATCATTACAGCCCGTTTTTCCCACTATTGGGCGTAGGCCTCCCTTAGCTTGTGCCATCCAACACGATCTTATGCTAGCCTTATCCATAAGTAGATAATACATAAAACCCATGATCATAATTATCGTTTGCTATACTGGGATAACTGGTCTCTGCAAAAAACTAACAAACTTTACTTTATAATATTAGTGTAGGATAGTTAAATATACCTACACATAAATAAATATAGTATACTTAAAAGTTTGGGTAGGTATTAGGTAATGTTTTCCGGTAAACATTATTTTTTTGTATATAGTAATGGATTTTGTATCACCTAGACAACTAAAGAGTAGACTCATTTTTTTCTTATTCTGAAGTTAAACCAGTTGCTACTTATACTTAGATATCTGAATTGGAGTCCTGAAATTCAAATTTTATTTATATAAATAATGAGTATTAGAATATATGTTTAATCAAATAAAGATCACCGATATCACATTACTTAAACTTCAATTGCTAAGTTCTACACATAATACGTTCTATAAATAGTACAATACCTAGTATTTCGAGGGAGACTTATTCAAGCGTCTAATGGTGCCGCGCGCGGCAGAATTACTACGCAAATGAACGTCAAGTATATGAAGTTCATCACATGACATTTCTATTTAAACCAACCTGGAAAAATATGAAACAAGAACACGAGTCTTTTCTAAATATTGGTTTTTGTAATCAACTGAGATAATGTAATCTAAATATGTACCAAACCTCCATCTGTTGAACAATGGTATTAATTTGTACTAGTAGCATCACTGACAAATTGGCATCAGTTCTATCGCAACAACTATCCAAGACGGACCTAATCAAGGACTTGACATAAACTTTTTACAACAGTAGAAAAATCTCACGGAATATTGAGGTTGAGGGTAGTTCTAACTTTATTTCGGTTTATGGATATGTGAGTGTTTAATTGGAGTTTAAATTCAGTGGAAGAGTGATTTTGTGTGATAATTTCTTGGTTCAAGATCTTTCAATTGGCAGGTTGCCATTACCGGTAAATTCTGTGTTCACACTTCAGGCCTAGATATTTAGATGCACTAAAATCCCGAACAGGTAAAAAATATCTACGTTCATGATTCATGCTTCCATAAAATGTAGAGGCCTAAGTCCAAAAGACTGCTGCGTAAGTCAATGAAAATGACCCTGAAAAGTGTTAAATTATTTACTGCTCTTTGCCAGAAATCCCTTGCCAGACTCCTTACAATGCAACAGACTTTTACGTTGCACTCCTTCTCACATTCATCGTAGTAGGCTTGACGACACTTCTGACGTACCCTCTGTCATCAAGCAGATTATGAACACCTATGTTCCAAGATCATCATCATCTCCCTGCCCTTATCCCACTTAAGTGGGGTCGGCACAACATGTTTTCCTCTTCCATTCCCCTCTATCAGCCGTCATTTCAGTATTCACTCCTTTCTTACTCATATCATCATTCACGCAATCCATCCATCTCTTCTTTGGTCTACCTCTACCCTTGTATCCATCCACTTTCATATCTAACATTCTTCTCGTTCCTAGATATGTTCCAAGATACAGAAGCGATTTTTACATGAAAAAAAGACAAATCTTATGTGCCTAGTATCAATGATATTTCTAGTATTTCTATAATATCTCTTGATGACCTATTTCTTGAAACATAAAGAAATGTGTAGGTCACTTGTCTGGATGTGTCCTTACCTAATGATAGCCACATATATAACGATAAATCTGCACAAATAAAAGGGTAACTCGACTCAATAAACTTGAGCTACAAACCCAAATAGTAAAATAACCGGTGAATCAGCAGATATAACGTTTCTCGCTCATCGAGCATTTAACCTTCTCGCTATTCCTCGCATTATTCTAATTTTTTTTTTTCAGCTAGCAAATTGTTCACAAGCCCTATAGCACTAACCTCCCATTTCTCTTCCCCAGGTATAAAGTAAACGTGACAGACAGCCCTACGATATCGGTCACCCCACCACACAGCCTCGAGTACATGTGCTCCAAAGGCGGCGCCAGCTCCGGTAACCAGACACCCAACGGCATCATGTCAAACAAGTCGACCACCACTGTTCTGCTGAGCCCAGGATATCTGCAGACGCCGTGTCAATGCAATCAATCTTTGAAGGTATGAAGACTGATGAGGCCATCAAACTTAAGTCAATTGTGTTGCCTGATGAGGGTCAGGCAACTGACGACCTCGGTAGCAACATGACGGGCGAGTGTCTGACTGAGATGCGAGAGGTGCGGGATCGATTCTGCGGCAGGTAAAATATTTGCATGATCTGCAAATACTTCTTGGTCTGGATGTTGTTGTTTCTTGTAGTTAGTTACCCATAGTTTCTAATACATACGAAACAGGGAATCTTAGTGGAGTGTTACTATGTATGTGATTGATGGGTGTTATTTCTTTTTGTTATTATTATCTAGACCATGATCAAAACGAAACCACAACTTAATGTACAATAACTTGATTAGTTATTATATTGCGGTTTCTGGTCCCGATGCATTCAAGGCCGTCAGCAGTAAATTCTGAGAACACCATCAGAACCACAGATTAGAACAGAATCTCAGAACCTCGAAAGAAGAGACATTGGTATCTAATTCTAATTAGCGGGAGGTACAAAGATCTGCACTGACGTCCCGCGTCTGTATTGTGCATTGTTGTCTGCTAACCCTTCCCCCCTACCACCTCATTGGTTGGTTGAAAATATCTAAGTATTAAGCCCTTCTTTCGTAGAGCTTTTTTTTATTGTGCTATAAAGTATTATAAATAATAATGTATTAAGTGTTTTGACCATAAAGATAGGTATATAATGTTTCAGTAATGAAGAATGAGATCAAAACGTAAGTCCTCAAGGGAGGCTGAAAAAAGTGATTATAAGCAATTGTTTTTCCTAAGATATTGTCCGTTGTAATTCCAGAGTGTAAGCGAGGTAGCGCTCACAATGCCCGTCGGACCCACCTGGAACGAGAACACTGAGAACGTAGACTCGGAAGGTCTCTCCTGGCGAAGACTCCACATGTCCAGAGCCAAGCTAAAAGCTACAGCCACTACATCGGAACTGCTATCAGGTCAGTTTATAATCCCACTTATTTATAAATGCAAGTTTGTGAGAATGTTTGCTCCACTGTTGGAATGTTTGATGAGAAGCCACGAAGAATGGTCTTTGGCCAGAGTTATCCTTGTCTTCCGATTCTAAGGACCGTGGAGACCATCGTAATAGAGAGGCATATTTCCCAGAGCAGGGTATAACCAGCAGTTTAGACAGATACTGGTACTCTCAAACGATTAAATAAAACATCGTAAGACCTCAAAAATATAAGGAGAAAGCGAACGAGAAGGCAGACTTTATACTGGCAGCAAGAGCTTGGTACTCCCAACTTAAGAGGCCAGATATTTTATTCAGCTGCATCATCTTTTGTCGTTTGTTAACACAGATATCTTTCCCAGGTTTCGCAATGGTAGCCATGGTGGAGCTTCAGATAAACGAACCAACGAACGTACCGGAGTGGTTATTCGTGATGTTCGCTGTTTGCACGACAGTTCTCGTCGCAGTTCATATCTTCGCTCTCATGATATCCACGTATCTACTGCCGAACATCGACGCTGTGAGCAAGATGGAGACGCCGGGAGGACCAGCGAGGGCGCTAAGAGATTCCCCTCATGAAAGAATGAGGGGGTTCATTGAACTCGCCTGGGCTTTCAGTACCGTTTTAGGTGAGCCTTACCTCATAATTTATGATCGCGTGATAAGGTATTTCTTTTTTTATCGCGTTAATCTCAGAAAGCTACCACTTGGAGATTTTTTATTTTTGTTTTTCATCATTTGTTTTTCAATGGTACTTAGGTATATACTATTTTTGTTGATGGCTGCGAAATATTTAGTTGAACAAATTGTTATTGCAATCATTAAGTAATTATCAAATGCCAATCTCAGAAAGTTTAACCTTAGGTGACTTTGTTATAATCCTACTATCCTAACTAATATTATATGTTTCTGTTTCCAGGTCTATTCCTGTTCCTGGTGGAGATAGCTATTCTCTGCTGGGTCAAATTCTGGGACTACTCATTCGCTGCCGCCACAGCAGCCACTGTTATTGTTATACCAGGTAAGGATAACTAATTAAAATTGTCCACCTACCTACCTCAGACTCAAACCAAATAAAAGTAATATTTGGTCTGAGCTACGTACATAAAATATCAAATGGCTCTAAACATTATTTAACTTAAAGTAAAGACCAGTCCAAGCTATTTATTTCTATGGTTTTATGTTAGGTACCAAAATGAAAAATATGCCCCAGAAAGATCGTTGGAGTTTTGCCTTATTCTAGCTTGTCTCTATGCTGTCACAGCACGACCTGCAGGATATTAGCACGGATCTTGAACACTGACCTCTCCTAACCAAAGCGCAATGCAACACCCACAACGGCAAACGACAGCGGACGACCGCGACAGCCAAGCCCTATTCCTCCCTCCTTTCTGTCTGATTTTAAGCTTTTATCACTACTAACCTCCAGGTTTTCTTTGTTCCAGTATTAATAGTATTCGTGGCGTTTGCAATTCACTTCTACCATTCGCTGGTGGTGCAGAAATGCGAGACTTCCGTCCAGGACATCGAACAGCTGGAAAACATGAAGAGAGACCTGGACACAGCTACTGTCAAAGTCAATATGCACTGACACTGACTAAGAAGAGGCTTTGTAATGCCACTTGGAGTCAGCTGATCTAGGCAATCTTAATCTAGATCTTGGTTGACAAGTCTTGCGGGGTTCTTTTGTTTTTCCGTTTCAAATTGACGTCAAAAGATGAAATTGCTGAAGTTCGACTTTTGAAGCAAGCGATTGTATGGAACATCATTGACACTGCGTTAAAATTATGATAAATACATTTGCGTAGTACCTACCTAGCTCTGAGCCAGCATTAGAAACGCAGCTCCAGTGATACTTGCTTCTGCTAGAAACTGAACTTACGTATGCAAAGTATCAATGCAACATCTGTACAGCGGCTAAGTATCAGTTGGATGTCAAATATGACAGCTTTTCTCTACACTACCAGACATTACCTGACATTATTTTGATGGTTTTAAATAGATGCCGTAAGAGCAATCTAAACCTTTTCACCACACTGGTTCGAAAGAACTAGTGACATGACTACTTCATCCAAACTGGAGATACAATTTATGTAAACAAACCGTCAGTAATTAATCTAAAACTTACTTTTTCATAACGTGTTTAAGGAACTTTTAAGTAGTAGGTGTTAATAGTTAAATTAAGGTGTAAAAACTTGTATTGTGAGGTTTATTTACCCAAAACTAAAGTGATTTCATCGTAATAATAAAATATATGTGACGGTTTGTTTACATACCTACCTAAATAGTATCTCCAAATTGGCTGAAGTACCTATTGGCGTTGCATAGGTGCGTTGCGTACATTGGACTGTTTCTAGCTTTATAATTGTATGTAAAAGTAGTGGAAATACCGAATCTCCTGATTATTCCCCGAACTCGGCCTAGGGCCAAAATAGTATAAGTGACTAAGTATTTTTTGAACGACCGACACATCGAAATAACTAAGCGAGATTACAATTAAATCTAAAAATGTTAAATTGTTGATTTAAATATGTGGATGAAATGATAGGAAATACATGAAATAAAATCCTACTGGTGTTATAAATGGGGAAGTTTTAATTTGCACTTTAATCATGACATAAAAACTGTAATTCATCTATGTTCCACAATCAATTAACTATGTATGAATTATTATGCTTAAACGGTTGAACCGTTTTGGTCGAAACTTTGAATTGACATTGTATTGTATATTGTGACCTGGAAGTCAGATTATTTTCTGGGTGCAAGACGAGCGAAGCCGCGGTCTTGAGCCTGTTTATAAAATAGTTTAGTTGAACATTACTTTGGTGCTTCAGAATATACTGAACTATTTTGTTACTAGTAGGTATAATACGAAATAATTTGTACTTCTACAATGGAATTGATTATTAATTTATAACAAAATCTATCTTCGTCTAAAGACTGCTAAAACTGTCTAAATATCTTCTTAAGTTGTTGTTTTAGATTAGAATTTTAAAAGATCTATTGATATTTTTGAATCAGTATTTAGTATTGGACCATTTAAGTGTAAAAAATTAAGAGATTACTCATATTTCTAGTAAGTTGATGAAATAAAAATGATTTAAACAGATAATTCATTTTATTTTAATTAAATACTTTTAAGGACCCAAAAAGCGAAAAAGAAACACTTTTTTTAAGATTAATTCGTTTATTACTTATGCCAAACAGTATAAATGCCTCACATTAATAACGGTGAAACTCAAAACTTATTTATTACATAGCTTGAAATGAGAAACAAAATTCATGATTTTAAAACTTTAGCTAGCTACTCAAAATATTTGCTAATATTCAATCGTCACATTAATCAAAAAGACAAGAAAAATACAAAATATTAAGCTTATTTACCTAAAAAACTCCAGTGCAGTTAACAAAAAGTGAAAATTGTATAGTCTACGTACAAACTAGTCCTAAATACTTTTACTGTCACCATAAGAAATACCAGAACTTTGATACCCACTTGGTGTCGTGACACCATCTACAAGTACGTTCAACGTAACTTGAATTTCGTGAAGTTTGCAGTTTCGATGCGCAGTAGACAATTTAGTATGAAAAAGCTACACTGCGCATGTCCAACAGCTAACTTCACGCATGCCAAGATATGTTGAACGTACTATACTGAAAGTATGACGCCGACATGACAGTTCCACTGAATATTTTTCACGTTTTTCAACGGAACGTTTTTCATGTGGCACGTCATTTCAGTTATGTACCATCTATATGGGCGATGGGCTGATCACCTGTCACCATGGCTCACCATATCCATCTTGGGATTTAATCAGAAGTGGCTGCAGGTTTTCTTGTGTTTCTGTGGCCAGAGCCACAGAAATACCACACCAAAAGGGGTGGGTAGACCCCTTTTGGGGATACGGGCGTGATAATATGTATGTAGAAGCGAGTGTATTTACTCGTAGCTCAACTTTCGGCGCCGTACTTTGAGGACTCGTGTCGCGACACTTACACCGTAAGTAAACTAATAAACATCAAATAAAATAAATGAAAAATAACTTCCGGAATTTTCCTAACTACAAGTGTGTGGAAATGTAAAATGCGACATATCTGTCTTGCATAATGCACCTACACTACATATTCACATTATTTTTAATTGTTTACAAGTAGGTACCTATGTAAATCCAAAACTAAAGGTCATCCATCACACACACCGCTCCGGCACATTTTACTTGTCAACAGAAAATGGGTTTTAAGTCAAGCTCTGCACACTTTACAAGGACGTTCCAGCTTTTGAACAAGTTCTTGCACTTCGCCAACACCTGCAACCTGGTAGGGCGGTACTAGAAACCATTTTTATTTAAGAATGTTTCTCATTAGCTACGCTGAAGTGGTGCCGTGTAGGGAGCTGACCTGTGATGGCTATGACCTTAACTTGTGATGACGTCATAAGCGCATGCCAATGGTTCTGTCATCATTGCTCACCCCACGACTGGTTATTGAACTCACAGGGTGACAAAAGAAATGATACGGATTTTTTTGGGACAATAGACAATTTTGTAAAGTTCAAAAAACACTTACCTACCTATACATAAAAATATAGCTATAAAACAAACAACGTCTTACACGATAGGGCATTCATTAGAACCAAATATCAAATGGACCTGTCATACTGCTACTTTCATGCGATCCTTTCGAATTATTGTTAATACATACACAAATAAGCTAGGAACATACCCTTTACAAAATCTAGGATTTTAAGTTGTATTCTGACCGTAAGTTTCACCATCAGTTGTTAATAGATAGCTGTTAATATTATATAATTTTTGTGAAATAAGAAAAATAAACAAAGCATATTATTTTTCTAAATGGTAGCCGACGTCAAGCAGGACTGACCATCAAGATAGCACTAAAAGTGGCCTTAACTGATGCTAGTAAAGAGGTTGCTTCTCCACCATGACAAAAAACAACAATGATTGGACGGAAACCAGTAATGTACATTGTTTGCTTATTACGGAGTCGTACGTACCGGCGGTTTTATTGGCATGACAACACAGGCATGATGTTACTTTTAGATATTAGGTTCTTTCGAACCAGTGTGAGAAATTTCCTTCATCGTTTAAGAGCACTGGTATAGCGCACATAAACTTTTTGAACAGAAAAATCCATTGGAGCATGAGTGGATGAACCCACGACATTAGGATCGGAAGGTGGGGTCACTACCACTAGACCACCAGTGCTCTTCCTTTAAAATGTATAGATTCTCTGAATTGATGTTTAAGTTAGTTGTTATCAGTCGTAGTGGTCAGCAAAAGCGGTTACATTATCGGGCACAGATAACAATAAATTATAGTTAGCTGTAGTAATATAATTTATCATGGAATAGACAGAAGGCTCACCTATAAGTTTTCCCAGTCTACTCGCTAGGGACTGTAGTAAGAAATATGTATAAAAATTGACCAATAAACATCCTACAAAATCAAGTGCCGAGTAAGGTAAGACAGATCTGCATGGGAGCAGGTCTTTCCTGAATTAATTACAATAAACTGTTCTGTGGCACTGTACGCATTTTAATAAGGGTATGTTTTAAAAACTTACTTGCAAGTTACCGCCTACATTCTATTGCTAGATCCGTTCGATCACATATCCACATCTTCGGTGCTATTGTCTACGAGCACACCATTCCGTTTCTTGGGCTCTTCTTCCTCAGGCTTGGGGTCCTTCTCCTTGATCCCTTCTAGAATGTTCTCTCGTGGCTGCCATACTACCAGTGACATTGTGGGTTTTTCAAGCCTGGAACAGTCAATTTATAATATTAACATTTTATAATCCATGTTGTTTAACTAAAAGGACCCAATTCATTTAATGAGTTAAGTATACAATAGGGGTTGTTTACATCTATGTATCTATTATGCTAGTTTGATAATGTCTTAGTTGCTAACCTTTCAATAAGCACTGCTGGTAGAATTGGCTCTTCCCTGATCCTCTTAACTTCCTCCGATAGCATTATGGTGTGTCCTTTGACCTTTTCCGGGAGTGATTCCTCCCGAGACTCCATTGGAATATCCATGGCGTCCATTGTCTCCGCATTCAAGTGGGATGTGTAGTCTGAGGATAGGTGGAGGCTGTTGAGGTGTGCTGCCATCTTCTCTTCTGTTATCAGCTGCTTTGCAGGCCTGTGGGAGTGGAGTTTCGAGATAGTATAGTAAATTATAGATAATTAAAATTAATTGAAAGTTTGTTTGAAAGTCACACAGTGCTCAGAACTGAAACAAATATTTGTCGACCGTGCAAATGTTTGACCAGTAGCACACAAACCCGCACCTCTTGCATCCAAGCCGGCATTTGTCTGCGCCAGTACGGAAGTCGTAAACTCTACGTCACTTTTGTTGCCATATGAACAGCGCTTTTGATAGATTGAGAACATTTTAGTATTTACTTGGTTGTTAGAGTAGGTAGGTATCAAATTACATTGCTCAAATAGTGACAATGCCATGAAGTTCAAATGTTAAAGTTGAACTAAAATAAAGTAGGTAGGTACTTACACAACGGGTACGTCGTCTAAGCTTTTCCTCTTATGCTTGCAATGTAGCAACGGGGCAGCTTTTTCATCCTTGAACGTTGGAAGTTGGCCGGTGAATTGAACTAAATGTGGGGGCGATTGCATGCCCCAGGGAAGGCCACGGGAGTTCCAAGGGCTACCTGTCACCGGCAAGTTATTCACTCCAGGGGAAAAAGGCCCGGAAGAAGCCAAAGCTTGCTGTTCCTCAGACTGATTGTATTGGTACGGACACATCGAGTTGTAAAACCCGTACATATCCATCTTTTCAGTTTTTACGCGAGAATTGTTGAAGTAAAAATGTCTTTTTAGCGATAAACAGTGAAGAATTCACTCGAATGTGAAAATAAATAACACTTTTACAGTTCGTTTCATTACCTTCTACAACAAATTGCGATCTATTTGCTTGATTGTGATTGACTGAGACTGACATGACACTCACTGCTGACTGAGTTGGCCTACTGACAGACTGACAGCTGACTGTAGGGATGAGCGATCTATCGATATCAATGTATAGATACTAGGAGTTAAAACATATCGATATTTTAATGATGATAATTTCAAACGAAATATCAATCTATTTTCATTCATGATGTCTATTTAACGTTACTTTAAGTCTTTCTGATCGTAATCGAAACTATCGGATATCTGAAAATCTATTCGCAATCGTAGCTGAATCTGATATAATTTTAATGAAATTTGATTGTATACCTATGTATTTCCAGGTATTGTATAAACAATATTAATTGTATCAGTGTGTTATATATAATTAATTATTAAGAATATCATTGTAATTACGATTTTTTTATCAGTTGATCGTGGGCTCCACTCGTGGTAGATATGTGATTTCAATCAAAGTATAAATAAAAGAAAAATCGGGAAAAGGTATCAAGACAAAATCCAGTGCGAGTGCGGTGCTCCCACTCATGATATGACCCACCGTACCTCATGCCCAATTTGTCCCATCGGCTGTACTCAGGAGGACTTATTGAAGGCCACCGATAATATAATCGTTGTGGCCTTCTACTGCTTTAAAAAACTTGTTGAAACATTGATTCGATAGAGGTAGAATTCTATTGATGACATACGATTTATCGATATTTTGTTAATATCCCAGCATTATGTTTATGACTGACACAAATAAACCATAGACACTCAATATTTCTCTCATTCTTCCTTCAATAGAGCAAAAAAAGTCGCTTTGAAGCATAGAGAGCCTTGAAGTCACAGGCTAGAAATTGCTGGAATTTTCTGTGATTGGCCAATTAAGGCCGATTAGTTTTGTAATGTTGGAAGCTGTTGGAAGTAGAGATGGGCGGGTGGGTAAAAATTCGGGAGGGTAAAATAGGAAGGAAAGGTTAAAATAGGTAAAAATTAAAAAATACCCATTTATACCGGGTATTTTTTATTAATACCGGGTAAAAATTCGACCTGTATTTTACAATTTTTTTTAACCGATTGCCTAGATCCACCTACCGGACCGTAACCGTACCGTAACGAAAACGATTTTTCACTTGGAATTTTCCAACTTGGAAGGTAATAAGTTAAGAGCTCGGGATAAGAGCTAGGATCCTAGCAGTGTTGCTAAATACGCCGTTGTAACGGCCGTAGATTCAACTATTTATTCTACATTACCTGTTTCTCCATTCGCTTACAGTATTATTTTAATAGTAATCCGCAAGATTTGCATTCGCGCCCTGAGCTTTCTTGTACTTACATACCTTGTTTAGGTATAAGTACACTACAAATCTACAGTACAGTCGATTTTTTACGATGCAATGAAATGTCCATAGAAGTAACTGAGTCGATTAGCATAAAACATATTTTGGTAACATCGCCCATTTTCATGACCAGCTCACGCTTGGCCAAAAAATGACTGCCTAAAGATTTAACAAAAAACGAACAAAATATGGTTCATAATGCAACTTTCCTGTCACTTTTCTGGTTCGGATTTCCCTGTGTAGGGAAATTAGTAGGATGGATACTATAAATTAATTTGGTAGGTACTTTTATTGTTTAATCATTAAAACTTTATTAATTGCTTCATTATTCACAAACAATGGAGAAGATGTTTTTGCTATAAAAAATAAGGAATAAGTAGATAGGTTTATAACAATCTTCTTGCCTTCACAAAAAAGGCTTTTTGATCTTATAAATTCAAGTTATCTTCTTCAAGACCTTCAACCAGCCTGGGTTTGTATTTGTATTTCGTCTGTATCTTCAGTCAACCGATTGTAGCTCGATGTTTGACGCAAGGGGTATCTGTAATAAAAAGTATTTCATTGTTTCTTAAATACAAATGCGACATCTGAAGCCCACTCTACACATGCGTCTTGAAACTCCGCAAAGATCGTAAATTCGAGATCATCTCGCGTTCGCACATCGTCACATTCCTTAGAGCTGCATACTGACTGACCAAACAGCATTGGCCTCGCGCGGCTGCCTCGCTTTAAACCAAAAGCGTGCTTGATCAAACGAATCTGCGTGTGGAAGTTTTTTATGTAGAAGTTATAGCATGAATTGCACCTACAACTCATGGCCAGAGTCGAGGCCACTTAGTGAGAAAAACGACTTCCGAAGGGGGGTGGGGGTGTCATAGGGGACATGACCCCCCCTCTCAAAATCGTACACGTGAAATTGAAAAATCTTCTAAAAATTTATTTAATATAAAAAAAGATTTTTTTGCTCTTAGCCGCGATGCCCATAAAAATAGAAGGCATCCATTTGTTTTATGTTGCAATAAAATTGTGTATGGTGCAATAAAATCTTATTCACTCGACATATTCTATTATTAGTGACCCCCTCCAAAATTACAGGTTGCGACCGCGCCTGATGTCATCTAGCCACACAGGTACTTCTACCGCTTACAAACGTAAAAAGTTTACAGGTGTCAAAATTGATTGAAAAAGCTTATCAGTAGAATATCTTGTTGCAAAAATCGACAGGTTGTTTTCATCCAATTTTGTCGTCGTTGTTTATAACGGTTGTTACGCACATCTAATTCAGTAACTTAAATACATACATACCAACATATTATCACGCCCGTATGCTTAACGGGGTGGGCAGACCACAACCAGTAATCTATGTACTTACCAAAATATTGTGTCAGGCAAAACGTTATAATATTTTATTAAGAAAGGTTAACACAATCAAGATTATTATCATATAAAAAATATTACTGATCATTAAAATAAAAGTAGAGGTTCAACTTACCCAGCAAAAGTAGCTACAAAAGGTAACGGTGTTGAATGTAGGACATCTCTTCGATCCAAATAAACCAACTTTCTTTTAATGATAAAATAAAAATACAAAGTTCCAGCAATCGCAAGACTTGACACCAGAATTACCACAGCGATCATGGCTCAGTTCAATGTTGAAATTGATGTGAAAATATTTTCGCTTCATAATTTTATGAGCTTTGTTGGTTAGGGTGTCCATTAATTTTGTGATGTTAAATTTGTAATTGTTCTTTGTTATTTTTACATTTCAGTCAGGTAGATACCTATCTGTATAAATTGGTCGTAATTAAAATGAAGTCTCCTTTGTTCTAGTAATAAGCGAACGCTATCTTTGTAGGTACCTACCTATTGAATCAGTTTAAAAAGTTTAAGATAAAATATGCTTCAACGCGTTAAAGAAAAATATATTTTATCCTATCTATGCAAATATATATACTAGCTGCAGCCCGCGGCTTCGCTAGCAAGGTATAGGTACGGATAAAAAATTGCCTATATGTTAATCCAGTACCTACATGCATGTACTCTGTATATTCCAAGTTTCATTCAAATCCGTTCATCTGTTTAGGCGTGAGAGTAACAAAACAAACATCCATACATACAAACTTTCGCGTTTATAATATTAGCCTCGCTATTATAAACCTAAAATAGCGAGGCTTCCTTTATTTTAATTATTTGTGTAATTCTATTTTATTATTCTCGTGAGCCTGGTCTAGGTACAATTATTATGAACTTGACATTCAGACATTTAACAACACTAATGCTTCAGTTACATTAAAAATCGAATTTTATTTATAAAACAGTAATTCATTAGTTACCTAAATCTTATTTAAAGCACCTTCAGTACCTATATAGTAGGTAGGGACCTGGGTCCAATTGTAAAATCCTCTAACCATTTTGTTTAATATTATGTACGTCCTACACAAACTACTTTATCATTTTGACAGGCTAAAAAAAAAATCTATATATTTTTTATAATAAAAGTATAATACAAGTGGCGTGGGAATTTTTAAATTTATTTTCAGACAGGTCATGCATCATAACCATCGCTTTGCGTTCTATTCAAGTTATGTGAACTTACTAAGTACCTACCTACCTTATCTTTATGATTATTCAAATGAGTACTAGGTACCTAAACGTATAATTATTTAGGTCGCGCTACTAAATAAGAAAATCAGCGGAAAACATTTTGAACGTAGATACTTCTTACCTACTAAAAATTTTTCTCATTATAGTTTACAGAAATTATAATAGTTATTAATGGCCTATGATTTCTAGGAACTAAGAGAATGATCATACTTTTTACTGATCTCTCGGTGTTCGCTCGCAGGCTCTCGGTTTAAAGCGAACGGATTAAAAATAAAAATAGTTTTTTTTACAGACTGATTATTTGGACTCTGACCTGACGAGAGGCGAGTTGGTTATGAAGGTAGGTATCTACGCTGTGGAAAAAATGGCTGAATAGAAGATAGAAAAAAACTTTATTAATTTATTCGTACAGCTCCTATAACTGAATCTATGAATCATTTGTAACTTTACTAGGTACTTACTTTGTAAAGTTACCTACATCTTGTGTCACAGTAAAACAGTTTATTAGGCGTATTAACTCTGTTGGTAAATATTGTAATTTGGCACAATGCAATATATACCTGACGGCTGTACCTGGAAAAAAAATAGCCTATATGTTAATCTAGTACATGTACTTTGTATATTATAATATTAATATAAGTTATAATATTTTTTTGTACTCTGTGGGTCTATCTAGCCATCTAGACCAAAGAGCATTCTGTCTGTTCACAGATTCCCACAGAGTATCTACAAAAAAAGTACCTGCTTTTTGTACCTTTTGACCACTTTTGACGTTCCAAGCTTTGGTTTGACATAATATAAACGGCTCCCGTCCCGGGTGAAAGTTGTTTGTTGCATATCTGAGTAATCTGTGGTTGCAATTTTATTGCGTTTTGTGTCGATTAAAATCATTTAAGTATTATTTTATTTTTTTAATGTTCGGCAGTGGCTGGTCGATGCGATGCATTACCTAATTTACCTCTAGATTGCATATAGTTTTGGTACCTATCAAAAATGTCTGCCTTTAGCCACGAAGTGATTATTTGCTCAGTGCCCGTAGCAAGCAAACCTGACGAGATTCTGAACGTCCGGCCGCTCTAGATTTCAAAGCAAAACGGTACAAAAACTTGTAAAATGGGTTTAGACTTCGACGTGTTTGAGTTTTGCAAAAAACTACGTCAAAACCGGCCTCCACCATATCAGTGCCCGCTGGAGAAATGTGACAAAGTATACAAGAGTCTCTGCGGGCTGCAGTACCACTTGGTGAATTACGATCATGACAACCCGACGCCGGCCACTCCCGCCGTGGCAAGCCATCGGAAGAAGGGGAGGCTTAGGGCGGCTGTGCCCACTGGCGACATAGCCCTCCAGAGCCCGCCAAAAGAAGCTTTAACATTTGCGGAGGCTCAGAAAGTGGTCCAATTTGAGATTGACGGTAAAATCAGCCGAATACCCATAGATCAGCCGTTGCAAATCATGTCTTTGGAAGATTGGGAGAAGAAAAATGCTGAGTTGGAGAAGGCGCTCCCGTTTGTGGAGCCCCCGGCCGAGCCTCACGTTAAACTTCCGGAAGCTAGCTTCACTGTAAGTTTCTAATCACAATTCTTTAAAAGACTATCTTGTTTTGACTTTGACTGACCTATGATAGACAATGCAGGGCCTAAACCGCTAGTCTGGGAGCCTTGAAATTTTTGGTTGCTTGGTTTGTATTCTGCCGTCATAAGGAAAAAAGACGTATCTGACATTTTTTTTCATAATTGAGTTATATACCTACATCATCGGAATCAGTAAAAAAAGATGCATCTACCAGTATTTTTTTCTCCATTTCAGAAAATGTAGAAACATCCTTTTTTCTTATGACGGCTGTATTCTTTAAATGAGAAGTTCTAACGAATTCAGAGGTTTGCCACACTGGAAAAGTGCAACAATTGTGTCAATGCTAGTCAAGCGTGGACTGCAACCAAAATACTCACACAAGTGAAACTGGGCGTCTGCTAGTATCGTCATAAGATACTTCCTTAGATTTGGCTTTTAATAATCTGAAGACTATTGAATTTAAAAGCTTTAATTGATAGGTTGCATTGGATGAAGAACTAAACAATACTGGCAGTAATGATATTTTATAATTAACCAAGCCAAGCCTGAGCATGTCAGATTTATGAATAAAAAATAAAGTTAAGATTTTCATACTTAATATTTAACTATTCACCACATTCTTATAAACATTCCAGTTAATACCTGACTACAATGAGAGAGTCTGCGATGCCCCTCCCCGCCCAAATGCCTACATCCGATTCATAGAGAAATCTGCTGAAGAACTTGATGGAGAAGTTGAGTATGATGTGGATGAGGAAGACACAGCTTGGCTGGCGATATTAAACAAGCAACGGACCAAGCAAGGCTTGCCGTTAGTCTCTGTCGATACCCTGGAACTGTTGATGGATAGGTTGGAGAAAGAGTCTTATTTCCAGGTACAGAATAATTTAGTAAGTGATGGTCGGATTTTTATTTTTTTTACACACCAACATACTACCACAATACATCAAGTCATATTTTCCATTTATTTTTTAAACAAATCATTTTTGTTTTCATTTAAATATCTATATTTTTTTATTATTATGCTACATTATTGTCACGCCCATAGCCCTAATGGGGTGGGCAGAGCCACAAGTAATCATAAGAAAACTTGCAGCCACTTCTTATTCAAAGTCCCAAGATGGATATGAACCATGGTGACAGGTGATCAGCCCATCGCCCAGATAGATGGTCCAACATATTGGAGAGGATACTATACCTTAGTTGACTTTTATGACTTGGGGAGAGAAGCAGCTGGAAGCATTCTATGTTTTTTTCTTTACTCCCGGTCCAGCAGAAAAGCATAACCTGTATACAGTTAATGAATTATACTTCGCCATTTTCCAAACACAAGGGTGTTTATAACTTTTGGAGAACACTAGAGTAATGCCGTGAATCTTTTGAGTTTTTTTAATACAAACTTTATCTTCCCGCTGCATCCCCTAGGATTTGAATTTCAGCAATTCCATTAGTGTACCCCTACACCATAAGTGAAATATACCCTCCAAGTTTCATGCTTCTAGGGCTTTTTATTTGTGCTGTGCATTGTGTGTCAGCATTTGCCAGCATGACACCATTTGCAGGTAACTCAAAGTGGCCAGCAAACGGCAGCTACAGTTGATGAGGATGCAGTGTGTTGCATCTGCATGGATGGTGAATGTCAGAACACTAATGTCATCCTGTTCTGTGATATGTGCAACTTGGCTGTACATCAAGATTGTTACGGGGTAAGTTTAACTCTACTCTAAAGCGTAAAGCATTAATCGGTAGGATTTTGAATTTGAAGTTACAGCACTCAACACAATATAACTTATGGCCAAACGGCTGATCGCAGATAAAAACAGAAAAAATATGTATATGCATTGTCAGTGCTCGTATTTTTTCATGATAAATGTAGGGCCTGAATGCGCTACTAGTCGCACATTAGACATCATCGTGTCTACACATGTCATAAATACATTATAAAATAACTCTTTGAAATGTTTTCGTGCAATGAAAAGAAAGAAAGAAAAAACATTTATTTGGCACACACAAAGACATATTACAAACGGAAAAGGGACAAAAAAGAGGTACTGATTTTACCCTTCCCGCGGACCAATCGGCGTTTTAATGTGGCCAAAAGGGTTAACTCTCAGCATGTGCTACTTCCAGCTTTAACTAGAAGTAGCGCTGGTTTTCAGAGTTAACCCTCAGGGTGACATCGCCATGTGAAAAAAATGATGTTGAAGACTCTTGTTCTGTAACAGAGACCTGTATCATGTGAATGATGTTGAAAACACCAGGTGCATTTTTAGCATTTTTCTAGGTACCCTACATTCCAGAAGGTCAATGGCTTTGCAGGAGATGTCTCCAGTCACCATCTCGTTTGGTGAACTGTGTTCTGTGCCCTAATACTGGAGGTAATCCTACAAATGTTATAAATGTGTAAGTTCGTGAGGATGTGATGATTTTTGTGCCTCAATCACGCCGTAACTGCTGAATGGATTTGGCTGAAACTTGATATATACATAGTATGTGTGCTTGGATAACATATAGACTACCTTTTATGCGAGCGAAGCCGCATGCGGAAGCTAGTTTGTTTAAATATAAAATCTCAAGTGCACGCAATATCTCTCTCAGTGTCATCATTGTATATGAAACAGGATGCTATCCCGGTATATATGCCCGATTTATTCCAGAATTTTAAATGTCAGTTTGTTTCTATGAATATCACAACTTGGCACTACTAGTTGTGCTATTATTAATGTTCTTCAAATATAAATACATACACATATGTATACTTACATATTATCACGTCCGCATCCCTAACGGGGTGGGCAGAGCCAAAAGTAATCATAAGCAAACTTGTAGCCACTTCTGATTCAAAGTCCCAAGATGGACATGAACCATGGTGACAGGTGATCAGCCCATCGCCCATATAGATGGTTCATCATGTTGGGGAGGATACTATCCCTTAGTCGACTTTTACGGCATGCTCGGTGGGAGAAGCAGCTAGACTCATCCTACGCATTAAATATAAATATTTGTCATAATTTTACCTATTTAGAAATTTCATTTGTGTTACAGGTGCGTTTAAACAAACGGATCAGAGCACGTGGGCACATGTCGTGTGCGCCCTGTGGATTCCAGAAGTGCGTTTTGCCAACACGGTCTTCTTGGAACCTATCGGTAAGTAAAATTTTTACCCGACTGCTAAGAAGTAGGCTGATCAAAGTCAAAGTCAAAAATTTTTATTACATAAAATCACGGGGATGACTTGGACACGTCTTAAATCTACGTTGCATTTACACCTGTTCGTAACGCGACCTAGCGTGGAAGATACAGGCAAGAAAACCACGTTTTTGGAAAATGATCCCTTTCCAATCATGTTTATAAAAGGAGTTGGAGCATTATTCAGTCCCAAGCATTTTTGTCTTCTATATAATCGGATATTTATAGTAAGCTTTTTAAACAACTGTCGTTTTATTAGAGTTTTAAATTCATTAACTGACAAATTTGTCATCTCGTTTGGGACTTTGTTATAGAAGCGTACACATTGCCCTTTTAATGATTTGTTAACTTTATCTAGCCTAATCGTGGGTACAGCGAGTTGGGTAAACGGGTAAAGCGATATCTTTTTGGGGTTAATGTAGCGAGCCGTTTTGTCCTAGAGGGAGATACCCTGATTTTCAATTAGACGGCGATCGTGTGCTCGAATCCAAAGAATTCTCAAACAGGCTCAAAAAGCGAAGGAAAATATTGCGAGGAAACCCTCTTCTATGTATAAGCTATCTAAAGATGCTTCGGGCAAGAATTGTCTCGTCCTGACGCATCGTAAACTTTAAAGGTCTTAGTATTATGTGTGAGAGTTCGATTTGGACAGATAGTAATGGTAGTTTTGCCCGCAGATTCTATCGAGATGATTCCCGCGGCGCGGTGGAAACTTACCTGTATGGTTTGCAAACAGCGCGGCGTCGGCGCTTGTATTCAGTGTCACAAGAGTAACTGCTACTCAGCTTTCCACGTCACTTGCGCGCAGCAAGCTGGGTAAGAAAACCTATTCATATTGGATGTATGAAACTTACAAAATGGGACTGTTCAGGGCCAATAGTAACTGTTACTCTTGACGTCATCAGACACAATAAGATATTTTTTTCTTATTTTGTACTATGGAACATGTAATACTTTTATTTCTCAAATTGTTCTATAGGACAAGGTAAAGTAAGACCTCTTTATGATTATCTTATCATACTGGCTCTAGAAAGTAATTACAATTTATTGTGGTACTTGTCGTACGGCGTTTTATCTCCTCTTCTTTTTGCCATTTTTATAAATTCTATTTCTCAGCATCTTTCTTCATCCTACCACCTCTATGCAGACGATCTTCAGATCTACACCCAGGCACCTTTAGCTCAGCTTCATGAGGCGATTGAAACCATGAACTCTGACCTGCGCCTAATTCTTGACTGGAGTAAATCCTACGGTATTTCCGTCAACCCGAGTAAGACGCAGACCATAGTTATCGGTAGTTCTAGAATGATTTCGTTAATTGACTGGTTTCATCTGCCTCAGGTAATCTTTGATGGCAATAGTATTCAGTTGAGTGATTCGGTCAAAAACTTAGGCGTTCTACTTGATTCTGAACTTACGTGGCGACCACACTTGGCTGAAATCAGTCGTAAAGTATTTGCTTCTGGTGCTTCTCTCAGAAGGCTTCGTAATTTTCTTCCAACTGCTACCAAAGTTGCGCTCGCACAATCCCTCCTTCTTCCGATCCTTGATTATGCTGATGCCTGTTATTTAGATATCACTGAAGAGCAACTTAATAAGCTTGAGCGTCTTCAAAATTACTGTATACGATTCATATTTGGTTTACGCAAATATGATCACATTTCCGAATTTCGTAATAAGCTCAAGTGGTTGCCGATCCGCTTTCGCCGGAATGCTCATATTCTAAATCTTCTGCACAAGATACTCTTTTCTCCCACTTCTCCGCTTTATCTCAAGGAACGGTTCCAGTTCCTGCATCTAACACACCCTCAATCCCTAACGCTCTTCTGATTCACTCCAGCTTAAAATGCCTGTTCACTCCTCCACTTTCTATGATAATTCGTTTACAGTGCAGGCTGTCCGCCTCTGGAACGCTCTGCCTGAGGATATCCGAAGGACTCAATCATCTACCATCTTTAAAAACAAAGTCATGAATCATTTACTGTCTCGCTGCACTGATTCCAGTTGTATCTGATTTTTATCCTATAGTATATTCATTTAAATATTATATAAACATATTTATATATATTCTATATATTTATGTATTCTGTATTTATTTATTTATTTTTTTCATTCTTATTTTATTTTTATATAAGTAATAAATGTAACCACACTGGTATGCCCCTTCTATGTTTTTGTTCCATTCAATCCATCCTTGGTTGCCTGGAAGAGATCGCTTTTAGCGATAAGGCCGCCCTTTGTTATTACCATAATTATTATTATTATTATTTTGTCTTTTTTGTAAGTTAAATGTGTGGTAAGCAATAAAGTGTTATCTATCTATCTATCTATCTATCTTGTCAAAGTGACTAATTTGTCACATAATGAGCCACAAGTAATCATAAGAACAGTTACAGCCACTTCTGAATTAAAGTTCTGAATAAGTCATATTATGATTGTCACATTAAGAAAAATGTCCTCTAACTTGCGATTGACAGTGATGGTTGATCGCTAGTATACAACCGATCGCCTATTTTATATTCAGGGTTATGGTTAAAATAGAATAATTGAAATTACCAGTGTCATGTAGCTTCTCATGGAAGAATTTGGGAAAATCTGATTCCCATTTTGTTCTAAGGCATGAAACTCGGGTGAAAAGCTAGTATATAGTTATATGGAAAAAATTGGGAAGAAAATGTGTCATTTTGTTCGATGACGTCATGTTCCATAGAACAAATGGGAACCACCCACTTTGGTTTGTAAGTATCGCTAGTATGTAATAATGTGTGTTGTCTGACAGTTTATACATGAAGATGGAGGCGGCGGGCGCCGGCCGCGACCCCAGCCAGCCGGTACAAGTTGCCAAAATGGCGTATTGTGACGCACACACACCCGCACACGTCCTACAGGTATCATATTATAAATAAATAACACCCAACAGTCACATACATAGTCCTATCGTACTGTATGGATCTGAGTAATCATCATTTTCCTGCCCTTATCCCACTCTATGTGGGGTCGGAGTTGTGGCTAAGGTGTTTTATGACCGGCCACGTGCCTGACGTCAACCCTCCTTGGGAATAGGTACTTGCTTATTGTATCTCATCGTGTTGGAGGATACTATCCCTTAGTCGACTTTTACGACATGCTCGGGGAGAGAAGCAGCTGGACACATTCTATGTTTTTTCTTTACTCCCAGTCCAGCAGAGAAGTGTTGGGCAATAAAAGCGGTGGATGAATGAAGAGTGCATGCTACAGAGATGCGAGTTTTAACATTTTTATATGCCCAGGGTTACACCGTTTTTGTTTATCAGGAAAGGAAGGCATTGGATTCGGAAGGCGAGTCCAAATCTACCGATCTGACGGCTATTCGACAGAAGGGAAGGGACAAAATCAAGCAGGTAAGGCCCTTATCATTACTAATAAGATCATAATTTTTTTTATTTGTTTTCGACGGATTCTTTGGCGTGGCGGGCGAGTTCCCAGCTAAGACGCAAGAGGTTTCGATTCCCGCTGCGGAAGAAACGTATGTTCTGCAAATATTTTTTCCCGACCTGGATTTTGTGATACCATTACTACAGTATAGTAGTATCACAAGTATTGTGCGCCTCGGCAAACTTCGTGCTTTGTATTAAAATAATAACTGAGCCAACCCTTTAAAAGGCGCACAATATTTGTGGTACTACTGTATGCGTTTCTGGTCAGAAATATGTGACTCATCATCTCCCTGCCCTTATCCCACTTAAGCGGCACAACATGTTTTCCTCTTCCATCCCCGTCCCATATCAGCCGTCATTTCAGTATTCACTCTTTTCTTACTTATATCATCATTCACGCAATCCATCCATCTCTTCTTTGGTCTACCTCTACCCTTGTATCCATCCACTGTCATATTCATCCTTCCGCATGACTTGCCCATACCATGCTAATCTTGACTGTTGGTTGTTATTTTTTTATTCTCTAGGCCCGCCGCGTCCTGGCTCTCAAACGCACCTGGGCCCCTGTGGTCCTAGTTCCCACTTTACCCGCGGACAGAGTCGCCGACGTGGCGCAACTGGCCCGCGGCCCGCCCGCCTCGCGAGCCCAGCTCATGAAGCGACTGCTGGCCTACTGGACCTTGAAAAGACATAGCAGGAACGGAGTGCCTTTGCTGAGGAGACTGCAGAGCCTGACTAGCCATCATGGTGAGTCTTATTGTTGTAGACGTTGGGTTGAATTTACTGTAGTTGTCTTTAAATCCGTCTCAGTAACAAAAACTAGAAAAAAAATTAGATTATTTTGCAATTTTTGTGAACAAACTTACGAAAAAACATGTCTTAAGGAGAGAGAGATACAAAGAGAGGGAGAGATATACCTAGATTAATCTAATCTAGATATACCTGGTTAAAAGGGCAACATTCCTAGTTATAAGTAAGAATCCATCCATACTGATATTATAAACTCTGTCTGTTACCTTTTCACGCCAAAACTGCTGAACACATTTTAATGAAATTTGCCAAGGAGATAGATTCCATACCGGGAAGGACTTAGGTTACTTTTTATCCTGTAAACGAAACGATCCCAAAATGGAAAAAAGGATAACCAGGATAACGCATAAATACTTGTTAGTTCTTAGACATTAATTTATGACAAGACAGTTCATTTGTCATTTATAAAATTTTTATAATAAAATTGACAATGTTATTCATATCAATTGGATCGTCAGGAGCTTGCTTTTCCTTGCAGGGCTGTGGGTAAGGGCCTCTAGCTGGACCAATTTCATGATTTTTGATTTGTTGAATTTGTCTCCGCTTCGAATAGTTGAATAACTATCTAATAAAACATTTGAAAATAAGTATTATTAACTCTAAGGCAGTACCAAGTTCGCGGGGTCAGTAGAATAGTAAAGTTTTGGTTGTTCTATTGTATTTTTACTGTGCAGGTACAAGAGGCATACAAGATGCGACAGTCAACATCAGGGAGCTTTGTAATCAGCTGAAGTACTGGCAGAGAATACGACAGGACTTGGAACGGGCCAGGTAATTCTGACGTACCTACTCATCATCATCCCCAGGGGATAAGGACAGGGCCTGTCCTTATCCCACTATATAATAAATAGACATAGACATCCCACTATATATGGATAGGTGGGGTCAGCACAACATGTGTTACCTACTATAAATATTAAAACAATTGTTTACTTATAAATCTAAGTTATGTCTAAGACCATTATATGGGCGATGGGCTGATCACCTGTCACCATGGTTCACCATTCCGTCCGTCCTTCCATCCGTTTGTCAGCGGGCTGTTCTCATGAACCGTTATAGGTACAGAGTTAAAATGTTCACAGAGTATGTATTTCTATTGCCGCTATAACAACAAATAAAAAAATAAAAAAGGGCGCCCGTACAAGAAAAAAAAATATGACGTTCGTAATCGATCATTGAAGTTAAGCCTCACTTATAGACCATCATATCAATTGAATGTGTCGAGTTGCACATGTTTTTGTAGTATTTTTGTGTATTTATTTTTTCAAACTATCTAAAATTTACTGATTTGTACAGATAATAATAAAATAAAAATAAAGGTGGTCCTGATAGAAGAGCGGTGTTACATTTTGCATTTTTTGCTTGATTTTATTATGGAACGTGCTGCCACCTATAGTATGTGGCATCCAAGAAACAATTACGTACGATGGTGCGGAACCCTTCATGTGCGAATCTGACTTGGCCGGTTTTATTTTATTCGTTTTCTTATCAAGATATTTTGTAATGTGTATGTTATTGCTGTCTATAGATTGCTATGTGAGTTGGTTCGAAAACGCGAGCGTTTAAAGGCGGAACACACGCGCGTTTGGGAACGCTGCGTGCTCCACACGCTGCGTCCGGAGCGAGCCGCTCTGCACAAGCTGCTGCGTCTACTGCGCCAGAAGGACGCCAGCGACATATTCACAGAACCAGTCGACTTGCAAGAGGTAACTGCCAGCTTGCGTCTAACACACGCTGCGTCTAAAGGCGGGTCTAACCGCCGAATACTCAAACGCATCTCAAAGTTGAGCTCGTCTCAAATGACGATTTTTTGACAGATTTTCAAAACCGTGAGTTGAGACGTGCTCAACTCTGAGTCGCGTTTGAGTATTCGGGGGTAAATCACTCAGATTTATAATAGTAGAAAGGATTCGGCAAAAACCCTATCCCAAATTATGTTAAAGGGTCGCCTCGCCTTATGTATCTATACTTCAAACTGAAAACACAATTATGTAAACCTAACCTAACATTTCGATATAAGTTCGACAGTTTACAATCCCGCGAGTTTATAATCTAAAGGTATTTACTATTTTCCGGTGACATATACATCTTATTGCAGTCGACTACCGACTAGCGACAAAAGTTTTAAAATATTTGATGACATACAAACCGTCAGTACTTAACCTAAAACTTACTTTTTATTACATGTTTTTGGAACTTTTAAGTAAAAACTAATGTTGCGAGGTTTATTTACCTAAAACTAAAGTGATTTTATCGTAATAACGAAAAATACGGTTTGTTTACATTTATATATATCCAGTTTGACTGAAGTATAACTACATAATTCCAATCATCTTTCATTTATTTAATAAACGCTACTCGAAAACAGATCGTAATTAGTTGCAATTCGGATCATTTTCCAATGTGACATTTGTTGCAGGTGCCAGACTATAGCTCCGTAGTGAAACATCCAATGGACCTCAGTACAATGGGCAAGAAACTAGACCGGGGCCTTTATAAGACAATAGACGACGTGGAGGCTGACTTCAATCTCATGATCGACAACTGCCTTACTTATAACAACAAGGACACTGTGTTTTATAAGTAAGTCTATTCTGTTATGGTTTTTAAAGCAGCAGAAAATAATGCTAAGCGTGGTGTGGTTTCCTTTCTGTATGAAATTCTTGGTCGTAATAATAAATTATAATAAGGCCTTCTACCATTTATAGTAGATGATTTATACAAGTGCTCGGAACGAATTAAGATGGAGTAGGCTTGTCCAGCTCCTATTCCATCCTCTTAGCTTAGTAGGCCTTGTCCACAGGAAAGACATGGTCAATACGTGCAGAGCAGCTGACTAAGCCGCGGGTTTCCTCACGATGTTTTCCTTCACCGATTGAGAGTACTGGTATAGCGCTCATAAATTTTTCGCACAGAAAAATCCATTGGTACACGACGTAGAATTAAGTAGTTTCATAATGATACTGTAAATAATATACTACAATTGTGTTCAATGAATTTATTTAGCTAAACAATTGAAAAAGAAAGCAAGGAGATAGTTTGTAGCTAAGTTATTATTGATTGTGTTGTCAAATAAATGATGTAATAAGAACACTCTGGAGAGTCAAACGATTCAACTAAAAAACGAAGAACTTAAAAATTCATCCTAGTTCATCCAGAAATACTTCTTGTTAATTTACTAAAAAGCATAACTTTTCCACAGAGCCGGTGTAAAAATGCGCGAACAATGCATCCCGATGTTCCGTCAAGCGCGGCGCGACGTCCGCGAGGCTGGACTGTCAGAGTTAGCCGGCGATGGGGACGCCGCTGACACTAGCCCTGAGAGGGGGGAGAGGGAGGGGAGAGGGGCGAGGGAGCCCAGACTCAGCCGGCGTCGTAGTACAAACCGACCTCCAAGCAGACGCCACAGTAGACCCGCTAGCTCCGACAGCGATAGGACTGCAGGTACTTAAACGAACAATATGCATGCATTCACATACGCTACTAATGGTGTGAATAGAGCCACAAGTAATCATTAGAAAACTTGCAACCAGTTCAAAATCACAATATGGATATGGTGAATCATGGTGACAGGGTGATCGGTCTATCATGTTGGAGAGTATACCATCACTTAGTCGACTTTTACGACATGCTCGGGGAGAGAAGCAGCTGGTCGGATTCTAAAAGCAAACGCGGACAGACGTTGTGCTAGTACATACATTCATAATGATTACGCCCATATCGTGTTGTCTATCGTGTTGGAGATGATACTATTGTGTGATAGTTTCACTATCGATAAAAATACTCGAAAAATATTCAGATATCGATGGTGCTATTGATAGTATAGTCACGTGTTATTATCGATAGTATCGATAACAGTAACACGTGGCGTTACTTTCGATAAACTATCGATTCTATTGGTTTTGCCTAAACTATCGATAGTCGACTATCGGTGAGCAACTAGTGTGTGATAAAAATGTGTGTTTTTAGTTTCAGATACTCGCAGCGAGCGCGGCGCGTCTCTAGCTCGCAGCGAGCGAAGCGAACGCCGGCAGTCTGTGGCTTCCAGGAGAATAGATACCGATGACGATAATCATACGGTACACCAACCTTCATAAATACTTTTATCAAATTGTTCACAATAGTTTTTCTTTTTTCGAATTTCGCAAGCTGATTTTGACACAGTTTGCGCTGATTCAGTCGAATCTTTGCTGCGAGCTTAAATGATAAATGACATTTATTTGCACGAACACATGTGTTTAAATAATAATAGTCTTAAAAATACATCAGTCCAATGTCTATGGCATGCAAATATGTTAATGTAAATGTTAATAAATTAAATTCTATTGTTAAGTCCTAATTAAATGTAATGCTAAAATCATTTTAAGAATGTCAAAATATAATTATACATAATTTAGTGTCAAGAACTATTTAACTTCACTTTCAACAATATATTAGTAAGATATGGATGGATATAGATAATGTTTGTTACTGTTGATGCCTTTGTGTGATTCTAGAGAGAAAACACACCATCGCCAGAACCACGTCCAGCCAGTAAGGTGTCCTCCAGCTGGTGGCGCGGCCGCGGGCGGGGAAGAGGCAGGAGAGGGGGCCGGGCGCGGGGCAGGGGGCGGGCGAGGCAGGCTGAACTGCGGAGGGTGGACAATGGTAAGAATAATGTTCAAGTCGCTCAGCGAGCTATGGAAAGAGATTCTCAACAATACTATCTGACAGAACCAAGGTCATCGACGTAACTCAAAGAATTAGCAAATTGAAGTGGTAATGGCTGGCCATATCTGCCAAGAATCTACAACCACTGTGGTAAACAAGTTCTTGAGTGGAGACCGCGACTCGGCAAACGTACGCTCTCCGGCTAGACTATCTGTGAAAGGCTTGGTAGAAACTGGTGCTGCTATAACCATGCTAGTTAACTTAAAGTCGTGCTGTGGATAATGATGATGATGTGTATTCACAGATACGCCAACATCTGGATCTGAAACTCCGATTCCGTTCACTAAGAGCGCTGAGCGCACGCACAAGCTGGCAACGCCCGAGAAGTCGCCTGTCAAACAAAACGACGGCCCTTCAGGTAATATAACATTATAATGACTGGCCTCATAGCCCAGTTGGTAGCTCTGCCTCGTGCGCTGTAGGTTGTAAGTTGCGTCTGAAGGTTTGATTCCCACCCAGGACATACTTTTGTATGTTTCATACATCTATTTGTTAACATAAAGTACAGATACAGGGATCTTAAGAGGTCAGCGAACAAGGTGTGCGCTGGCATTGGTTGTGTAGATAGTTATATTATTTTGTCTCCAGGTCCAGGTCTGGGGCTTTTGGGAGGTCTCAGAAAGCCTACACTGCTGGTCGGATCTGCTTCTGGCAATCCTCCATCGAAAAGCTTTGGTTCTGATGGTATGTTTCCACGATTCTATTGGTACCTATTTGACAAATTATGCTTAGGATGTCAATCACACAAGTATTTCTAAAAAGCGCTTGTAGCACTCGTGGCGTAGCTTGCTTGGACGTTCTTGATAGATCGTTGAAGTTAAGCAACCTTGTGCGCGGTCACAATTTGGATGGGTGACCGCAAGTGGCATTACGAGCTGAGCGCTTCCGTGCTTCGGAGGTCACGTTAAATTGGCGGTCCCGGCTTTTAAGTCGATAAGAGGCCTTCAGGCGGCCTAAAAACTCCGTCGCTAGAGTTGGCCACTAGCTCATACATACATACTTACTTACTTCCTAAAAATATTATTAAATATTTTGCTATTTCACTTAGATTATGAACATTTAATTATATACAATTTAAAATATTATAACAAATTATATACTGTTTATTTACAAAGACAAACTATGATAACATAAAAAACTTTATTAGATTATCACGTCAATTTCAGATTCACCTCGCATCTCTTCATTCGCGACTTTTCTCACATAGTACATAAATAAAAAATAGCGTATGTACCCATCTTCCACGTTTTGTTCCGTTCAAGAATTCTTACAAACTTTCCGATTTATAATTTCGTCACTATGTTTCTATTTGATGTAATATTGAACTTATCACAATCGTTGTTTCCAGCTACACTGCCGACATTATCAGCAAGCTTAGGCCTGTCTACCCTGGAGGCATCGCCGAAGAAGAAGGGTCGCGGCAGACCGCGGAAACAGAAGGATAAGTCTGCCGACTCACCGGATCTTTTTAGGTAAGAACAAATTAGTTCTACCCGCAATCTATATACGAAATAAACATCCGTATCCCGATTTAATAAAACAATCGCGTCGTAGTCATTCTGATTGCGACGCCGCCGACGTGAATGTGTTACAAAATCGTACCGCCATGCCAGACCATTGCATTTCTAATCCACTACTTTATACCTAGGTACTTTTTATCATAGGCATTTTTTAAAATTTATATGATATGCAGGGTATCAATTCTTGAAAATCACCGAGTGAAAAGTCACCAAAATGGTCTACAAAATACAAAATTGATAAAAATCAATGGAAATGGGCCATTTTGGTGATTTTAAATCACTCATTAATCGTCCCCCTGAAGCTGGTTTCCATAATTTTCAGTCTTTCAGAATTATGTCAAGATAAGGAGGTGGCGTGGTCAAACACATTTTTTATAACTTTTTCTGCTGTTATTTTAGGTACTCATTGTTCTTGCTGTAATCCGTATTTTATACGTATACTTTGTTCTGAATAATAATTTCTATTTTTTTTTAAGTTATCGGACCACAAACATCTAAACTCACAAACTTTCGTATATGATTTAGTGATGAAGTTGAGTTTTTAGTTTTATTACTTAAGTTGGTTTATGTTATTAGTTAAGTTTTATTATAAGTAGGTATAGATTAAGTTTTTCTTGGTTTTTTTTTATTCGTTTTATGCTCTTATCTATTCTTTTGTGTAATGTGTTGGCAATGTGTTTGCATTTTAATATTTTTTTTTAAGTTGTTTTTTATTCGTGAAAACCTTTAATTGGCTTTCTGCTTTCACTATGTTATCTATAAGTTATCTTCTGCTGTTGGTTTTCCTATAAATATATATAAAAAAAAAGATTTAGTGATGTGACTTGTATTTGTTATGTGGCTTTAGAACTGGCGGTGACGGGAAGCCTCTTTCGACCCCAGTGCCGGCCTCATTTCTGCAGTACCGTGGCCCGCCTGGTGAAGTGGGCTCCGACAGCGACTTAGCGCTTTCCAGGTAATCTACTATTCTATTTAAAGCGCTTATGATGCTAGCTATGGGAATATGCATGTGATTCAAATGAGGGTCAAATATTTATAATAATTTTTATTACATCAGAATTATGCCTCCATCAATTTTGATTGTAATTTTTATTTGAGCAAGAAAATTGACAATGCCACCGAGTATGTGTTTTTTGGTGTTTTGCCTGTGAGTGATAGACCATGACGTCACACCACGCGCGCCTAAATGGCAGTCGTTTAATGTGCCCTTATCGGTGGACTGTTTTTAAAATACCTTACTTTCTTGGTGTTGAAATATTATTTACTATTTTAAAGCGATGTAAACTATCGATTAAAAATATAAAAAAATACATGCATATTCCCTATTTTTAGTACAATTCAAAGCAATGTCAGCTATGGGTTACAGTGGCATTTGCGACGGAGTGACGACGGCTATTTAGGGCCGATTTCACCGCTTGTTCAGTTTGGTTCAAGATCTGACAAATTGTATGAAAACTGTTAGCAGTGACAATTCTTGAACACGATTTAGAAGCCAACTCTTGTAGTTCTTTCGAATCAGTGTGGTGGAAGGATTAAAGTGCGCCTTAAGGAGGTAAAATCGATTCTCTAATATTCCTAAACCAAATGTTTCCTGAACACCATCTATCAAAGCATAGCTATAAAAATTAAAATTGTTTGACATTGATTACAATGCGCTTTGGTTTTTCTGTTTGATAAATTTATGTGCGCTATACCACTACTCTCAAACGGAAAACATCGTGAGGAAACCGGTAGAACCATAAAAAGTTCGAAAATATGTGTCAAGTGCACAAGAGCAATTGAGGCGCACTTTAAATAATTATTCTACAATGGTTCGAAAGAACTAGTGACATGATTAGTTAGTTGTATTTCAATGAGCCATTTCTATTTAATTATTATGTATTTTTATAAGTACTATTTATGTATATCATCGACATAATAAATTTTATTATTCACACATAAACATGTCTCCCTGGATTGGTGATAGGCCGCTATTCACGTGGGTACAAATACAGCCCTCTTATATACTGCATGGTGCAATATTATATTATGTATTTTTATTTATTTCTTTATTTATAAATAATAATTTGTGCATGGTAGACTTCAAACCAGAAATATAAAAACATATATCTTTCTAAAAGATATTTGCTATTTTATTTTGTGGTGTCGTGATTCTATTTTGGTCATGCAAATGTCTTGTGTATGTCCGTTTGTAGAAAATTTATAGCGATATTAATAATTCACCTGTCACCATGGTACCATATCCATCTTGGGGCTTTGGAGTGGCTGCAAGTTTTCTTATGATTACTTGTAGCTCCGCCCACCCCATTGGGGATACGGGCGTAATACATACATACATATGGATAATACACATTAGAAATCGAATTGTCTAAAAATTATAGTAAAACTATTAGAATTAATAAGAGTATGCATCTTTTTGTAAAACTTTACTTTCCCTGTTGTATTGTCAATAGTTTGTGACAATACATCTATACTTCATCCATACTGGAGATACAATCTTTATGTGAACAAACCGTCGTGTATTTTTCGTTATTACGATGAAATCACTGTAGTTTTAGTTACATAAATAAACCTCACAACATAGGTTTTTACATACTATTAATTTAACTATTAGTACATCTCAGACCAAATAAAAAGAGAAGACGCCTCGCCGCGAACAACAAAAGTGAAGCCTTCTTTTTATTTGGTCTGAGTAGTACATAAACATGTAATTAAAAAGTTTTGTTGACTACTGACGATTTGTTTACATAAAATTGCTGCTAGTGGAAACTTGATAAAAACTATAGTTTACAAACATTTATTTACTACAATATTAATGATATCGACAGGTCGTCCAGCGACAGCTCGGTATTCTCACAGTCTTGTTCGTCGTGCACGCATTACGACGACAACGAGACCGACCACTCGTGCTCGCTCAGCTCCAGCGATGGGTAAGACGAATACGAATCCATATAAGTATACTTCACCACCCCTCAACATCATCGAGGATACTGGAACGCTGCTGCCAACATCCCAAGGTCCTTCTCCGGTACTTCAAGGAGTTGGGCTGGCTGGGGGAGGGTTAGCAGGGGGGATAATGCACAATACACCCCATCGCGGGACGTCAGTGCATATCTTAGTTCCCCTAACTTTAATTAGAATTAGTATACTTCACTGCTGGATTGGAAGTAAAGAAAGAGCATATAATGCGTCCAGCTGCTTCTCTCCCCGAGCATGAATGACTACAACAAACATTTCAAACCCAAAATCAGCTAAATCGGCCCAGCCGTTCTCTAGTTTTAGCGAGACAAACGAACAGCAATTTATTTTTATATATAGATTTTGTAACTTAGATAGATGGATAGAAAATTCTTTATTGCACACAAGAAAACATAGGCGAACTTAATGCTAATTAGGATTTTCTTCCAGCTAACCTTTGTGTAGTTTGGAGAAAAAAATGGAGGCAGTGCATTGTAGAAAGGTTACTAGATAAATAATTATTATACAAAAATAAATACAAATAATATCTACCTAATTTATACAAAAATACCTACAAGTGCTCAATTTTGATGACTGTTCTGCGGAGCAAGATAATGGTGGTATACTTTAGACTTGAAAAACTAAACTACTATTACTACTAAGTCTGTGGTTGTTACAGATCAAGTTACAACGATACCCTGGACTCTCAAGGCGGCAGCGGCGGAGAACCACGGCGACGCTCGAGGCGAGGCGGGCCAGCGTCCGACACTGAACCCACTACCCCTGTCAAGGTATCATTACTCAAAGGCTAGTCCTAAGACCGTAGGTTGATAAGTCAAGTGGGAAATTTGGTCTCCACCAATGGAATGTTATAGTTAAATCCCTTCACCACACTGGTTTGAAGGTACTAGTGACATGAGTAGTAGTAGAGTTAGTTGAACTGAACCACCCTTCCTTGCCACAGGGTCGCGGTACCAGGTCATCGACCTCCAAAACTCCCGTGAAACACTCCCACGGCAACCTTGCACTGCAGCCGTTGCAACTGGTCTGGGCTAAGTGCAGGTGAGAACATATATCACTCATCTTTATCACTCAGACATTCCATGATATTCATGCAAACATGAATAAAGATTAAAAAAGTTGACGGACCGATGAGCGATTAATTGCATAGAAATTTCCTAATCCTCCTCTGCTGGACTGGAAGTAAAGAAAAAGTATAGAATGCGTCCAGCTGCTTCTCTCCCCGAGCATGTCGTAAAAGGCGACCAAGGGATAGTATCTTCTCCAAAATGATGGACCACCTAAATGGGCGATGGGCTGATCACCTGTCACCATGGTTCACCATATCCATCTTAGGAGTTTAAATCAGAAGTGGCTGCAAGTTTTCTTATGTTTACTTGTGGCTCTGCCCACCCTATTAGGGATACGGCGTGATAATATGTATGTATGTATGTAAATTTCCTAAAGTCGGTACTAAGCTTCTAAATCGATTCTATCATGCCTAAAAGTGAAAACATGGTATCAATTTCGTTCATCATATTTGACTACGTAACTAACTGAAACCTTTATCATCTGTACTAGGTTGTAAACAGGTGTCAAGTGCTCGAAAGGAGCCTTTAAGGCGCACTTCAAATCCTTTCACTACATTAGTACTAGATGATTTATACATTACTGGGGGGGTTGTAGTACCTGGGACGATTTAAAATGGAATAGGCTTAGCTACACCTATATCATCCTATCCATAATCCGTGTGACTTACCCCCGAATACTCAAACGCATCTCAGAGTTGAGCATGTCTCAAGTGACGAGTTTTTGACAGATTTTCATCAAAAATGGTCAAAAAACCGTGACTTGAGATGTGCTCAACTCTGAGTCGCGTTTGAGTATTCAGGGGTTCTTCGCTGAAATGCGACCCCTCTCCCCCCCGCTACCCGCGCTCTCCTCGTGCGTTCAGTAAGTCGCGCGGGTTATACATGTACATAAAATAATGTTTTTGCTTCACAGAGGCTACCCGTGGTACCCAGCGTTAATAATCGACCCGAAAATGCCAAAAGGCTACATCTACAACGGAATGCCGCTACCCGTCCCGCCACAAGACGTGCTAAACCTTAAAAAAAACCACTCCCATGAGCCTGTACTCTACCTGGTACTATTCTTCGACGTTAAGAGAACTTGGCAATGGCTGCCTCCGAACAAACTCGAACTACTGGGCATTGACAAGTCTGTAGACCAAGCAAAGTTGAAGGAGAGTCGAAAGCCCACGGACAGAAAGGCTGTGAAGAAAGCTTTTGATGATGCTATGCAGTTCCGGAATCAGGTGGACGGAGACGAGAAATGACACCGGCTTCCCGGGTCAGGGCGGCCTAGGAACAAAAAATTCAGTTTCGGTAACATGACGATGATGAAACTGAAGATGCAGGATAGCACGGATTCCAGTGACTCAAGTGGAATGTAAATTTGAAATTCTGGACTACAGTAGTGCATTGTTTATTGGATCTAAATTTAACATTGGTGTTATAAGGGAAGTAATTGTAGTATGTAAAAGTTGGATTGGATAATTATGTATTGTGTTATCCTGTAAAAACCTAGGTACGTAAATTGTAGTGAGTAGTATTAGTTGATGTGGCATTCGTATTTTATAGTATTCTGACTTTTTTCGTACAGGAACATTGCATTTAGGGTTTCAAAGCAAGACAATATACATATAGCTTGCGTAAATACGACAAAACAAACCTCTTTCATCTACAGTATCAACGATCTTTAGGATATTTTCTAATTTTGTTGGTCATAAGAAATAAATAATAATGGTTTTCATGTATGTATACTAGACAGTGAGCATTTTCACCTTTTCTCGACATAATGTAATCTCTTTTAGATGTTTGTATTGTAAGCATTTTCAAAATAAAATAAGGTCTACTTTTTAGATAAGTATTTTTCATATAAGTTGTTTTGTTTCAATCACAAGTTGTTATTGTTTTTCTTTACACTTTTGTTTTGAATAAACTCTGAAAATTAACCATGGTCTTTATTACTTTCCTTGTCTAAATAAGTATGTAGGAGTAGGAACTCAACTAAGGAATTATTTCTATTTAAAAAAATATTTAAGTAGGTATGTAATGCTTATACTAAATCAATTTATTACACTTAAAACATTTACATTGATGCTAACTTTGCTATTTTCGAAGTGTTTAGTGATGCTTGTCCCAGGCAAACACTTTTCCGGGAGTAGGGGCGATAGTGGCTGCTGTCTTTGGGGCCCCGTCTTCGGAGCTGGACTTCAGTAGCTTCTGAGTGACATCGACTGGCGGTGCTACCTCACGGCGCCCGTCTCTTGAGTAATAGTAGTTGTGGGCATGTCTAGAATAATAGAACATCTTGTAGGTACACTTAAAAAATATTAGTAGAAAACTTCTGCCACCTATGGAGAAATTAGTTATTAGCTTTACGTTCATGCAAAACAGAAAATCAAACAACCGTCTGAATTATAATTTACCTGATAACGTAATTCAATTATATTAAAAGCTATTTGGAATGATTTGGTTGGCTCAAAAGGCATAACATTAAAATAGAATTACTGACTTGTGTGTGACACCATCGGGTATCTGTGGCGGAGGCTGGGTCCTAGCAGACACTAGGGGCTCAAAACGAAGAGCGTTGGTATGCTGCCTCTACAAATAAATAAATGAATTCATTGTAATGCGGTACGGGTTATATAACGTCTACAAACACAAAATACTTACCCCAAGCAAAAAATTTCTCACAGCTTGGATAACAGGAGATACATCACGGAGTGGAACTTTAGACATTGTTAGTTTTCTCGTATCTTTTGCTTTTACAAATGAATGATTTACCTGAAAATGAAATATTATGATTTTCAAGAAATCGAAAATATAAACATCTGTTTTTGACATTGACGTCCGAAATTTCTGTTTATATTTGTCATTGTCTTTTTAGTTCTTTATGGCAAACCTGCTTGCTTAACGTGCACTAGCGTATTCTACCAAGCATGCGAGATTAGAACTTTTTAGAGTCAAACAAAAATAAGAATTTGTCTTCTTTCCAAACTGTTGACAGACAGTTCAAATGAATATATTGGCAAAATTTACTCCGTATATTAGATTTTATTCTTCAAAATTTTGAATATACCCTTTTCAAACTGTTTGTAAAATGGCTAAATTGTCCCAGCATTGTAAATATCTTCATCTAGTTTACACGGTAAGTGCAATCGGTTCAGTGAAGTACCTACTATACGCTTACAAGTAAACACTTTCTAAGTAGTAAACCCTTGTTACCTCTTTTCATATTTTCAGAGCAATTTGAGTGGCCCATTATTCCACACTTCAAGAAATCCCATAATACCGAACATAGCTCGCGGTGAAAAGTAAGTACCTACCTAATAAAATGGTAATAATTAACTACACATTCCATCTTATCGATTTTAAATTACCTAGGTACCTACCTACCAGACCGTTTTGTACCTAGGCTCAACAATGGTTACCTACTCTATTCTAAAATAGAAGGTATTGGAACAATTTTTCGTTTTCAGTTACAATGCACCGGATTACCTTTATTGCTTACGCCCGGCAAAGCTACCGGAAGCTGACGCGTCGAATCTAGCTGGCGAGCCGAGGAGTACCGCTCAACTTGAAGGGATAAGGTGGGTACAGTACGTCCAACGTAACTTGGCATGCGTGAAGTTAGCCGTTTCGATGCGCAGTAAACAATTTAGTATGAAAAAGCTACACTGCGCATGTCCAACAGCTAACTTTACGCATGCCAAGTTACGTTCGACGCACTGTAGATTTATAATCTTCATTCATTCGGTGCGGTAGAAGGCCGTTTCGCCCATGTCATTGGTCATGCTCATGACCGCCCTAGCTTGGGACTTGGTCGACTAGCGATATTTATTCTAATCTCATTGATAAATCAGTTCTTACCTAGTACCTACCTACTATTAGATAACCTGTGCCTTTGCCTACTTTTGAGCCGCCGTACTTTGATTAGTGGTTTACCAACCATAATTTATTTAAAGACATTATAGGTACGTACCTACTGTAGACTGCTATGGCGCTCGACTGATAGGTGAGATGCGGGTTCGATTCCCGTATTAGGTGGTTTCTGAAAGCTTTGATAGTCAGGACGAATTATATAAACTACTAGCCGCCGCCCGCGGCTTCGCTCGCGGGGTACCCGGATAAAAAATAGCCTATATGTTAATCCAGTACATGTACTATGTATATTCCAAGTTTCATTCAAATCCGTTTAGGCGTAATTGAGGCACAAACATCCAAACTCACAAACTTTCGCATTTATAATATAAGTAAGATAATGGTGAACAATCGGGATGCCTAGTATTGTATTGTTCATATTTTTTAAAAATTAATTTAATTTCTTTGGATCAGATGTCCTATGGAAAAAGATGAGCCACTTTCTCGTAGTTCTACAGCACTCGATTCGGTTGTGACGTAGCAGTTCGGTGAGTCAGCCGAATCGTGTGGTTGATTATCATCTTTATGAAATTTCACCATTATTTTAACTTCTAGACCGGAGGTGTACCAGAAGTGGAATCAAAGGCCCAAACAAGACATTTACAAGGAATGGACAAAATTGGCTGTATTTTATTAACTTTATTTTATTTTATAACAAAATTGTAATGTGTGATTGTAACGATTGTGGGTGTAACGCCCAATAAAATTCAATGAAATTGTAACATTTCTTTATTTTAATAATTTTGTTCACTTCTTAAAGCTATTTACAGATCACTATTTACAATAAACATAAAATTGTACTTATAATACCTAACTTACACAAATATAAAAATAGGCAGAAGTACTCAATCAGTACTCAATGGTAATGCATTTTGTTTTGAGGTATTCATTCAGTGCGTCTTGACCTGTGGACAAACAAATTTCATTATACACTGTATGGGGCCCCTTACACTTTTATTTTATTTATATTATTTTTGTTAAAGCGGCAATAGAATTACCTACACACTGAAAATTTCAACTTTTCATATTACGGACGGACAGCGGAGACTTCGATACCTACCCAAGATACAGGGAATCCTAGTATGGGGTCAGGACTATGTATGTGACTATTGGGTGTTATTTTATTTATAATATTAGGAGTATTCTTACCTAAATCCTTTCCAAATCCAGATTGCTTGAAGCCACCAAAAGGTGCAGCAACATCGGTCTTATTGTAAGTGTTCACAAAGACAGTGCCGGCGTCTATTCTCTCCGCAAACTGCAGTGCTCGCGAGACGTCCTTCGTAAACACCCCACTTGCCAGTCCGTATTCAGTGTTGTTAGCGCGGCGGATGACGTCATCCAAGTTTCTGGAATTTAAATAAAATATTACATAGTATGAGCTATGAGTACCATGGTACCACAACACTCAGACCTGGAAGAAATATTTGCAGAACATACAATCATATATTCCACAGAGGGAATTCGCCACCGAGGCCGTCCCTAATCCAAGGGCTGGCTCTTATTTGGCTCAACGGATCAGTGGGGCTAAAAGGCCGCTTTGAGCAATTCATCACCTAATTCTGACTACTGTATGTACTTCAGCCAAACAGGGAGATACAATTGTAGAACGATTTATGCGTGATCTTGTTTATCCTTTTACCATTTTGGATCGTTTTACAGAATAAAAGTAGCCTTCCCCGGGATAGAATCTACCTCCTTGCCAAATATCATCAAAATTTGTTCAGCAGTTTAGGTGTAAAAAGGTAACAGACATACAGTTACTTTCGTATTAGTATGGATAACTTGATAACGAATACGTAACGAATAACTTTTTATTTATATTTAATTACATTTACATTTATTCTATTAATTATTGATTGGTCTAAATAGTTACTCACTTGCTACTGAACTTGCTGATGATCATGATGGGTCCGAACGACTCCTCCTTAGCCAGGAACATGTCGTCTGTGACGTCAGTGAAGACGGTGGGGTGGAAGAAGTAGCCCTTCCGGTCTACCCTCTTCCCGCCAAGGACTAATGTGGCGCCCTCTTTCACACCCCGCTCGCAGAACTAGGGGAAAAATAATAATTACGTTACCACGGAAGACCAGCGCTCTGGCAGGGCGAGCCTGGGGGGTGCAACACCCAGACCAGGAAACATTTGCAGAACATGCAAACATTTCTGCCGCAACGGGAATCGAACCCGCGACTTGCTTCTCAGGCGAGCACTCGCCCGCCACGCCACCGAGGTCATCAATAGCAATCCATCTTCTGAAAACTTCAGGTCATGATAAACAAAAATGACATAACGTCGTATTTTGAAATTGCAGTTTGGACAAGGTACCTCAATAACTAAGGCCTTCTACCAACTATAGTAGATGATTTATACAGCGTCAGGAGGCAACTTTTACCTTCACAAACGGGACGCTGTAGCGCCCGGGACGAATTAAGATAGAGTAGGCTTGCCCAGTACCTATTCCATCCTCTCAGCTTAGTCGGCCTTATCCACAGGAAAGACATGGTCAATACGTGCGGAGCTGACTAAGCCGCGGGTTTCCTCACTATGTTTTCCTAAAGCGCATATAAATTTTTCGCACAGAAAAATCCATTGGTACACGACTGGGTTTGAGCCCACGACCTTAGGATCGGAAGGCGGGGTCACTACCAACTAGACCACCAGTGTTGTGTACCTCAATAAGTTTGTCCATATGTGCCTTGTGGTTCTGCGGTCCGTGGGAGGTGCCTCGGTTGAGCGGGTCCCCTACAGCTATCTTCCTGGTCTCCTCCACCACTCGTCTCACGAACTCGTCGTGTATTGTCTCTTCTACGAAGAGGCGACCCGCCGCTATGCAGTTCTCGCCCTTGTTGAAGAATACTGAGCCCATTCCCTGGATTAATAAATCTTACTTAGGTATATTATAAATGCGAAAATTTGTGAGTTTGGATGTTTGTGCCTCAATCACGCCTAAACGGGCTGAACGGATTTGAATGAAACTTGGAATATACATAGTACATGTACTGGATTAACATATAGGCTATTTTTTATTCGGATACCACGCGAGCGAAGCCGCGGACGGCAGCTAGTAATCTTATAGATTTGTACGATCCTCGTTTACAGAGATGGATGGATACAGAGTCAGGAGGCAACTTTTCCTTACTGTGGTACCTACTAGGATCTGATAGACATTTAATGGGCGAAATTTTTAAAAGGTAGGTAGGTACATAAGTATTCTATAGCTATTTTAAATGTGAAAACCTGTAATTGGCTTTCCGTTTTTTTCTAAGTGTATTTAATTCGTTTAGCTGTTGGTTTTCCTATAAATAAATAAATAGTTAGTAGTTATGCACGAAAGTGGGCGAACGCGAAAGTGGCGGTTATTTTTTTTTTCAAACAAATATTATAATGCTCATTGGAGTGACCAGGTTTGAACTCGCACCGTTAGGCTTAGAGGGCCTCGGAAGGCCTAGACTAGGCCACCAGTGCTCCAAAAAATTTAATAAGATAAAAAAGTAACTGCCTCTCTTTCCTATGACTTCAGTGAACTTACGTTTCTGACAGCCTTTTCAAGGTCGCAGTCTTCGAAGATGACGAGCGGGGACTTCCCTCCCAGCTCCAGAGACACCTTCTTCATGTTTGAAGCGGCGCAGGACTTCATGATGGTTTGACCTGTTCCAACAAGGATAATTTAAGTCAACCAGTAATGTAATCTCTCTAACATGATGGACCATCTATATGGGCGATGGGCTGATCACCTGTGACCATGGTTCACCATATCCATTTTGGGACTCTTGGATCAAGAATGGCTGCAAGTTTTCTTATAATAAATAAATATTTGCGGACATTTCACACAGCGCCATCTAGCCCCAAACTAAGCAAAGCTTGTACTATGGGCAGCAGATGGCTGATAGAATACTTATAAGTAATACTTTTTTGGTAAATACATAATACTACAACACCCGGCCCGGAAGATATATTTGCAGAACATACAAACATTTCTCCTGTAGCGGGAATCAAACACGCGCCTCTTGCGTCTCAGCCGAGCGTTCGCCCGCCACGCCACCGAGGTCGTCTTCCGGATTTGGGTGTTGTAGTATTATGTACTATAAGTATATATTTACAAAAAAAGTATAGAAGAATTCTTTTAGCCATCTGGTTCCCATAATACAAGCTTTGCTTAGTTTGGTGCTTGATTGTGCTATGTGATTATGTCCTCAATTATTTATTTATTCCTCTTAATAAAAATTTGTGTAGATAAGCTTGTTATTTCCTACCGATCTCAGTGCTGCCAGTGAAGCCCAGTTTCCTGACAAACGGATGGTCAGCCAATGCCTGTCCGCACACGGCGCCGCTGCCCGGCAGGATGTTCACGACGCCCGGGGGGAAGCCGGCCTTGGCAACCAGCTCAGCGAACTTCAACGCGGTCAGGGGACACACCTGGAAACATTTTTACAGCATTATTTTGACATATCCGTCAAGTTGGCATCCTATAATTGAAGGAACAAAGTTAAAGTAAAAATTTTTTATTCGTTTAATTTAAAATAATTTTAAACTTTAATTATAAAGTATCGCAAGTTCTTTAGCCCAGAAGGTCCCAAAAATCCCGGTTCTTTAAAACGGAACCGGTTCTGCATTCCATAATATGTACTCACAGCGGCTGGTTTCATGACCACAGTGTTCCCGGCAGCGAGGCAGGCAGCCATCTTCCACGAGAGCATCATGAGGGGATAGTTCCAGGGGGTGATGAGCGCGCAGACGCCTATCGGTTCCTTCTTGGTCAGCGCGAGGTTGCGGTTCGGGCGAGCGTGGTTTATGGGAATGGTGGCGCCGGTTATCTTGTCGCACCAACCCGCGAAGTAACGCCAAGTTTCGATTGACATACCTGCAAGTATTTAGTTATTATCATCACTCCTGACTTTGCATCAGGTGTGGCTGCAAGTTTGCTTATGATGTCTTGTGGCTCTGCCCACCCCATTAGGGATACAGGCGTGATAATTTGTATGTATGTAACAGGGATTCCGCCAATAATTAAAGCCTCTTTCCTGTGATGAATCTTATGGCTACTTTCGACACAAAGACAAGTAGCTCGTCAAAGCCCGTAATATAAACTAAAGCCTTTTAACATCTATAGTAGATGATTTATACAGCGTCAGGAGGCAACTTTTACCTTCACTAACGGGACGCTGTAGTGCCCGGGACGAATTATGATGAAGTAGGCTTGCCCAGCACCTGTTCCATCCTCTCAGCTTATTCGGCCTTGTCCACAGGAAAGACATGGTCAATACGTGCGGAGCTGTGGCATCCTCACGATGTTTTCCTTCACCGTTTGAGAGCACTGGTATAGCGTACATACATTTTTCGCACAGAAAAATCCATTATTACACGACCGGGTACCCACGACCTTAGGATCGAAAGGCAGGGTCTACCAACTAGACCACCAGTGCTCTCTAGGGAATATAGACTAATTGTTAAAAAATGCGGGAGATGTTGCGCTCAAGAGTTAGAAATTGTATGTAAATAATGTTACCTATATGAGTTTTGAGTGCCAGAGTGTAGACTGCTCCAGAGTCTATAGATTCAATCGTAGCGAGCTCTTCTTTGTGTTGCTCCATTAGATCGGCCAATCTGCGGAAAATGAACGTTTCATTGTTTACAAAAAACTCAGCTGTTACCATAATATGCTTAGTGAATACATACATACATGGACGTAGTTACGCTGAAAGGACTCAATCCACAAAATGTCACCCTGGAGATATGACATTTTAAAGTTTAGACGATGATTCAACAATGTTATTGCATTCGGAAAAACTGAAATGATTCAGGTGTTATGAGACAATTCTGCTAAATTACTTAAATACCATATTCTTCGAGATTGGATTTCCTAAAAAGGATCCATGTACATGTAACCTGGGTTATTACAGTGTTTTGCAAAAAATACCAGCCATACATGTGGCTTGGTTCTCGTGTTTCAAAAAACGACCTTAGCCTTATCCGATTACGGATCTTTTTTGCGAGGTGATAGAATCGACCTTTAGGACCATTTTGGTATATTTAACTCATTTTTGACCAAAGTGTGGATTGAGTCCTTTCAGCGGAACTACGTCCACATTATCACGCCCGTATCCCTAACGGGGTGGGCATATATATACATACATAAATAAGTTCCCTTGGTTAACCCCGTGTCACTAGTTATTTCTCAAAGGTTCTTTTCGTGAACTTGACTCTTCAAACTTTTTTTAGCTTGTACGACATGTCGGTTTCCTCAAGATGTTTTTCTTCACCGTTCAGAGTACTGGTTCAAAAAATTCATGGGTACACTAAAGATCATAAGATCGGAAGGCAGAGCCGGTCCCACTACCTACCACCAGTGCTCAGAATGCGCTGTACTAAGAGACACTAAGGTTAAATAACTTACTTGAACAAAAGTTGCCCCCTCTCCCTAGCACTGATCTTGGCCCACTCTCCCTCCTCGAAGGCCTTCTTAGCCGCCTTCACTGCCTTGTCCACGTCAACAGCGGAGGCGCTCTGTACTTTGCATATCACGCTCTCGTCGCTCGGGTTTATGAGCGTGAGTGTCTTGCCGCTTTCGGTGTTCACGAATTCACCGTTTATGAACAGCTGGGTGGGGAATTTGATCTTCATTTTGTTCACTTCCATTTCTACGCCTGTGGGATGAAATAGATAATGGAATGAGAAATATTCCTCACAAAAAATTGTACTTAATATAAATAAATATTTTAGGATATATCACACAGCACCATCTAGCTCCAAACTATGCAATGCTTGTACTATGGGAATCAGATGGCTGATAGAATACTTATATACTTTTTTTTTGTAAAAACATGCTTATAATACAAAATACTACAAAACCCAGACCCGGAAATATTTGCAGAGCATGCAAACATTTCTCCCGCTGCGGGAATCGAACCCGCGCCTCTTGCGTCTCAGCCGAGCACTCGCCCCGCCACAGAGGTCATCAATATCAGAAGCAAGTTTTCTTATGATCACTTGTGGTTCTGCCCACTCCGCTACGGGCGTGATAATATGTGTGTAAAAAAATTGTGCGTGTTAAGAATTACCTTCATATTCAATCTTCTTGTCTCCAGTCCCGCCCCTGGCCTGCAGGATCGCGGCGTTGTAGAACTCCTGGAAGGTGGTGTTCATGTAGATATCCTCGTTCTGCAGCTCGATGCTGGCGAGGTCCTTGACCTCTTCCACCAGCCGGACCACGTCCATTGACCCCGCGCCGGACGTGAAGAAATCTGCAGAAGATTTCATGGTGAGAATGGAACCTTACGCAATTTATTTATTCATTATTCATTGATTAGTATGATTAACAACCAATTACATAAATTGGTTGTTTTTGGATCATTATTTACACAAAAAATTTAATCATATGCAAATTAGGTTATTAAAAATAATCATCATAAACAAAATTAAATAATAGTAATAATTAACAAAGTACAAATCTGATTAAAGTAAAATAAATATAAAAACACGTAAAAATTTTAACACATTCATTCGTCAATCTCGCAAAATATCAGGTAGACTAAAATTGTCTTAATTTCAGGGTCAGTCCTGTGACTGTTAGGTGTTATTATTTTATTATGATTACTAGCTTACTAAACTACTACTAGCGTAAATGACACCCCATTTTACCCTTTTTATTCTTATTCTTAGTAGTTAACCTATTTTGATGACTCTTTCACTGGTGTAAAGAGAATGGTCCCGAGGTGGTCCCATATAGAATTATATATCTGAGGGATTTATAAATAAATAATAATAATACCTGTGTCATCATCAATGTCAATCCTCAGTATAGCCTTCCAGACATCTCGAACGCTCTCAACAAACTGTTTTTCTTCAGCGGTGAGCTCCAAAGTGACTTTGTTCTCGTTCGCCTTGTAGAAGTTCTGGGCATTTATCATCTTGCCGTTCACTTTCAGACGTTGGATGTTCAACTGAAATATTGATAATGAATATATTATTATGAAAGACTTATTTTTTATTCTTCAGTTACAGTAATTTAAATTTCATACATAATGGGGTGGACAGAGCGACAAGTAATCATAAGAAGACTTGCAGCCACTTTTTTTTCTAAGCCCCATAGATGGTCTAGTTAGTCGACTTTTACGACTTGCTCGGGGAGAGAAGCAGCTGGACGCATTCTATGATTTTTTTTACTCCCAGTTCAACGTGAGATAACGTGAGATGTATGTATGTATAAATGATACTAGTAGATTACCTTAACGCCATCATTGGCCGTGATAAGCAGTCCTGCGTCGTGTATAACCGCGGGTTTCTTCAGTCCATTTAGTACTATCTCATCCCCGGTCGCCTCGTACTCGCCCTGCCATAGAGACGAGCCGAAGAACTTAACTTCTATACTGTCTCCTTCAGTGATGCCTTCTTTACTTTGGGGAGATATGAAGGAGGTGGCTCCGGGGGAGGAGTCAAGGCCTCGGATGAAGTTGTGAAGGGCTATGCCGCCTTTCGACCAGTCGATCTGAAAAAATTACGAAAATAAGGACTTTTGTTATTGTGATGTGCTGTTGTGTATTTTTCGACGACCTCTGTGACGAGGCGGGCTGAGACGCAAGAGGTGCGGGTTCGATTCCCGCTGCGGGAGAAATATTTGCATGTTCTGACTAGACAGCAAGTTCTCTCAAAGTTTCATATGATAACGTAGTAGTAATGATATGTTTGGACTGTACCTGGTGTGTTTCTGGCTTGAACAGAGCGGGATCGTAAGTGGCCCCCTCTTCAGTCTGTGCTATTTTAGGCGCGCTTCCCTTCGCGACCATATTCACTGCCTCGGCCAATGCTTTGATTCCTGCAATATTATATATTGAGTATTATTTATAAATAAATAAAATGGAACAATTCACAGAGCCATTTAACCCCAAACTAAGTAAAGCTTATGAAAACTAATATTTCTTAATTAAAATATAGTGGAAACTTTCCACTGGCAACATACAAACATTCACATTTATATCACAGTATGATAAATAACTAATCGATTACAATATTTCCTAAAAATAGATCAAGAGCATTTATTTTCGTGGATTCAATAGCTTCTTAATTACCTATACAAAAATGTCAGTTTTGCTAAAACTGATGTATTTTTTTTATGTGTTTTTGTACGTCAGGCGTAAATTCAATACTGTATAAACGATATTTGAGTTAGAGTTACCTTCAGGGTACAAGTATTTGTTGTAGATGGAGTCGACGGTGTCGTCGATGGTGACGGGGTAGCTCTTCTGCAGCAGGATGGGCCCCGTGTCGAGGCCGTCGTCCGCCCAGAATATGGACAGCCCGCATGTCGTGTCACCCTCAATCAGTGTCCTGGGAAACATGTTTTTATCTATACTAATATTATAAAGAGGAAAGATTTTTTTGTTTGTAACGAACAGGCTCCGAAACTACTGGACCGATTTCAAAAATTCTTTCACCAATAGAAAGCTACATTATCAGGGTCTAGTATAGGCTATAATAAATTTTCAAAAAAACTAGGAATCCGTAAGAAAATTGCAATATTGTAACCTAAGGTAACAAACAGATTTTTCGTCAGTTTTTGATGGAAAATTACAGTGAATATGGATTCGGAACGCCATCTTTTTAGGGTTCCGTACCCGAAAGGTGCCTACGGGACCCGGGTTGGTTCTCATGAACAGTAATAGGTAGAGTTGAAATTTTAAGTGTTTATTTTTTCTATTGCCGCTATAACAACAAATAATAAAAATATAATAAACTAGCTGCCGTCCGCGGCTTCGCTAGCATGGTACCCGGATAAAAAATAGCCTATATGCTAATTCAGTACATGTACTACGTATATTCTAAGTTTCATTCAAATCCGTTCAGCCGTGTAGGCGTGAAAGAGTAACAAACATCCATACATACAAACTTTCGCGTTTAAAATATGATAGTAGGATGTGTGCGAATTCCTCTCGCACTTGACCGGTTTTTTTATCATCATACCGTTTCTACTTCAAATACACGATTCGAAATGTACAACAAAATCCTTGAATATTAGAAAACATACTGCATAATAAGTAGGCACTTGGCTAGAGTTATTTAGTCATGTCTGTTATTATCTCGTATTAGTTACGAGGATTACCAATACAGCTAGCTACTCTCTTGAATCTGGATCGTGTAGGTACCAATAGATTATTATCCTACCCGTGATTACGCCCGTGAGGTATTTGAAACCTAATAAAGCTTAATATGTTACGGGCTGAATTATCTAAAGTATAGTATATATATACATATATATTCGAAAGTTTGTGAGCTTGCATGTTTCAATTTCAATCATGCCTCATACTACCTACATTGTTCGGGAACTTCACATAAAGAGCTAGGTACGTAAGCGAAGCCGCACGCGGATGCTTGTGTCAAAGGAAAATCGTGTCACTAGTCCTTTCGAACCAGTGTGGTGAAAGGATTTTAAGGTGCGACTCAAAGGCTTCTTTTGTGCATTTGACATGACATGCTTTCGAACTTATTAAGTTCTAAGATGATTTCTTTCACCGTTCGAGAATACTGGTATCTAGCGCATATAAATTTTTCGAACAGAAAAAGATCATTGGTGCCCGACCGTATTTGAACCCACGACCGGAAGGCGGGGCTGCCACTAGACCACCAGTGATCTGTGATAGATGCTCTCTCGATGATTGATGATGACGAAAGGCGCAAGAACTATTATGAAATCGAATCAGCTGATTGCGTGTTACATAATGTCGACACATCCGAACGTGTTTTTATGAACACATAAAGTTGACCAATCATAAATTAGATAATATTATGTTGTGGTTTATTGAATGAAGAAAGCATTTTTCGTTTTATTTTTTGTAAATACTTAATTCAGTATTCAGTATATTTATTCACAGAAGATATGGTATACCTACATTAGATGGAAATAAAGAAAATAATAATAATTTGATCTGTAGGTATTAATAAGACATTCACATGCCTGTGCTCGGCTCGCCCGAGCACAGGCATGTGAATGTCTTAATTATCAAATTAAACACCAATAAAGTAAAAGTAATAAAAATGTCAATTACCTAAACATTATAATTATTGCACAATAAAAAAACTGTAAATTATTTTAACTGGAAGATGACATAAATAAATGAATGGGTAGCACCAGCGGTGGATATCGTGCAGGCGAGATTAGCAGAAGAGATGTTATCGGGGGACAAAATGAATACGAAATATAGGAAAAAAACTTAAAACGCTACTATGCTAATAACTTAAAACCATTTCAGGAGAGTGCTAATTTTAAATGTAAAGTAAATGCAGTGCTAAATGCTAACAAGACATAAAAAGGTACTTCAATTCGTCGATTTTAGTCATTAGAATAAAATACCTTTTGAATTTGATGGTAGCGTGGTGAAAGGATAAACTTCCGGGTGGTACATACCAGTTGATGGAGGATGCTCCTCTGTGACGCGGCAGTATGCTGGGATGGTAGCAGATGCTCTGGTATTTCGGGTAATTGATAACTTCCATTGGGATGAATTGAGTGCAGAATGGCAGAACATTGATGTCTGCGTTCACCTGAGGACAGATTACTGGTTTGAATATTAACTAGGAGTTCTTATCTTCTATGTGTATACAGCCCGTCACACCTTGGGAAAAGGTCTCTACTCTATCACCCCACTCCTGGCTGTCTTGTGCCAGCCGATTCCACTGTTCTTCTACTGCTAGGGTACATACATAGTCCTGAGCCCACACTAGGATCCCCTGTGTCGTGGGTATCAGAAACTACGAGTACCATGGTACCACAACACCCAGACCCGGAAGAAATATTTACAGAACATGCAAACATTTCTTCCGCAGCGGGAATCGAAACCGCGCCTCTTGCGTCTCTTCCGAGCAATCGCCCGCCACGCCAGCGCCACCGAAGCCGTCAAATGAACAACATTTTAGAAAAAGAAACAGTATTAAAATTTTTTAACGTTTAAATCCATAGGTATTTGTTTGAACTTTTTACACATTTTAACAATTTATTGTTAGATTTAAAATATTCTTATGTAAATATTCGCCATTCAGTCGCTTGACATATTTGCAGAACATTCAAACATTCCTCCCTCAACGAAAATAGATCTTGCACCTGTCGAGCCTCTGCTGGGATTCACCAGGCACGCCAATGTAGTCGTCATAAGAAAAAATATCTAAGCCATGAATAATCGAAACCTGGTGAGTTTTCTTTACTCAGACCACGTGCACTAAGAAAGGATATCCAACTCACTCAGCCTTTAGTTTCCATGCAAAGTTTTTGTCAAACCAAATCTTTCTAATGTTGGTCAAGCTAATTACATTTCTATCTAAAATTTCTAATTTCATTCTGCAATATTGCTAAGCAGTGGGATATTACAACGGACCTGATACATCGACAATTATCTACAAGTCATCTATTCGTGCAAATCATTTGTCAACATTTAAAAAACGCGTGATAAAATCACGAATCACGTAAACAAAGTTAATAAGCTATAAAATTATGGTGATAATGATACACTTTGGGTTATCGCTCCCATGCTTATGTTTACAAGATTGCATAATGACTACATAAGAAATTTAAGTACCTACAGCCGAAGCTATTGCGTGTAATTTTTACTACTGTATTATTTCTTTTATCTATCAGTTAAAGTATTATATAAGCCGGACGGGAAGACGGATGGACAAAGGCAGTAAATAAGTTTGTACGAGCTAGTGGCCAACTCTTGTGACGGAGTTTTTAGGCTGCCTAAAGGCCTCCGTCATGGCTTAACGGCTTAAAAGCCGGGACCGGGAATTTAACGTGCCCTCCGAAGCACGGAAGCGCTCAGTTCGTAATGCGACTTGTGGTCACATCCCAAATGCAACCGCGCACAACGTTGCTTAACTTCAACGATCAATCAAGAACGTCTAAGCAAGCTACGCCACGAGCGCTTCACAAAGGCAGTGACCGAGGGTCATTGATCACTAGGCAGACCACCAGCCAAGTGGTCTGATGACATTGTGAATACGGCGCGAATAAACTGGATCCGGTTAGCACAGGATCGGAAAGAATGGCGTGCCAAAGAGGAGGCTATATACCCTGCAGTGGGTGGTGGATAATATGATACGTATTGTTAGAATAGATAGCTGTTTTGTTTCTAGACAAAACTGGATATAACCAGGTTACATGCAGAATCTATTTCAGATACGTATTAGCATTGAAGTGGGTCACATTCTCATGACTGTGCTTGTCGAATGTCTATTTTATCACGAGACCTTATGACCTGAGAATGAGAATGAATGAGATTCCTGGAATCTGAATTCATATATTTGGAGACTAATTTTATCTATTGATAATAATAATTATAAATGTGAAAGTAGCCATGTCTGTCTGGCTGTTACCTTTTCACTAACCTAACCTACTAATTTCGATCTAAGCAGATATTGGACAGTTTACAATCTCGCGATATTATAATCTAACGGTATTTACAATTTTACGGTGACATAATAATAAAGTTTTTCCATAAAATTATTAAACAGGAAATTTACATACATACTATCACGCCTGTATCCCTAATGGGGTCGGCAGAGCCACAAGTAAACATAAGAAAACTTGCAGCCACTTCTAATTTAGTCCCAAGATGGATATGGTGAACAATGACAGGTTATCAGCCCATCGCCCATATATATGGTCCACCATGTTTTAGAGGATACTATCCCTTAGTCAACTTTTATGACATGCTCGGGGAGAGAAGCAGCTGGATGCATTCTATGCTTTTTCTTTACTTCCGGTTCAGCTGGAAATTTCCCCGTATAAATATAGGAATGCAGCAGTAGAGTAGGCCAGTCAATGCCGCAGGTCACTGATACAGTTATAACTTTGTGACATAATAGATATCAGGATAAAATATGACTCTATTAGATACGGAGATCAGGAGGTGAAACATGGCACACATCACATATGCCATGCTGTTGGTACATGGCTATTTGTAACACATATTAATATTTTCTTTATCATAAGTAAGCTAGGTGACGGTCTCAGTGGCGCGGCGGGCGTTTGATCGGCTGAGACGCAAGAGGCACGGGTTCGAGTCCCGCTACGGAAGAATGTTTGCATGTTCTGCAAATATTTCTTCCAGGTCTGGGTGTTGTGGTACCATGGTACTCGTAGTTTCTGATGCAGGGAATCCTAGTGTGGGGTCAGGACTATGTATGCGACTGTTGGGCGTTATTTATTATTTATTTATCATTAATACTAGCTTATTCGGCTTCACTCGCGTGGTGTCAATTATTAAACTCATGGTTATTTTGAAAAATCCTGAAACACGTGTTCATTTTGCATTTATAGCATCCAGACCGAAAAAAAATCCACTGCTGCACTACCGGATTTGAACCCACGGCCTTTGTCACCACCAGTGCTCTTCTTGCTCAACTATGCCTAGCTGTATGTACTCTAGGTACCTAGATGTCTTGGCTTGGATGTGAACAGGTGTAAATTCACTGTTCAGAATATTTAATAGGTAAATAATTGAATATAAGTGTAGTAAATAATTACCACTTATAAGTTAAAAGTATAGAAATATTGCCGGTGTAACTGGTTTGAATAATGCCTAACTATTAAATATAAGTACCCAAATAATACTTAGATATGCCTAAGTTAATGACTATACTTATAAACCCTAATTAATTTAAACAGTGTTTAAAATTGACACTATTTAAAAAGAAGAGCAATATTTTTAGTATTGTATATATATACCTAACTTTTGACAAGTAGAGGTACTTTATAAGTAAAACTATTTTTTTATAAGATGTTTAAAATGATTGTGTCAAAACATATGACATAGCCTATGGTAGGTACCTAGCACTTAGGTACTTACAGATTTGTACTGCTCAAACACTTCTGGGATGACAGCGCCCTTGATCCTCCATGACTTGTATTTGTATACTGGTTTACCATTCTGAGCAGCGATTGTAGCTGAAATATAATGTTACATATTAATAAAATAATAATGATTATAGTTATCCACACTCTGTCATAGCTTTCCTGTCTCTATTCCCATGCTGTTTGGGATTTGAATACATGAAGAAATATCATGTTACTTTAATAACTTGTGTAGGAGATTTCTTTTAGAAAATAATATATAATAAATATTTGAGGACATAATCACACAGCACCATCTAGCCCCAAACTAAGCAAAGCTTTTATTATGGGAACCAGATGGCTGATAGAATACTTATATACTTTTTTTTAAATACATACTTATAATACATAATACTATAACACCCAGACCTGGAAGAAATATTTGCAGAGCATGCAAACATTTCTCCCGCTGCGGGAATCGAACCCGCGCCTCTTGTGTCTCAGTCGAGCACTCGCCCGTCTCGTCACAGAGGTCGTCGAAATAGGAAATAGGTGTTCCTTCATCGAAATCTAAATATTTGAAAGCACAGTATTCAAGGATGAATAAACCATACATCTTAACTATTTGAAAGGTTGGTACCTATGAATTGCAACAGGGGTTAAGAGATATGCATAGGTATTCAATGAGTAACTGAGAAGCCAAGTTGAGTAGGTAGGTACCTAACTTCAGCCAAACTGGAGATACAATAAAATTTGTGTAAACAAACTGACAATACTTAACCTACAACTTACTTTTTAATTACATTATTATGGAATTTTTAAATAGTACTAATGGTTATATGGGTGATGGGCCAATCACCATATCCATCTTAGGACTAAATCAGAAGTGTCTGCCAGTTTTCTTATGATTGTTGTTGTTACTTGTGGCTCTGCTCACCACATTAGGGACACTATGATGTGATAAGATGTATGTATGTAAAATAGATAATGTTGTGCAAACTGCATAAATAAATAATATGAATATGGTGACTTACCCAAAGGGTCTTCTCTATTGCCTTTGTCCAGAACTGTGAACACTCCGACCACCTCATGTCCGTCTTTTTGCAGGAGTTTGAAAACTTCAGCTGCAAATGTACTCTGCCCGATCAGGGCTACCCGGAGCTTTCTCGGAGCCTGAAGAGAACAACATAACTTTATATTATGCTACCAAAACTATTTAATATTTAGTTTGTAGTTATATGTAAAATAGTAGGTAGGTATGTAGGTACCTTAGTAATAAAATTATGTTTCTAAAATCATTTTTGATACTATATTTATATTACTAACTATTTTATACTCTACGCTGCTGGTAGAAAATAAAGTAGGTAGGTAGGTAGGTAACTACAAATATTATAAATTAAAAAAATATGTTTTTTAATAGTAAGTACGTCAATAAAAATAGATAAATAAAATTAGGGATTCTATCACCTTCAGGAGCCTTCAGGCAGGGGTAGGTAAGGTCAACAAGGTTTGATACCTAAACGAAAAGTCCAGTTTAAGTTAGGTAGGTACTCACCTCCTCGGTCAACGAAACTGGCGGCATTGTATATAAAAATTAGAAACAAAATTAAAGAATAGTAAAAGTAAAAGAAAAGACAGACAAACTAGTAGTCCCACCACTGCTCAGTGTGCGGAGTGCGATTCAACTAACATGATTCTATCCGGCCGCTGCTATTTAGCGCTTCCACCATCAGCCCAGCCTTGACTCTGCTATCACTTTGGGTACTTACGATAACGAATCAAAGAAGTTACATAGCTTATTTTGTTTCTCCATTACACTACATTTTCCGCGAAAAAAGCTGTGAAATTGCTGGGAGAAATCTATTTTATTTTATTTTTCCGTACGCTCCAAAAAAACGTAGTTATAGCTAGGGATGTGCTCGCGCGCCGTTCCGATCTCGATCAGTCAAATAATCATATGATCCACGAATTGAATTAATTTATGATTCTACAATTCCTATAAAATCGGTTATCTAAGGCATAAAATTGCACTTTACTTTTTATCCGACTTCAAAAATGAGGTTCTCAGTTTTATTCAACTGTACCTATGTTTGTTACGCGATTATTCCGTCAATTAGGAATTGATTTTGATAATTCTTTCACAGACTTTCACTGATGTATAGAGAATAGTCCCATGGTGCTCCCATATAAATTTGATGTAGGTAAGGTACCTATGAGGGGTTAATACTTTTCAAGTAGGTAATATCTAAAAGCCGTAAAATAGAATTTTGTAAAGACAACTTACCTACTTATTTTTTCTCAATTTTATTCGCAAGTGTCAATGGCCACTGACATCCTGACATAAAATTTAAGAAAACGCCAACTACATAATTAAGGATGGCACCAATGAGTTTTTATTTATTTTTCATTGAAGTCTAGGTTCTGTTTAGTTTCTAAATTGTAATTATGGTACTACTTAAGTATTCTTTATTTGGTATGGATTTTGTCAGACAGACTTATGTAACAGTATAAGTTAAGTGATAATTGAGTTTAAATGGATTCTGAAGTGTGCTAGAAAAAACATGTAATGGTTTAATACAAATAGGTCCCTAGTAGCTATTTAATAGTCATCTATCAAACATTTTAATGCAAAACTATCAACTAAAGATATAATCGAGCAAGCGAGCTTTTTTTTTCTGTCAGATCCTTTTAGATCTGTCAGATTACAGGAATCCTTATAACCAATTGCACAAAAGCGCGGGAAACAATCTTTGATGATTGGTGCGCTTTCAATCAATCACACACAAGAGAAAACTCAAGGCCAAAAAAATATATAAAACCCGCGAGATTTGAAAAATATAGAAAAAATCCAGCAAATCTAAATATCAATTGTATGATTTGTATACCTATGGGATTAGGTACTTACGAGTATAAAGTAGGTACTTACCATGGAAAAACCATTACAGATATACCTATTACCTATATTTTATTATGTTACTATTACGCATTATTATGTTAGAAAAATCTTTTATACCTACTCATGGCAGTACCTAATTATCCAATACTTAGGTACCATAATTACTCTTAACTTAGCGAGTACGATATTGAGCAGATATTGCCATTATATTCGGTTGCTTCAATTAAATTATCTGGCACACAATAACTGGAAAACCGGTTTCATTTAAAGTGATAGGTTTATACAGATAGGGTCATGAAAACAAGTACTAGTTTGAGGCAGTTTGCAGGGAGTTTCTCAAACCCTGTTTAATTAAAATAAACTAAGGCAAGATTTTACTTTATCCCATCGATCGTTTTTTCTTGTCGACAAGGTCAGGAATGGTAAGTGCCTTTTTGTTAGATCCTGACATGTCGTGCTGCAAAGAACTTTGAATTTATAAAACTTAGATTGCATTATTTAAAATGTACTAGGTAGGTACTTACGAAGGCACTCTCTTCCAATATAATACCTATAGTGTTTATATTATAGTATCTAGGTAAGTGTTTATAGATGCACGTCAAAACATTATTTTGATACATGAGATTTGTTTACCCCGTATTCTGATTTGCTAATAACGGGTTCTTAGATTTTTATTTATACGGGGCATCTTGCAACCCTACATCATACCCTTTAGTATTTTCAATTTTCATACCTTACATGTCTCCAATCACCTCTGATGACGTCACAGAAACACCTCCACAGCGGCGCCTATCACAGTTTCATAATAAATGGTTGAAAAGTCAATTGCAAAACATTATGCATAATATAGCAGTTTGTAACTGGTTAGAAGCGGTTTATATGTGTCTCCGTGTTTCTAGTCGATAAGGCATGACCCGCGGGGTATCAGCTGTTATTTCGGAGCGTGATAGTTAAGACTACCTATTTTATTTTTTATTGGAAATATTTTACCATTACTATGGGGTAGGTACTTAAACTATAAACTGGTAGGTGGAATCTACTTACATAAACTTAGCTGTTCCTAGACGAGATCTGACGACAGTGAAAGTCTACTAGGTATATAGGTACCCCTCGGAGTAGGTAGATACCTACTTAGCATAGAAAATCAATTGATTTGCTTCGCTGTTTTGAGGCAGGTACTACGATGGGTTCCAATAACTCCCAAACGACTCGCACTAAATACATGACTACCTAATCATCATTAGTATAATAGTCAGTCCACTGTTGGACACTGCAGGAGAGACCTAATGAGGGTGTGGAGACATGGATGACATGAGAGTAGTAATAAAAAAACTTATAGGTCACCCAGGAACATCCAGGAATCAAGGAAAAAAAATATACAGAAAAATACCCGACTACTGAAAAATGACGCTCTAAAAGGTATGAAACTAGAAAATATTCTCATCTCAAATTGTTATGTATACGAGTTATACGAGTACCCATCATCATCATCTTCCTGCCTCAATCCCACTCTATGTGGGGTCGGCACAGCATGATCCTTGGATCATGCTGTAAGAGTTTTGGCTAAGGTGTTTTATGACCGGCCGCCTGCCTGACGAAAACCCTCCTTGGGAATACTTGCTTATGGTATCCCATCATGTTGGAGAGGATACTATCCCTTAGTCGACTTTTACGACATGCTCGGGGAGAGAAGCAGCTGGACGCATTCTATGTTCTTTCTTTACTCCCAGTCCAGCGAAGAAGTAAGACGAGTACCCATCATCATAAAAATAGTTTACGTTGGACATCCGACGCGACATCTACTTTACGTCTTTAGTTCAACAATGTCAAAATATTGTTCATAGTTCTTGGAGATCACAATATCCACTTACATCATTGTCTTGTTAAACAAGTTTGTTTAGTATAACAATGTGTTCCTATTGTCAGTTTTCAGAGTAGGTAATTTCTTTGTAGCCGTTCAATTATCGAGAGAGGCGGTACTTTTCAGTATCACTGCTTTGCTAAGAAAGTGAAGCGCTGTTTTTATGTATAAGTCAAGTAATGGGGCAATGGCTTGTGATAGTGTTTCTAGTGACTTTATTAGAGGTATCTACTGCCTTCAATATCACTTTCAATATTCCAGCATTGTGTTGGTTCGGGTTAAAAAAATGCACATTTAATCTGAACTTTAAACTCTTTATAAAATAGCTCTGATAATTTAATTTGTTAATAAACTAATTATATGTGATTCTAAGATTTGTTTTCGTAAGTATCACTTTTCCTAATTCCTGTTAAAATTTTATATTCCCTAATCTTTCTCTCATAGGTTGCTTTCATAATATTTAACTCTAACCATGATTAGATTTTTTGATGGTGTTAACTAAGTATAGTGGTAGTATAAACGAGTTATCTGCTATGTAACCTTTAATCTGGATAAATCAATATAAATCGACCGCATAATTTGAAAAAAATTACAAGTAGCCTAGCTCCGAAAGATGTAATACGATACGAGTTGATTAATATCAATTCCACACAGGTAATAAAGAACCAGACCATACAAAAATATTCCTGGTACCTAGGTACTATGTAAACCAGGCGCGGTTGCAGCCTGTAATTTTGGAGGGGGTCACTAATAAATTAATAATAGAATATGTCGAGTAAAACAGATTTTATTGTACACTACACAATTTTATATTATAAAATAAATGGAAGCCTTCTATTTTTATTGGTATCACGGCTAAGAGTAAAAAAATGCTTTTTATATTTTGTAAATTTTTGGAAGATTTTTCAAAGTGACGTGTACGATTTTGTGCGTGAGGGGGGGGGGGGGGAATTATGTCATCTATGACCCCCCCCCCCTTTCGAACCGCGTCTGATGTAAAACATTTGCAAAACCCGCAATGTTACCGATGCGCGACGAGCGTGCGGTTTGCGGCGTCAGTTTGTTCAGTTAGAATCTGAATTTGAGTCTTGCCAAAATCGTTTTTGCCGCCTGTTACTACTCTCGCTTTATGTAGGTACTCTCGTTCCGTGTATCATGGATTAGCCTGAGACATATGACTACATGTAATAAATTGTGTCTATTCACCGACCCCATACAAATCTTTCCAGCTCATATCCTCAGAAGTTTCGTCGGAATCAGACGAGTACCTGCTGACAAGATCCCTAGGATATCCCATTAGTAGGATCCGCAAGACTTTAGACTCCCGCCAGAGCCAGGAGTTTATGGAAAAGTACCAGGAAGTAAGGAAGGCCAGCCAGGAGTCTTTTGAGAATTTTGAGAAGAGGGAGGAGACGCGGCGTAGGAGAGTCATTGCGGCTGATGAGCTCGATATGATGAAGGAGGGTTGGTCCACTGGTTCTTATTTACTCTTTTCCCCTATGTCCGCTTCTAATATTCTACTAATGGACGACGGATCGTTCATGTCCACAGCAATGTTATTTTGCTGTCAAAAAATGGGGTTATTCCCATCTGATCATAATATGATCAGTTTGTGGTTGCATCTGATCAAACAAAAAGTTCCCGATAGATCATTGATCCGATGCAACTGCTTTACCCCAGAATACTCAAACGCATCTCAAAGTTGAGCACGTTTCAAATGACGATTTTTTGACAGATTTTAATCAGAAACTGTCAAAAAAACCGTGAGTCGAGACGTGCTCAACTCTGAGTCGCGTTTGAGTATTCTGGGGTTAGTGAAATAAATTTTGAGCCAACGGATCATAATGGTGCATATCGACATTAACAACGTTGCTATAGGTACCTATGATAGAGAATGAGCGTCGTCCGCTAGTAAAATATTGGAACCAGGAAATCGTTGTGCAATGTTAGTGAAGTGGTATGACTGAGAAGGTCAGTCAGTGTTCAAAATTACTCACGAATTTAGATGTACGGTGTCTTGTTAACCAGTACAACTAGATTGATAAATGATAACGCGTTTGTAGAGCAATAATTAACTGTATTACAAACGGTTGATGAATGGGCTGTTAATGATGATGATGACGAGAACGCGCGCCCTTGGTGGCCGAATGCGAACTGATCTTAACTGATAAATTGAATAAAATGAAATGTTGGTAATGATTGAAACTTGGTCGCGCGGTCAGCGCCTTTCTGCTGACCCCAGAAGATGCACGGTTGCTTGTACCGCACATGCTCCCAGGGGAGAGAATGATGTGTTGATAGTGAATGATAATGAGTAACAAGGTGATTCCAGTTAGTCCTTATGCTAATAACAAGGTGATTCCATTTTTGATCTAATGATAAAGCCTCGAAAGTCCCTAAGAGAAGTTTGCTTTTCTAGGCATGGGGGTGGTACACTGTTCCACTTTATGCACTAAGGGAACTTCAGAATTTACACTAGTACACGATTCACTGATATTTTTATCATAGATAAAATTGTGGTTAAGCTTGCTTCGTCTTTTCTTCAGCATATGGTCTGAACCGTCGCCGAATCAGCAGTAACAAGCTTCAGTCTGCGGTCGGCCGTCGCCGCGAACGCACGCAAGCTCTACGACTTGATAAGCTCAACAGCCAAAGCTTACGAAGCCACATGCACCACTCAAAACAGACTAACCTAGAATACAATGATTAGCTTGGAAATAAATGAATGATGTTGCTCGCTTTTTTATTTTTTTTTCCGGCGCAAAAGACAGCCATATCGAATAGTAGGGGCCTATTAGGTTCTCTGTCCACTACTCTGTTCCATATCCAGACCGACAATATCTCGGCATAAAAATCAAAGCAAAGACCTGTCTTTGCTCGTAAAAAAATCTTTACCTTTATGTGACGGGGCACTGATGATGACGAACCTTTTATGGAAGGGGATTGCAGTTTACCTAAGTAAGGTACGTATTTAGCTTTGGTTTTTATAATGTGGATACATAAAATAAATAAATACAGCGAGTAAAATAGCTGAAGCCATGGCAAAAACTTATCAAAATAGCTTAGCTGGGTTAGCTTCGAAATAAACAGGAAAACTAAGGACCATTGAGCAAGTAAACACTGGTTCTAACTTAGAACCAGTGATGTTAGTTTTCTCTGGTAATTTAGCCCTATACTTCACTAATAAATTTGGAGTAGGTACATCATGTTATTCGAGCATAGTGTTCAGTCAGTTCGTTCTAGATTGTCTCCTGTCAATATAATAGCAGCAAACAACCTTATGAGGTTCCTACCTAGTCACTGGTTGTAAGAATTTAAAATGTAGGCAGAAAACACGAAGATGGTTTGCTGCCATTCAGAGGCTAGGAAACCTGTTCATAAGTTAATTTAATTTTGAGTGCCATCATTTTAAATTGTAACAAAATACACGAAGTTTTGAAGTAAATAGGTAAACTATTTTCACTGAGGCACAATAAAATTAGATCAACGCATTGTCTAATTTTATTGTACTTATATAAGTAAAAATAACTTTATTTTATAAATAAACAATATACAATTTTATTTCATTAATTTAACTACCTACCTACAGGGTGTCTCAAAACTACATTGTGGTTCAATGACAGTACGATGACTCGTTGTGACATCGTTGTGATGACAGCGTCATTATTGACACGATAATTAGGGACCAACATTGCAGGCTGCCCGTTTAGCTTAACATTGCCAATTAATTACGTTATCGTTACAATATCTTTTTTAAAAGCAGTTTACATTGTTATCATCCCAGATTATCTTGATATCCATTGAATTAATGTATCAAACCTCCTGTTATCAGTAAGAAATCTAAATTATATTGAAAATCAACTTTATACTTTATGCCATTGCAAAAAGAATCAAGTTGCCATTTATCATAGCGATGCATAGAATAACGTTTATAAAAAATATTGAATGAAATTATTATAGTCTTAAAGAATGATTTTTGCAAAGCTTATCAGTGAAAAAGCCACGAATGAGTTTTCAGTGAGTCTGGAGAAATTTAGGGAAAAGTCCAGGAACAAAAGGTGGGATTATAGCAATTAGATAGATAGCAAGATGTTATCGCAAATGCTTGCTTGTTAGTTTGACAGCAGCTGATAAGGTATTGTTTGCGGCTAAAGTAGGTAAATCAGAACGTCTGCTTACAAAGAGTTTGTTCACACCCGAGTATCATGTTCACAAAATGACACCTTGCATTAATCCTGTCTAATTATTCTTCAGCATAACATTTAACTTTTAATATTTAATCCGTCTCTATTTTATATTAATACTATACCATTTAGTAAGTGGGTAGGTAGGTAGGTAGGTACTTAGACTTACCTAATCGCATTTATTTACTGTAGGTATTTTTTTCATTGTGGTATGATGTGACACCTACACAATTTCTGATTAAGCAGTGAAAACTAGTTTCTATAAAGTAAGGAGTAAGGTTGATAATCCAATGAAGAAGTTCATGTACTACACTCGGGATCTCCCCGTCTCCTTTCCTTCCTTTTCGGTATGATTCTCATTTGTTTCCATTGTTGTTGCATCCGTCAATAATAATTCAACTTACCTAGTATTGTTCAGTCAGAAGTTTAGTTTCACATTTTGGAATAAGAGCAGAGAAATGATGATGATGATGCTGATTTTAATTTAGTCAGAGAAAACTGCTAATTATAATAAGCCGAATCAGAGCAGCACTGTACGGAGCAAAATATGTAAGCATGGCATCCTGATCATTGGTTCCGAATTTATGTGTTGTCATTAAGTACACAAGAAACAAATGAACAGGATCATGGTAGGTACACTTTACTACCTTCCAACATTATGAGATACAATAAGCAAGTATTCCCAAGGAGGGTTGACGTCAGGCAGGCGGCCGGTCAGAAAACACCTTAGCCAAAACTTTTACAGCGTGATCCAAGGATCATGCTGTGCCAACCCCGCATAGAGTGGGATAAGGGCAGGAAGATGATGATGGTAGGTATACCTTAGGTATACAATCGTAGTTTCTGATACCTACGCATGACATAGGAAGTTTTATTTTAATAAATTTTGAAATATTGAGCTACTGAAATTATTATGATGTACCTTTCGAGTTGTTTGAGAAATTAAAAATGAAAATGTTGATGTTAATATTTGGAGAAGTATCTGGTGACCTACTTATTTGAGTAGGTACACTAAGCTATCGATTCCTGACTAAAGCGTGTAGGTAAGTAGGCTAAATAACCTAAATAGCGTTTCGTGTCGTACAAAAACAAGCAATGTGAACACGCACTTACGTCTGACAACGATTTAAATATAAATGCGTGCATATTGCTCTTGGCTCTCACTAGTAGTCTGTTGACGAATTGCAAATAAGAACAGTGACAGTGACCGTCTTAAATAATGTTTTATCGACTATTATTCGCCTTTTCCTGTTTACTTAATATTTCTTTACAAGTAAGTCACTTGCTATAATATAGCTTTTTAATACTGGTGATGTACTGTTTTTGTATTGATTTTATGTACCTAATAAGTAAAAGTTATCGATTAACCCATTTTATAAAATGAATTGGTGTTGGACATGTTGCAAAAAAGTTTATTGTATTTAGTCGTACATTCTGCAGTATGTACATACCTAAATTAAAAATCTATCGTTATACATCTATCACGGCAAATAGATGTATAACGATAGATTTTTCATTTTTCATCGTTATATAAATGAAATAGATGATAGATGTATAACGATAGATTTTTAATTTAGGTATGTGCATACTTTATTAGGTTTACCTACTGTGACTAAGGACCTGGATAAGAACACATTTCCTACAAGGCCCTAAACTTCTTTCTTAATTTTTCTTATTAAAAACCCTTGTTAAGTTTAGCTTATAATGGTTGAGTTACTAATCTGTTTAAGAATTTGGCACATTATTTTTGGTACACCCCGTACGCAACGCAGAAAGATTGTTTGAATTGAACATATTATTTTTAATGTGTTAGTAGAACTTGAAAAACAAATCAAATACCAATCTCCAAAAAAACCTTATTTCAATTATTTTTGGAATTATTAAAAAAAAATCGTATGACCATACCATATTAAATTGATATACTATAAATAAATAAACATGTGTAATTAATATGTTAAATACCTAGGTATTTTTAAACAACATGAACAAAATAACTTTGATATTCGATCGAGTTGATTTACATGAGGAACCTTATCGTGTTGTGCTTTACTTCTTACACTTATTTATCTAGAAAAACAAGTTACCTGATGTAACTTGACTGGGCAAGTTTAAAATTTAACCAAGGTTACCAAATTATCTTAGAGTTATCACCCCAGACCTTTTCCATATTAATCTTATAAAATAAGCGTTACATCTGTTGCTATCTCTTTTCATTCACGTGAGAGTGACATTTACAAAATACTTTATACTTAGAACCTAGAAAAAAATACAGTTTTTTTAGTTATTTTAGCCTAGAATAAGAAAAATACCAAGCATATTTTTCAAATATAACTTACATAATTCAAAAGAAACTGAGATTTTTGAATGATAGTCAGCCATAATAACCAAAATATTGAGTTTATTACCTAATAGTTCCTAATTTAGTATTCTGCTTCGTTTACAGCTCAAAAAAAAATTATAAAATCTACGTTTATTTTTTGTCACAAGATTAACAAAATCTATGCAAAACCTGAGAAAAAATGTGGTAGGGGTAAAAGAGCACATTGTACCTATATGTGCCAGAATCAGCCAGTATCTTTCGAGTCTTCCTGTGGACAACACTACGGTCGTAGTTCGTTGATCTTTTGTTTATTTATTTCTTTGTGTGAGCTCGTGTGTGATGTTAAACAATGAAGTACTTAGGATTCGTAGTCATTTTCCTTGTGTCGTTCGCTGAACAGGTAAAGTACCGTAATGTAGGCCAAACAAAATAAAATCGTATCTATTTGACCTATAATTTGAAGAAAGCAGGTAGGTACTATTTTGTTTAAATCAAACGTTGTCGTTACAATTTTTATTATTTTTTTCTTAGCTAAAACTAAAGGTTTAATGAATTATTATCGATTTAAAATTAATCTTTTAGAAAAAAACATAGTTATTGTTGACCACCCTATTATAGCAGGGCAATCCATTGACAACAGCATTTTACTGTAGGTACTTACGACGGCACATTTTTTGATGTAATTACTTATCAATTTTTTTTATATTTGTAGAGATCTACCCCCCAAGATGACCATTACATAGCCGCCGTGGTGGAGTATGGAGTGTCAAGGAACGTGGAACAAAACCGACTGGCGTATATGCAGCTTATTAAGAATGCTGCAGATCAGGTGACCTACCTACTAAGTACCTTATTTATTTCAAACTAACTTCCACCTGCGGCCTTTCATGCGTAGTACCCGGATGAAACGTAACGTTGTTATGTTTTTAAAGTTAAATCTTACTTCTTACTTTAATTATAAATGCGAAAGTTTGTGAGGATGTTTGGATGTTTAAATGAAGAACATCCAAAATGTTTGTGTCTCAATCATGCCTCAACGGCTGAACGGATTTGAATGAAATTTGGAATATACATAGTACATGTACTGAATTAACATATATTTCCATTATATATTATATCATATATTTCCATCTGTCAGCGGGCTGTATCTCATGAACTGTAATAGGTAGAGAGTTGTTTTCACAGAGTGTGTATTTTTGTTGCCGTTATAACAACAAATAACAAAAATAAAATAAAACGACATACAAGAAACATTTATGTACCTATTATATACGATAGTACGGAACCCTTCGTGTGCGAATTGAACTCTTACTTGACTAACAAATGTTTTGGAAACTTTTTGGAACGAATCAAATTACTCTTTAAACATTTCCAGTCTGCCGACATCGTGGTGTTTCCGGAACTGACTCTGACTAACTCCCTGACCAGCTTCGAGGTGCCGATCAATGGACTGCTGAGGGAGTTCCCCGTGCCCGCAGAGCATCCTGAACTTTATGATAACGTAAGTTAAGAGTTGTTTTAGCTTGGAGTAAAAGTACAAGGCGCAAGTCCTTCAAAGGTCTATGACCAGTCAGACGTCTTTTACTTTCCTAATTTAGAAAAACACGTGACAAGTGAGCGAATAGAGCCTCTTTTGCACTTTGAATTCTTTCATTACACTGGTTTGGTCTAGTCGGTACTACATCAGTAGTAGTATTTTCCTGTGGATAAGGCCGACTAAGCTGAGAAGGTCTAAAATCGTCTGCACATAATGTTTTCGAACTTTTTATGCGACATGCCGGCATCCTCACAATATTTTCCTTCGCCGTTTTAATTTCTCGATCAGAAAAATCCATTGCTGCACGACCGGATTTGAACCCATGAACTTAGGATCGGAAGGCGAGGTTGTTACCACCATTGTTTGATCTAGCCACATAATATTCCGTATTCCACAGCTTCTAGTGTCCATGTCTGAAGCCGCCAGATCTAACCAGATCTACGTGGTGTTGAACACACGTGAAAAAGTGAACTGTATCGCGAACAACTCCAACGAAGTCTGCCCTGAAGCAAAGGAGTACATCTTCAATACCAATGTGGTGTTCGACAGAACTGGCGCTGTTATTGACAGGTCAGTAAGTTTGTTTTTATTGTTGTGAAAAATTATAGACTAAGTGAGATACCACCAGATCGCGAGATCGCGTTTAGAATTTTTCGATTTCGAATTTCTTTTTCAAAATTCTTTTAGGGCGTCTGATCGAAACGATTTCGAATCGAATTGAACGAGACAGCGCCATAAAAGAAAGATGGAGCGAGACCGCGCAAATTTTTTAAATCAAATAACTTGCCAAATAATTGGTAATTACAAAATAACGCAAACACTACTGAATGGATTTTACATTCAGTAGTTTTTTTGTGAAAGCCGCGGGCGGCAGCTAGTAAATCATATTATTGCAACTCTATTTTTGTTTTAAAGCCAGCGCAAACTCTCACCAACTCTTGTATCTTCAACTGTCGTAGAATAAAATTTGTCCCATATCGCCACATCGCAGTGCGATTTATCCGCGGCTGTGTATTGGACACGCGAAATTTTCTGTTCAGTTTCATAACTTCTCCAGATACCGTAAGATCAATCTCTTCGGCGAGGCGGCCCACACGCCAGCACTCACGCCAGACCTGGGGGTCTTTCAGACAGACTTCGGGGTGACCTTCGGCCACTTCATCTGCTTCGACCTCATGTTCCAAGTACCAGCTATCCAGGTGGTGCAGAAGAATAAACTTACTGACATAATTTTTACCACCATGTGGTTTTCGGAGATGCCTTATTTGACTGGTGAGTATTGGAGCACCGGTCGTGTCGCAAGTTCTTTAGTGTGGTGATGGGTTTCCAAAACCGGGGCTCTTGCTAAACTACACGGTTCTAGGGGAGAAAAAGAGACCTACTCTTCTCTGTGAGAGAGAAAGATAAGTAATTATGAAATCCACCTTTACCTACAATTATTTGTCAATTGTTTCCAGCTGTTCAGATCCAAGAGGCGTATGCGTACTCCATGAATGTAAACTTCCTTGCATCGGGAGCCAACAACCCCGCTGTTGGAAGTGCTGGTAAGAAAATAATAAATAAAACCCTATTTTCACATAACCTACATAGTTCGAACTTTTCATTAATTGCTTGTATCGTGGTACCACAGCACACAGACCCAGAAGAAATGAATTTTTAAAAATAGTTCTTTGGTTCCTTAAAGTGATAATACAATAAGATAAAAAACAGGATTAAAACAATCTTGAATAATCCTTATTTCGCGTACTTATGTTTATCATATTTTCAGATGATTTTTTACTTTGTTATGTAGGTAATAACTATTTCTTGAGTTGGTAAAACTAGTTTTTGTATTCATTTTGTAGTTTTATTGTAATTACCAATTATTTGGAGGGTTATTTGATTTCAATATTTTGCGCGGTCTCACTCTATCTTTCTTTTATATACCCGAAATCCGTAGCGCTGTCTCTTTCAATTCTATTCGAAATCGGTCTAGACTCGATCGTATGGCTAAGGACAATCATACACACTTTTTTACATACAACATTTCAGGAAATAATTTAATGTATCGGTCAGAACATAATTTAGAAGGAATTCTGGAACATTCTGCAACTTTGTCCGCGTTTTTTTCATACAAACTTTATCTTTCCGCTGTATCCTGTAGTACTCGAATTTCGGAACTTCCTTCCTTCTTAGTGCACACCTACACCATAGAGGTTTATTATAGGTACCCTTCAAGTTTCATGCTTCTAGGATAAAACGCTCAGTTTTAAATTCCAGGGTCTGGCATTTACTCCGGCAAGGCTGGTGCTCTGATCAGCATTATGCCAGGGGTGTCTACCACAAGACTACTCGTCTCTAAAGTACCCAAGGTACCTGGACAGGTGAGAAAACTAATTTACTTTGAAATTTTCCACTAAAACAGAAGATTCCGTTCAGCCGCTTTACGCCATGTTGGATTTTTTGATACTTTATAATAATAGCCTATGACACTCTCATTATCCAGACGAATTCAACCTCATTATTTGTCAAAATCTGTCCAGCTGTTTGGACTACAACTTCAGCCAAAGAAATGTATATATCCACATTACCCTCTGTATGTATGTTTGTGAGCTAGTGACCAACTCTTGTGACGGAGTTTTTAAGCCGCCTAGAAGCCTCCGTCATGGCTTAACGACCTAAAAGCCGGGACCGACATCACCCATCCCAGTTGTGACTTCGCACAACGTTGCTTAACTTTAACGATCAATCAAGAACGCCTAAGCAAGCTACGCCACGAGCGCTTCATTATATTATTATTATTATTATTATTATTATTACCTTCTACCAAGTCGGGTATATAGGATAACAGACATACCTAATATTTTTGTGGTCCCTTTGTCTTGTTTGTTTGAATAAGTAATAAGTACCTAAATTAAGACGTTCAAAATGATCCTAGCGATGAATGCATTTTGAGTTTTAACACGTTTCAGGTAAAAGAAGCAGTGCCCGGTCCGATTTACGACACGCCATCAGACCACGATGGCTTGAAACTCATCACGGACCCGTCTCTGGTGGCCCACACGAGCAGGCTGCTGGTGGAAGGCTTCCAGGAGTTCACGCTGCTCGATGGAGACGTCAGCTGTTCCTTCAGGGTGAAATTAGATCAGAGGAACGGAGACACTGTAAGTATAGATCTATACTAATATTATAAATGCGAAAGTAATTCTTTCTGTTACCTTTTCACGCCTAAACTACTTAACAGATTTTGATGAAACATGGCAAGCATATAGATTGCATCCCGGAGAAGGACATAGGTAATTAGGCTACTTATTTTTCAAAAAAATACTTAGAGGGGTTGAGTAAGGGATTTTTACGACATGCGGACTAAGCATGATCCAAGGATCATGCTGTCGACCCCACATTGAGTGGGATAAGGGCAGGAAGATGATGATGATGACTTACAAAGAACTGAAACATTATACAGTTTCCGACTTAAGTTCGCTCTTCAGGATGTGCCGTTATAATAGCCGGGAGTTGTGTTTTGCATGAATTTCTTACTGCCTACTAACTTGGGTGAGTTGGTTGAGTTAATATAATTTTGTTTATTTGTATTTTTTGCTGGTGTATTTTTGTTCGTTGTTTTATTTATTTACTTAGAATTTAAGACACTAATGAATCGGACTTAACGAATACACTAAGTAGTTAGTTGAAATAAGTCAAACCACTCCCATAGTAGGTATTTACATTTTGAAACTTCAAAATCGGCACTGCCGCCCGTTCCCCATAAAATCCCCCTGCATATCGTCCGGTAAACACGCAGGGAGTGGTCTGAGTTAACGTGCTTTACTTATAATATGATAAAATTAAATGCTTGTAGTACTACCCACCCAACTTAAGAATTTTGTTTGTCTGGAAAGTGTGGAAAGACAGAATATCTAGTATTTACCATACTTGGGCAAAAAAACCCGAAAAAAGGTCGACTAAGCTGAAAGGATGGTATAGGTGCTGGGCAAGCCTACTCCATCTTAATTTGTCCCGGGCACAACAGCGTCCCGTTAGTGAAGGTAAAAGTTGCTTCCTGACGCTGTATAAATCATCTACTAGATGGTAAAAGGCCTTTATACCATGCGTAGGATATAGTCATGATGAAGTATTTTTCTGTATCTAGGTATATCTGGGATCATGATCTTCGGGAGATAGACATAATTTTTGCCAACGGGACCCTATTACTAAACCTACTCTGTCCGTCTGTCAGTGGGCTGTATCTCATGAACTGAATAGGTAGATTTGAAAATTTCACAGAATGTGTATTTGTATTGACGCTATAACAATAAATATTAAAAAAAAGTGGGGCTTTATACAAGAAACATTTTTATTCCTACATGGTACGGAACCCTTCGTTTGAAAGGTTTCCCGAAACGCAACGATAACGTGTTCTAACTTCTAAATTTTAAATAAATAATAAATATTTGTGGACATTTCACACAGCACCATTTAGCCCCAAACTAAGCAAAGTTTGTACTATGGTCACCAGATGGCTAATAGATACTAATATACTTTTTTTTGTAAATACATACTTATAATAAATACTACACAACCAACACCCATGATTTTATGATTCTAATATTTTGTTTGTGCTGTTTTGTCAGTTTTTCTACGATTATTGAATGGTGTCTGTCTATTTATCTGTTTTTTTTTGTCTATACAGTCTATGTGTTTGTATGTGCCTATGTGATTATGTTCATCCTCTCGTCAGATTTTGAAAAATATTTTAATTTGCTTTTTCCAGGCTCCGTATTACAGAGCGGTGGTACAAGACGGCAGCAACACTTATTCTAAGCGACAGCTGGGTGTCGCTGCTTGTCTGATCGTCGCTTGCAAAAGCAGCGATTTCAAGACTTGTCTCTATAGGTAAGTCATTGGACTTCTATGTTATTTTCTTTATCGATGTCTCACTTTGAGTGGAGGAAGAACACATGCTGTGCCGACTCCACATACATAAGTGTGATAGGTAATGGCGGGGAGATGATGATGGTTGGTGGTGATGATGTTTTTGCCTTTATTAACTTTCACGGTGATAAAAATAAAAGGTACATAATAGAGTTATCAACCCAGAAACACCTGCATGAATCTTGAACGCTAAATTCTTTTTAAACCTTTTAACGCTCTATGTAGCTCACTCCTCAAGTCCTCACTCTTCGTAGAGCGCTCAACATTCGTGATACATCTCTATTTTATGCCATTGTACGTAGGTACAGTTTCATAGTAGCGACATCTAGATTCGATCTGTAATCGAATTCATAATTTTATTATAAACCATAATACTAACACACTAAAAATAACAAGTTTTAACTCAAGCTTTAATTTCAGGTTTGACCCAAAGAAAACCAAAAGCGGAGTCCAGGAGTTAGAGATCAAAATGAGGACATACAGTCACCAGTACAATAGCACACTACAGTGTGATAATGTCAACTACTTCCCTGTCTCATTCACAGCCAGCAAATTCCCTTTAGCCTCGACTAATATAACTTTTGTCGAATCTAGAAAAGCGACAAAAGAAATGTCAGCTGAAGATGTACATAACGTTGATTTTTGGAAACTGAATAAAGATGAAAATGAACAAAACGGTGAAGAAATAGAAGAAAATGAAAATACCTGTAAGACAATTAATAAGACGCCTATAAAAAGGGAAAGTAATCATGTTGTTTTCAAAATAAACGCTCCACAAGAGGACTTACAGTCTTTTGGAATATGGGGTAGGATATACACAAGAGATGTAAAACATGATAAAGAAACTTCTGAAGAAGATAAAGAGGCGTTTGATAATTTTCTGGATGTTATTTACGAAGCTGGAGATCAAAACAAATCTTATAACAATTAAGTATCTATACGTGGATAAGTGGAGACCATGGGCAGACAAAAGACCACGAGGCCGCCCACCGATACGATGGGTTAACGACATTAGGAAGCACGCGGGCCAAAATTGGATGCCAAAAGCAGTGGACCGAAAGTCATGGAGAGTACTGGGAGAGGCCTACGTCCAGAAATGGACAACAAATGGCTAAAGAAGAAGAAGAAGACTCTTACAAAGCACTGAAGAGTCTAATGATAGTGATCTGGCCTTGGGTTTGATGCTGTAGTGGGTTATTTTGCTCGGAAAACGTACGTGCGCTATACCAGTACTCTCAAATTATGAAGGAGAACATCACAAGGAAACAGGCAAGTAGCAGTATGTACTAAAATTAGACTACCAATAAAACTTTTCTGCTGTAGCATTCCACATTGAATGATAAGTGATGTTGCTTATTGTGTCATATTGATAAATGCTTATTTCATGTTTCGATACAGTAAATAAATATACTTATTTATCTTCCGTGAATAAGATACCTAAAAAATATTATGTAAGTATATGCTTCCTACGTATACGTCACACCTGATAACAAAATATGGCAAACTCATTCAAGATTTAAGAACACTTTTAGTATGTTATATTTAATTATTTGCATGCGGATTCAATGACCTGCGCATCTTCTTTATAAAAACATACTTACTTGATTTTTTGTATAAACTATACTACTACGTAATATAGCTTCAAGACTGAATTGGAATTTTATTAGGATAGGTTAAGTAGGTGTATCTACTTATGTAGTCAGAATATTCATTTATTAACAGAAATAAACTTACAACTAATCCTACTAAGTATATTTTAAATGTGAAAGTTTGTGAGGATGATTGTATATTTGTGCCTCAATCACGCCTAAACAGCTTAACGGATTTAAATGAAACTTGGAATATGCATAGTACATGTGCTGGATTAACATAATAGGCTATTTTTTTATCCGGGTACCACGCGAGCGAAGTCGTGGGCGGCAGCTGCTAGTACAAATATAATTTACAAAATACAAAAGAAGTACCTACAGTACATGTAGTTAAATGTAGTTAAATAGTTTATATGGTATCCTACATTTAGTTACTATAGGTTAGACTTGGCTACCGACGGAGCAATGCATGTAAAAATGACAAATTGTATTTTTGTATTCAATTAAATTTTTCCTATAATACTTGTCTTTTATTGATGATCATTAATTTATGAACATTTTATGGGTCTTTAATTGAAATTTACATAAGTAAAGAAAGAAAGAAAGAAAGAAAGATAGAAACTATTTATTTGGTTTACAAATATTTATAAAAAAATTAATAAAATTACACAGTTAAAACAAAAACAAAAAAAAAATTGTGAGCCAAAAAGGCAACCACTCAGCGTGTACTGCAGCTCCCGGAAGCAACTACAGCGCTGTTCTTCCGTGGCACCTTTCAGAGCGCGTCACTGGCCAACACACTCTTCATATCTTATACAACTCGTAATATTATGTGTTTAAGTACACGATATCGCGCCTGTTTATTAGAGAGGTAGGCAGGGACCCATGGATCTCCATTGGTTACGGTCCTGACATACTTCTCTTTCTTCATACACGTAATATGTAATGGATTACATTCTTAATTTGCCTTCCAGAAATACAAATACAGAGCCGCTGTTTTTAGCGGAGTCCGTTCCTTCAGCGGCGTAGCTACAGGAGGCTCTAGGGTCTGCTCTATCATCTCCTGCACTGGAGACACGATGGACACTTGTGGTAGAAGGTCTGTAGCATTGTGGTGGATCTAAAGTATAAGCTTGGCGTGTGTTGTTTGTTATGTTGGGTTGACTTTGCTGGTCTTTGTCTTTTGTCTGTGCCGGCTTTTTGTGTCCTCCAAACACTTGTAGTACAAGGTCTGTTGTTTGTGGTGGATCTAAAGTGACTTTTTCGTTACGCCTGATTGTCAGTGGCAATTTTTTATGCTTTTTGGTAGGCTTGTGAACTTTCACTTTCCCTTTTATGATGGTGGTTGTTATAATAACTCCTCCTTTCGAGAAGACAATGGTGACAAAGACCTTACATGGTGATTTTTTGTCTTTTGTTTGTGGCAGGCTTGTGATATTCAACTTTTATGGTGATGGATGATTTGCGATCTGATAATTTTTCAGCTTTGTTGCATTTATTGTTTTTATTTTAAACGAATGTTGATGATTCGTAAAGCTTCTGACCATTTAAGAAAGTAAGAAGAACGAGCATCCTTCGCATATCCTTTAAGAATCAAGAACCAATTTTCTTCCTACAGATTCAACGTCTACACAACAAACTCCACCGTCCATTTCGAGGAGCTATCCATTTCTGCGAGTTTCCCCACACCAGCCTTCGACACCACCTTGCAAGCTACAGACTCAGCCGTCTTCCCTGTAACCCTGAAGTCTTCCATCATGCCTCTAGAACCCAAAGATTACAAATACGAAATTACTAGCACTACGAGCATCTCAGTTTTTAAGTTGACATTGGTTAATTTGGATGAAGAGTTGTATAGTTTTGCTGTCTGGGGCAGGGTGTTTGCCACTGATGGTCAGGACGCCGATCCTCCTGTGGGTGATGATGATAGATCTGGCAATGCCGTGAGCGTGAGAAGTCTTGTGAGTAGGCTACTGTTGGTGCCCGTTGTGATGTTGGCTTTAGGTGGTCATTAGTTAAGAGGTGTAAAAATGCAATCATTCAAAGCCTGGCGGATAGACTGACGACGTATAATCATTCTATGTTCGTATGGTATGGGTATGGTAGTTAGTTTTTGTTTTATTTTATGTCTTTGTTTCTTTTGTGTACCTAAATAGTGACTATGGATCTCTGTGTCTGCAATAACGAATTTTATTATCATTAGATTAACTCTTGATAGCACTTTCTATAGAGATGGAGTTGAAGTTGAGGAAGTTAAGTGGGTCATTGTAGGTAGAGCAATATACATTTAGGAATAAGGGAAGTAGTAGGTATACTTTTTTATTTACGAAACCTGCTACACTTTTCTATAATGTGAGATTTGTCGAAGTAAATTATTATGGTACAATATTCTCGTTTTATTTATATAATACCATCTTCCGCCCGCGGCTTTACTCACTTTGTGCTCTAGTAAAAGTAGCTTATTTGTTATTTCAGGACACGAACTATTTTATATTCTAAGTTTCATAAAAAATCGTTCTGCTATTACTCCGTGATAAAGCCGTAAAACATCTGCAAACATCCTAACAAAATTGCTGGGGTACCTACTTTATTAGTAGGATAAATACATCCTACTAATAGTTAGGTAGGTATACCTAATCTCATATCTACAGTGCACGAAAGGGGCCTCTGAGGCAACTCTTTGTCTTTATTTAGTTAATCTTCCTGCTTATGTTTAAATATTTATAAAACCCGCGCGGATTTAAACTGCCCTTTTTGAGAGTTATTTTGGAAAACTCTAAACACATCCATTTTTTTGGATATCCAAACCGAGTTTTAAACCAATCGCACCGCCCGTTAAAAAGTTCCTATACTAACTTTGACACCCCATTTTACCCCTTTTTAAGGGTAGTTTTGAAATCTCTTGAAACACGTGTCCATTTTATTTTAATTTTAAGTGAGATTCGAATTCAAGCCAATCGTACTACATTTTAAAGGTCCAATTATTTTATACATTAAGTTTCCAAACGAAGTTTCAAATAAATCGCACCGCCCCCCTTTTAAAAGTTCCAATATAAACGTTCGAACTCTTTTAAAATCTCCGTATGAGTAATAAAAAAAATGTTTGATTATTTATTTTAAAATTTATATGCACATGCATTTATAATATCAGTAGGATATAATAGTAAGATTCCTAGAGATCTCAAGATTTTTAAATGTCTCAAGTTCTCAACTCTCATTTGTACCAACCTGTATATTTAGTACCTAGGTACTAAGTACCTAATTAGTTACCTACTTATTGCGAATCTAAGGCATTTACACATTATGCACACTTCACTTAGCTAGGCACACGGTTATGCACACTTCACCATTAACCACACATCTCCATAGACAGCAACCTTGATCTCAAATATGAACAACTATAAATGCTCGATTATAACGATCGCCTTATCATTATTTCATACGTTATCAGACGGCTGAACCAAGTTGTCGGTTAATTTGTTGAATTTAGTTTATTCAAAGATGGTGCAAGTTAAGAGCAAAAGAGTTCTAGCAATTTACACTGGAGGCACTTTTGGGATGCTGAAGAATGAAAAAGGAGGTAAGGAACATGTTCTACTTAGCATTAGTACTCTTATAATAGTATTCAGTATTGGAAGATTTTAAAAAATATGTTCTTTACTAGTTCTGAATACAGCGTAATATAACATTATCTTTAGCTTATTCCTTACCTTATCTTACTTTTCAAAACCGAGCATGTATTTGGTTCGAATTCATTCAAAAAAATATAATGGTTTGTTTGATCATCATTTTCTTTTGATCCTACCTATCAACTTGTACTTGTAGTAAATACCTCTAGGTAATGTCATTGTACAAATGTTTATGTAATACTTACTTCTGGTATCCACAATTGGCGGCTTTATCGCTAGAAGCGATATTTGACTGGCAACCTTGAATAAAAAATTAAAAAAGAAGAATGTAGTAAAATTAAACTAAACTAAACTAAACTTAACGTTATATACACGCGTGGACCTTTCCATTGACGACAAGTTTGGGCGGTGAGGATTTCGGCCGACTTGTTTAACTAGATATTGATAATTACCTAGATAAATATTGTTTATTGCGCATTGGCGTATCAGGCCAGCGATTAACATTTAATTTACATAATGTTGGTGGTAATAAGTAAATAACAGAACATCTTTTGTCAACAGACACTAGGTATTAGGTATAATAAAATCATAGAATATTTATTGACGAACAAAAAAACCTGACCTTTCTCAACATAATATTTGAGAATGGTAAATGAAACGACAATGGAATCTTAATTAATGAGAGGATGGTGTTTGGTGCTGGCCTAGCCTACTCCATCTAAAAATCTACATTACAGCGTCCCGTAAGTGTAGGCCAAAGTTGCCTCCAAACCTTGTATAAACTATCTAGTTCGTTTTTTTAATTTATGAGAAATCCACATTTCCAGTCCTGGTGCCCCAGAAGAACATAGAGAAAGTGATCAGGAGACTGCCGCAGCTGCACGATCAGGAGTACTGGTCGAAGAACCTTGAGGGAACGGACATGAAGGACTATCTGGTTATACCCGGTGAGTTTACCTGATGAGAGCCACAAAAGAATTTACAGTCAAATCCGAATTTGTGAGGAATCATGGTAAAATGCCGTAAAACCTATAGGATCAGGTTACTTGGCAATCTGTCAACGAATATTTTGATCAATGGAATTAAACGGGTATTTTCAGCACGATTTTTAAGTTTGGAGCTTAAAAGAGACCTATTATAACCATAGAGCTGTTTTCTAAGAGAATTTTCAATTTATTAATATTCAGAGATCTGCATGACTAAGCAAATGATGACCATGTTCTTCATTTATCAATATTATCTTTTAAGTAATATAAACAATTTTACGGAATATTATGCTTGTTCAAAAGAATGCTTGAAGAATACTTCCAATCAACTTTTAATCACTTTATAGATGGCAAAGACACAGAGCTGAAGGTGCTATACAAAATCCACGAATACGAAGAATTAAAGGACTCTTCAGACTTCACGATAGATGATTGGGTCAAGCAAGCGCGTGATATAAAGGTAGCAGTCCCGTAAAGATATATTTTATTTTATAAATTTTTTGGAAACTTACAGCTAGAGAAAATACAATAGGTAGATAATTATATACTATGCAGCAGGATACTACATAATATGGGACGGCTAATTACAAGTTTCCACATATAAATATTAAACAAACTATATAAATAAAAACAAACAGTAACAAGTGACGACAAAAGAACTAATAAGAACCATATTGAACGTAGTACGTTCGTACTTTTGTAGTACTGAGCCTGCCAGTTTAAAATCATGATGGCAGCAATTGAAGAATTAGAGCCTTTTTCGTTGCCAGTTAGGGGAGTCCAAAGCTCATAGCAACTTGTTGTACATAGTATTAGCATGAGTCCTAGAACTGTTTGGTTAAAAATAACCTATCTAAAGCAGTCTAAAGGATAACCACAAAAGCCTAAACACGGGTATTTTAGTGTTATTATTTGATGAGTTCCGTTGAACAGCTTCTGACTCTATGATCAGCTGATAGATTTCACTTTTTTGGGTCAGTTTGACTATGCTTGCCTTTTGATAAATTTAGAAACTACCAGGAGATCATGACATAATAGGAGACAGGATTAGTTAGTTACTAGTTTTTTTGTCTCTATATTCCAGAAATACTACCACGACTACGATGGATTCGTAGTACTCCATGGCACTGACACGACGGCGTACGGAGCGTCCATCCTCTCCTTCATGCTGGAGAGTGTCGGCAAGACCGTGGTGCTCACTGGTGCTCAGGTAAAATGAACTTTAGGTGATTAGTATAAGACTGCTTTTGTAATCCTGTGCATGGGATTCCGACCTAATTTGAACTTTATTGCTGGAGTTGGTGAGACTATGCGTGTGATGCCTTAGCCAGTCACAAATATACTGTTCTAATCGCACTACTCTGATGTCTTTTGACTTAAGCACGAAAAACTTTCGAAAATAAGGAGAGGTAGGCAAAAATAACGTGGCCACACTACGTTTCGAATCTGTCCCTTTTCCTCGCTACTCTTTGAGCGTAGCTAACTGTGGGGGTACAGAAAAGTGGAGGAGGAATAAATTCGATCTTAAATAAAGAGGGACGATGATAGATAATGAGGATAATTATTTTCCAGGTGCCAATATTCCAGCCTCGCAGTGATGGGAACAATAACTTCTTGTGCGCTGTTCTAATTGCCGCCACGCAGCACATTCCAGAAGTCACCGTGTTCTTTGGGGCTAAGCTTTTCAGAGGCACACGGTAGGTAGTCTTGGTACATTGTTCTTGCAAATTAAATGAATCTATATCTTGACGTGCTTATGTGCTGTGTCCTGATAACTCTCCCCATGTTTTAGGGAGTTGGCAGCAATGTTCTATTCTCAATGGTGTTTAGGATGACACTGTGACAACATGACTCTGTTCCCTCGTAGTTTTAGTTAATCTACGAGGACATACTCCTTTCTTACTCCTTTTTTTACTCCCGGTCCAGCTGAGAAGTAACGATTATGTACGAGGAACTTGAAATTATTCAGTCTCCGATAGGACATTGACGAGAGTGATTCTAGAAAGAGAGCCTCTTAAATAAGGGTTTAATTTTCTATAATAGAACTAGCTGAGATTGAGGTTATGAGAGGTAGGTAATATAGGCAAGCATCTAAAAAACCCCAGTACTACTGAGCTTACCACTAGTGTAGACAAAAGATATGTACGCCCTGAGACTGTATGAAGCATCCAGCTGTACCACAGGCTTACTTCTAGCTGAAAACGAAACATACACTTACAGCTGGCTTAAATTTCAGAGTAAAAAAAGTATCAAACACACGAATCTACGCATTTGACACGCCCAACTTCCCGCCACTCCTGGAAGCGAAGACGACCCTGGACGTAGACCCTAAGATGCTGATCCATCCGCCAGGGTCTGTGCCGGACGAGTGCCGGCTGCATGACGTGGTGTCCAGGAAGGTGTATATCCTAAAGGTTGCTCCGACCATCACAGCTGAGCTGATCAGGGTTGTGGCACAGGGGATGGAAGGTATGAACATTTCAGCCACATTTACCTACCTAGATGTATGAAGACAAACCTGGGTGTAGACCTTGGACGAATGTGTGTTTATTCGTGCAAGATGTAGACCCAAGATGCTGATCCATACAGGTCTGTGCCCGACGATTTAAGAGCACTGGTGGTCGTGGTAGCGACCCTGCTTTCCAATCCTATGGTCGTGGGTTCAATCAGATCGTGCTCCAATAGGTAGATTTTTTGTTCGAAAAAATTATGAGCACTACACCAATACTCTCAAACGGTGAATGAAAACATCGAGGAGAAACCGACATGTCGTAATACAAAAAAAAAAGTTCGAGAACGTGTGCCAAGTGCATAAAAAGAGCTTCTTCGATTCGAGGCGCACTTTAACCCTTTCACCACACTGGTTCGAAATAACTAACGATACGTCAAGTAGGTAGTAGCAGTAGCAGCGGTATCTAGATGTGGAAGTCATCGTAGAGCTACATAAAAAGTAAAAGTAACTAGGTATACAGATAACAGATCATTATCTCAATGTTCTGTGTATATCACGAGTGACATGGGCTATAAAAAACCAGCCAAATGCGTGTCGAATTTGCACACGAAAGGTTCCGTAAGTTATGTTTCTTTGTTATTTTCATGTCTGGGGGTGAATTTAGTTTAAATTATTTTAGAAATAGGTAACTAGTACCTACCTAAGTTTTCTAAGGGTCAAAAATACATTCCAGGTATCGTCATAGAAACATACGGTAACGGCAATATCCCCATCAAGCGCAGGGAGATCTACAAAGAAATAGAGAGAGCTGTCAAGAACGAAATCTTAGTAGTGAATGTGACTCAGTGCATCAACGGAACTGTGCTTGGAAAAGCTATTTATGAAACTGGCTTGGTGAGACATTTTTGCTTTATAAGTTTAAAGTTTACCTCTAAGCTTAGTTCAAAAAAATTTACGGGGAAACCCCGGGATTGTTAGTGACAGCAATTAAACGAAGTTTTAAAGCTAAACGGTTTCCAGTTTGAAAAGTGTAATCGGTTCTTAACTATCAACACTTTTTGAGTTACCTAAACACATAAATGGGCGATGGGCTGATCACCTGTCACCATGGTTCATCATATCCATCTTAGGACTTTAAATTAGAAGTGGCTGCAAGTTTTCATATGTTTACTTGTGGCTCTAGACTTCCATTAGAGATACGGGCGTGATAATAATGTATGTATGTTATGTATGTAAAGGAATGAAACCTTTAAAAAAACATTTCTGTTTAATTTCAGTTATTAGTGGAATGTGGAGTGATACCAGCATTCGACATGACTGCAGAAGCTGCGTGGGCGAAGCTATGTTACGTGCTCGGCAAAACGGGGTTAACTTATAAGGAAAAAGTTGAGGTAAGCATAAACTAAGTCATCATCATCTTCCTGCCCTTATCCCACTCGTTGTGGGGTCGGCACATCATGATACTTGGACCATGCTGTAAGAGTTTTGGCTAAGGTGTTTTATGACCGGCCGCCTGCCTAACGTCAACCCTCCTTGGGAATACTTGCTTATTGTATCTCATCATGTTGAAGGATACTATCCCTTAGTCGACTTTTACGACATGCCCGGGAAGAGAAGCAGCTGGACGCATGCTATGTTTTTTCTTTACTCCCAGTCCAGCGAAGAACTACTAAACTAAGTATAGGTACTTTTGAATAAATTGTCTAGTGTAGATTTAGGTCAGATGGTCGTAGAGTTTCAATTGAAAGTGAATTATTTTTTTCCAGCTCATGAAGACAAACATACGGGGAGAACTCCATAACCCAAATCACTGATATCTTCAGTGATAGATCATCATCATCATCATCTGTAGCCTGACTTCACCTCTCCCTTTATGTGTGCCACTCACCACGGTCCGTTGCTAGCCTCATCCAGGACCGGCCTTTGACAGATGCTATATTGCCGCCCCATTTTACACATAGATGTACTTATCATCTTATTTTATTCCATCATCATCATCAGCCTATAGCAGTCCACTGGCCTCCCCTAATGAGCGCTTTTCCGCCCTATCTTCGGCTTGTCGCATCCAGTCCCTGCCAGCAGCCTTTCGCAGATCGTCACTCCAGCTAGCCGAAGGGCGTCCTACATTACGTTTGCCGAGTCGCGGCTCAAGATATTTAAATTACTTATAAGTAACTCGAATATAGTTTTAATAAAATGTCTAGTATTACCTACCTTAGTTTAATTTGAAACTCCGCTGCATGAAAATAAGAGTAAGTTTGTATGTGATTACATGATTCATCTTTTAGTAGAGAACAGTATATTAAGATGCTTATCTAGGTAGAATACAAAATACTTAATGAAAGTAAAATAAAATAACTATCTAAAATTACAAATAGCAGGAATCAGTTAAAGTAGGCATCTACTTAATAACTAGATAGGAATCTAAAGAAACATAGGTACAGGAGAAATAAAAAAATAAATTAACTAAAATCAACTGTTTTAAGTACATTTATTTTTACAAATAAATAATCACAGGTACGGAAAAGTGACAAAGCGTTAAAATTATCTAGTTCTTTACAACAATATTAAATTATACGCATTTATAATGTCTAGCGTTCATGTAAGCATGTAATTGTGAGCAAATAAATTAATATCACATACCTAACAAAATTCCTTTACAAATATCTTTATGTAAACTTAAGATTTTAGTTCCCTTTGTTCATAAGACATTGCAAATAGAAATGTGTCTAAATAAAAACTTCTTATACATAATATAAGAAACAAAAAAACTTTCTTGGAATGTCCACATTAATCCCACTCAACTAACATTAAACTTTATCCATTTCAATTGATTGATTTGGACATTATAAGAAAGTTTTTACTCCGCATTCGGTGCTAAATGTTCGAAAAGTCGTCAACAACATCTAACTTTAAAAAGCACATTTTACCTTTAGAAAATCAAGGTCAAATACGCTTGCTAGTCAAATTGTCCTTCACCGGTTTTGTTTATATTTTATACGATTTTTTTTAACAAAATTTATATGGGACTATCTCGGGATCATTCTCTATACAGCAGCGAAATTATCACACAAATCAGTTTACTGACATAATATCGAGTAACTTGCATCTTTTAATTCAAAATAAAATCAAAATACAGAAACTTTTTAAAATAATTCCGTCAGGAGTCTCAATTCTCGCTTCATTCGATACTCTTAGGCACGTGATATGTCATAATCATATCGCAACTATATTTACTATCATATCTATCTCGAGCCAAAAAGCGTATTTATCGAATGTGATAATATATCCCGAGAATTAGAGATAGATAATAGATCTACGCTACCCTCTCGTACACTCTTATGACAGTGCCTTCCCAACCGTCCGCAGTAGTTGTCTGAAAAGAAAAAAAGAGTTTACAGTACATTAGGTATTTTAAAATACATTTACTTACTTCTCTGCTGGACTGGGAGTAAATAAAAAGCATAGAATGCGTCCAGCTGCTTCTCTCCCCGAGCATGTCGTAAAAGTCTACTAAGGGATAGTATCCTCTCCAAAATGAAGTACCACCTATATGGGCGATGGGTTGATCACCTGTCACCATTGTTCACCATTTCCATCTTAAGATTTTAAATCGGAAGTGGTTGCAAGTTTTCTTATGTTTACTTGTGGCTCTGCCTACCCCATTAGGGATATAGGTGTGATAATATGTATGTATGTATGTAATTACCTAATACCATTGGGTTTGGTTAGAAATCAAATAAAATATCGTTAGGAAATCGTAATGTCGTTGAACCAAAAAAGTTGACAAGACTGTGAAATGCACGAAAGGAGACGTAAAAATGCCTTTTTAGGCATTTACTACTTTCACCACGCTCTTCTAAGGAATTGATGACACGAGTAATAGAACAGATACTGACACGGATGTTGAGCTCTTGTTGAAAGAGGATAACGCTCAAGTCATTCATATCAAGATTTCATTGTGATAATTATTATGTAAGTATGTATATTGAGTATTATAGCAACATAGTTGCACATGACTACTCAAGTTTTTCTAAACTGGCAAATCGTGATTAGTTCTTTAGTTCTGTACCAAAATGTCATGTGTGTTGCTATTAACCTCCCCTTTTTTGAAAGATAAAACAAGTATTTAGGTACTTACAACAATCAAGCAGTCAGGTGTAAACTCCCGAATGTGGGTAGACTTATTTCCGTTGTCTTCCGTCTGTACCTGTATTAATTTGTTTCCTTCGACTGTCATAACAGATTTCACCTGCAAACCAAAGGATAAAATTTGATATCATAAAACCTGAAATTTCCAACAAATCCTTTATGCGGCCTAAAAACTCCGTCACAAGAGTTGGCCACTAGCTCACACGAACTTACTTAATTATTTAGTATCGAATAAGTAAGTCTTTAAAAACTCACCATTCGCAAATTTATTTAAATTGTTATTTAAAAGTCAACGCTAAATACATACACTCAAAGCGTAAACAATGCAACTGGGTTGGTAAATATGGAGACGCGGGTTTGAATCCTGTTGGTTCAATTATTTGTTTTAGGTAGGTACATTAAAGGACTTTGTATTTGCTATTATTTACTTAAAAAACTGTAGTAAGAAGAATATATGGAACAGCCTCCTGACAACGACAATAAATAATAAATAAATGAATATTTGCGGACATTCACACAGCGCCATCTAGCCCCAAACTAAGCAAAGCTTGTACTAACTATACTGATAATATCGGCTCCAGTGCCTTCATCTTCATACATATGATATTTTACAGATTGAACAGAGATTTTTTTGCATAATTGCACTATGCACATGGCTATATCATTTTAATAATGCAAGGTTTCTCATCTTGTTTTCCTTGTATTGGCCGTTATCTCGCATTATTATCGCATAATTATGAATGTAGTAATTTGCAGCATTGATAACAATATCTAGTTTTACGGTAGATATTTGTTTCTGAATGCACTTTGGATGGACTAAGCCTTAGTCACTAAGGATTACTGATAGCTCATTTTGAGCTGTAGGTTCTAGGGTCAATTCCTACCCGGGACAAACATTTATGTTATGAACTGGACATAGATAGATGTTTGTCTGTGTCTGAAAGTTATTATGTGTATTAGAACCAATGTAGGTATTTACAAAAAAAGATATACTTACATAATAAGTATTCTATCAGTCCCATAGAATTAAGCTTTGCTAAGTTTGGGGCTATAATGGCGCTGTGTAAAGCGTCATTATAGCCATTCGTATTTCAGAAGCTAGAGGTTTAAATATCCAGCAATATAATTTTCCTTCATCATCATCATCAGCCCATAGCAACCCACTGTTGGGCATAGACCTTCCCTGATGAGCGCCATCGCGCCCTATCTTCGCTAGCTAGCCGGAGGACACAATTAGGTACGTCTGCCAAGTCGCGGTTTCCACTCAAGAACTCGGTTTTTGGATCTTCGGCAGATATGGCCAGCCCACTGCCACTTCAGTTTGCTAATTCTCTGTGAGTGTCCACGTTTCGGCTTTGTATGTCATGACAGGTAGGACGCGCTGATTGAACACTTTGGTTTTCAGGTATTGCGGTATACTGCCGTCATAAAAAAAAGAGACGTATCTGACATTTTTTTCATAATTGAGTTATACAACGTGTAACATAATGTCCCTATAAGCCCGAAACGGGGGTGTTCTATACGTCATTGCGAACAACGTTTGTTCAACGACTTTTAAAATTTCAAAGGTTTTCATTCATGAAATGTCTCTTAAACTTTGCTCCAATACGTAACTTGACACAACATGAGGCATCCCTATTTACAGCTGTTTTTTGACCTTTAAGTGTGAACTCTAGATGAAACAGGTAACAGAACAGACACCATTAGTAAAATGCCTACCTACTTACCTAATAACGAGGTGACCTTGGTATTTATTGGTAATTAAAATGTAAGGTCACATCACGACTAAAATCCCTAGGCACCGTAAACATCCTTTCAGATCTCTTTGTTAAGTACCTAGTATAGGAGATAGGTACCTTACCTACTCAATTTTGTACCTACCTACTCGGGCCTTAAAGGTATCCTCAGTGGGTGCCAAGGAGTATGAGAGGATGTCTACCGTGCCTGAGGATAAAGCCGTGATACCTACTCAATTTTGTACCTACCTACTCGGGCCTTAAAAGCATCTTGAGTAGGTAACAAGAAGTATGAGAAGAGGTCTACCGTGCCTGAGGATAAAGCCGTGACCCTATTCCACTTTAGTTTTTCCAACGATGTATTATTCCAACATTCATTGGAGCATTTTTCAATGCAATTTTGTACCTACCTACTTGGGCACTAAAGTCAAAGGTTGTGACTTATCTGTCTTACTAATCTTCATTTTCATCGTGAACAGCCTATTTGTCATTGGTTGCATTGAAACAACAACAACAATAAGTGGGATGGCACCTTGCCCTAATTGGCTGTCGGTGCCTTTGCTAAATTCAAAATCCGCAACCGTCAACCGACACCGCACCGCAAGCGTTTGTTTAATAAAATCAAATTGGTTCCGTAGGTTTATTTGTTTTTTACTTTTCTTGATTGAACTACGTAATTGTTGGTAGGTTATTATGTAAGTAGGTAGGTACCTAGTAGCAAATGGGGATGGAGCACATGGTAGCATATTGGTATGAACCCCGCCTTCCCATCCTTAAGTCGTGAGTTCGAATCTATGGATTTTTCGATTCGAAATTTATGTGTGCAATATCAATGCTCTCAAGAGGTGAAGGAAAACCTCGTGAGGAAACCAGGCATGTCATAGACGTGTGTCAAAGTGTACGAAAGGAACCTTCAAGGTGCACTCTAATCCTTCCACCACACTGGTTCAAAAGAGCTAGCGACACGGACACGACGACAGTAGTAGTAGTAGTAGTAGATGTATGGTGAAGTTTTTTTTCCTTTTTTTTCCCAATCGGTATTTAGTGGGTTACCCCAGACAAGGAACCCTAAAAATTCGGCTTTCGGCAATAGGTACCTACTTTTGGTCGCAAAACAGATCGGTTTTTATCAGTCGCAATTAGCATTCGTTCCTTGCAACAACTGCAACAAGCAATCTCTCGGTTCGCGTAACTAATTAACGATACGATGTCGGCTTTGTACTCAAACGGTGAGTATTATGATATGGTGTTGTGTGTGTGTGTTGGAGCAGCACCAAATAATTAATAACTTAGTAGCGGCGCGTCAGCTCTACAGAGAGCGTTATCCAGGGCGGCCATTGCCATCTTACGGGCTATTTTCTGGGATTGGTGAACCGTCTTCTCTCGACGGGATCTTTCCACCGGCGCACCAGTGAGGGAAGACCGGGAATTCGGTGGTGTGTTGTACCTACTTCCCTTTGATGGATACCGAGTGCCTACTGTGTGTGTCAACAGTGATAAAATTCAGTGATAGGTAGGTATGATGATAGGTACCTAACCTATCACCCTACCTAGTAGGTACCCCATTAGTACCTAGCTTACTAATAAAAAATGACAAAAATAATTTTGTGATTGTGAATGTGTACCAGTAATACCAACCTAGGTACCTACATACCTACCTAATACCTACCATGTCAATTAGCCGTGTTCCGAGCCAACCAAGAAGAAGGGAGAAAAGGTATAACTTAACTTTTCCTGTACCTAGGTCCTTAGGTAACTACCTAGGTAGATGTAGGTAGGTAGTTGTTTTTTTATGTGTGAAAGATATCGTGATTTTAATCTTCGACTTTAATTTCTACGTAGAATTAAAAAAATTGCAAATTCTTACGAAAACTGGTGATTACACCTAGGTACTTTTTGAAACTTGCCGCGCGTTCAATTGTCTGCGTATGTGTGGGTCCGACGCGATAGGAGGGTGCGCGTGTGTTTGTTACCTACGCAAATGGTAAACAAACACATAGGGTTGTCACAAATTTCTCATGAAATAATTTGTTTTTAATTGTATTGGAATTTCAAATATGATGTATTGAACTTTTGCACACGTCAATGTATTCAAGTGCTCGGTCTGAATACACCCCTTTCGGGCTTATAGGGACATTATGTTACACGTTGTATAGGTACCTACATCATCGGAATCAGTAAAAAAGACGCATCTACCAGTATTTTTTTTCTCCATTTCGGAATTTATGTAGAAACGTCCTTTTTTCTTATGACGGCAGTATAGGTGACGTGAAAACTTGTGGTCCAGCTATGGATGAGGTAGAGTTAAGCCAAGAATTGTGTGATAGAGTGAGTACAGAGATGAGGGCTGACAGAAGGGAATGGAAGAGGAGAACATGTTGAGCCAACCCCACATAGTAGATCTTTATTCACCTTGACTCCGTCAGCTCTCTCTTCTATAAACTCTTCGCCGATCTTGAAAACTATCCTGATAGTCTTCAGGGTGGTGGTCATAGTGAGGGTGTAGACATCGTTCTCCAGCGTCAAGACTGCTACAGGGGTGACTGACAACGCTGCTTTGCGGGAGAGATAGCCTACATCTGGAAAATAACATTATAATTAGAAAGTTCAATAACTTTCTTATACTGGGTGTAAGTATATAATGCCACAGTAAAATTATAAATACCGTTAGACGTCGTATCATCTAAACGAACTGAAAGAGATAGCGGATTTTGGGTGTATAAAAATGTATGAAAACAAATAATTGCTAATTACAAGAGAACTACAACATGAATAAAAAAACTTGTTTCAACAACTTAAGAAATAGTTATTAGGTATCTACCTATCAAAGCAAAAATCCTCTGAAGTTCCCGAGATTTAGATCAAAACATGAATTAAAAAAAAGTCCACGAAACGTGGATTAAAAAAGTTTTTTTCTTTAAAGTGATCCACTTTGAGGAACCATGCATTAAAATTCATTTTCTTTTTCGAATGAACATCTTTTATTAATTAACAACAGGGTTCTATGTCGATTTTGGTGAGCAAAATCCGCTATTGCACAATCACGGTCTTTGAAAAATTATTTTACCTAACACCTGTGTGATTTTCTACAAAATTAGCTAGGTAGGTATTATTGTTTGTTTCTGTTTGTTTCTTATAGGCAACGGTTACGCACGCTGCGATGCGGTCACTGAACGCAGTTTATGTAATCGGCTCGGCCGTGACTTTATTTCTTCGGCGATTAAAGTCTCCTACCTATTTAGTAGGCATAGAAAAAGTGTAGGTTAATAGTTACGGAAGTCCAAAGGCCGGCGTAGTTCATTAGATCACAAAATTATTTTATACCTACTTACCTAGTTACCTACCTATTGTACCTATGTATGCAAGTATTTAACAAAAACAAACGACGGACTTATCAATTTCTTCCAGAAAGGGATGAAGAAGATAGAAAGGAAGAATAGGTGATGGCGTTATTATCGTTTGTGCACTTGTGTAATAATTTGTACATTGGTACATTAGGGTCAGGATACATTTATCTTAGGGTGTTTGTAGATTATATTTAAACTGCAAAAAACCGGACTATTTTGATGCTATTGAAATATGTGCCGACTTTGGTTTACATGCACCTATAATTTGCATATTTTATTTTATTTATCTAGGTATATCTGCCTTCTTGAGTTTACAATATTAACACATACAATATTATGGCGTCCTGTAATTAGGAACATATTGATTTAAGTTTTATAAACTTTATCCCTAATTTGGTCCTGTGATGTCTCTGTTGGATGTCCTATTAAGTATTTAATAAAAAAATAAATTATATAGGTAACAGGCACAAGATTCAAGTTTTTTTATTACTAACCATAAAAACCTTGCATTTGATACATTTTAAAGTGTTATTTTTTTATCAGTGCCAAGTGGAAGTGACTACAATGATAAATATTTTTGCTACTCATTCTATGGGTAGGTAAGGTACATCATACAAAAAAATGATAACTTGAACGAAAAAAGATAAAAATCACGATAATGCCTTACAAAAAAATCATGCAATAGATCTAAAAATAATTTAAAACTTACTTATGAATTTGAGGTAGCTTTCAAAATTATCCGTAGAGGATTTAAGCCTGTATTTGATACCGACGAACTGTTCCATTTTCGCAATATTTATTTATTTATCTATACACCTTTGCACACGACTGTACTCGAAGCAGTTCGGTAGTAAACTGCTTAGCTATACCTACTACTACTACATTATTACATCACTTGACATCACTTTTACTGAACGGACTCAGATAATAATCTGAGGGGCAGTGTTTGCTTGTCTTCACATTGATTCTTTCCAAGTAGACCACAGACTATGTATATGACTATGCATAAATTCTGTTACATTTAAAATCTTACTACTGTATAAACGAACCTATGTGAGAGAGAATAAATATTTCATTTTATTATTATTTATTTATTATACGTTAAACGCATAATTTGCTGAAAAAAACTTATGGTGAAAAATCGGCATAAATCTTACCTACTAAGTACTATAACAATGAAGTATGTTTGTGCCTCAGTTTCGCCATTATGGCTGAACACTTGAATTTTACATATAACGTCTGCTGGAATAATAAAGGCTACCGCTAGTCCTACTAATATTATAAATCCAAATATTTGTGTGATTAAACTAAACCGATTTTGATGAAATCTAAAATATAAATATTTTTCAATGGGTACTTACAAAGATACTTAGCTGAAAGTAATACCTACCACACCGACTAGTCAATGCTGCCACCACGCCAGGATGAACGCCCCAAAAGTTTCAGAATGCCCTTCTTTCCATCCTGATTACACTCTCCTCAAGCTACAGGGTGTGGACATAATAGCAAAGTTAAGATGGCTTTTTGTCATAATACCCTTGTTTGGAAAAATCCGCTGCACGTGTGATTATGATTCAGAGGATATGTAGCAAGACTGGTCTCTCCGCATTCATACTGTCTGTGTATTTTATATTTAGTGTGTACTGTTGTTTCCTTGATTGCACATAACAGGTTTCAGTTTTCGGTTCAAAACATCAGAATATTATGCAAAGCGTGGGTAGGGTGCGTATAAAGATGCTCGCAGGTTCTTTTAACTCACGCCACCTTCGTATTTAGTTTCATTTATCGTAGATAAATGGTACAAATAATGAAAATATAGGTACTGTAGCAAATTTTCGAATATCAGAGGAATTGAAAGGGGTCCCGTGAGATGCATGCGTCAAGATGTCGGGACCACCGTTTTTCTCAGAATAGAAAAGGCCGGAACTCTAAAAAGCAAAGCAAATAAAACTCAAATGTGAACAGACCTAATAAGGTGCATTTAACGGGTTGTAGAAGTAGACCTTAATAAATAAATGTTGAAATTTTGCGGTCAACATCCTAATATGCTTGCTACTTTGCAATGCACTTAGATTGCGTAATAAATGAGTATAAATTACAAAATCTAGACCACACTGCCCCCCAAAAATCGCAAATGAACACAATTAAAAAAAACTGACCTCAATTAAACTTTCCATTGCTACCCACTTCAGTTTGAATTGATTTGAATGAATTTTATTTTTATTTATTAGGTGGCAAGTTTATTTAAAAGTATAGATCAAAATAACCATAAACAATAAATGCAATGCAAACTTTTTTCCACAACTTTTTACGTAGCGCAAACTACCTATAGGTAAGCGTAAACCCGAGGCGTAAACTAAACTTGGGTTCTAATTAAGTAAAACGAAGAAGTTTGGTACTAACTATTTTAATTTCCTAATATTATTCGTGAATATAATAATTAAACAGGTTGCTTTTTTTGTAGCATAAATAATTAATAGGTACTACGTATTACATATTAAACTAATTTATTTCATAGTAAACGCCAATCTGATTTAAACACTAAAAACTATTGAGAATAAAAAATGATCACAGAATTCAAACATTACTTAGTAGAAAGGTAGAAACCGAGCTAGATATTTATTTGACGACCAAGTGGCGTGGCGGTCTAGCGCCCGGCTGAGACGCATGAGGCGCGGGTTTGATTCTCGCTGCGGGAAAAATTTTTACATGTTCTACAAATATTTCTTTCGGGTCTGGGTGTTGTAATATTATGTATTTATTTACAAAAGAAAAGTAGTATATTAAATATTCTATTAGCATCTGGGTCCAATAGTACAAGTTTTACTTAGTCTGGTGCTAGATGGCGCTTTGTGAAATATCTACAAACTTTTATTTATTTAACAAAATTACACAATAAGGCCAAGACATAAGCTTACGATTCTAAAATATTTATCCAAACAGATCTGTGACCCAAACACATTTTATGTAAGTTAGTTTAAGATTATTATGAGATTATTTTGAGATTATTTTGACGATCTTGGTGGCATGGCGGGAGAAAATGTTTGCATAATGGTAGGTACTCGTAGTCTCTGATAACCCCAGCTCAGAGAATTCTAATGTAGAGTAAGTGCTATGTATATAGTGAAAACCGGTCAAGTGCGAGTCGAATGTACAGTTTAAGTTCATTTGCACGTCATAAAACAAGGTTGATTTTTCCCTTGCAATAATAATCTGACAGTACTAATGTCCTAGCGCGATTTTGGTTACACAGGAAGTTTTGTCCAAACTTGTAGACCACTTTCTTGACCCACCTTACAACTTTCCCCACTGCTGGCTTCTGTTTGTGCGATCCAAGACAGAAGTTAGGTCTTTTGCTAATCACGTCGGTCCACGGCTATAATAATAAATAAATAACACCCAACAGTCACATACATAGTCCTGACCCCACAATAGGATTCCCTGTGTCGTGGTTATCAGAAACTACGAGTACCATGGTACACAACACCCAGACCCGGAAGAAATATTTACAGATCATGCAAACATTTCTTCCGCAGCGGGAATCGAACCCGCGCCTCTTGCGTCTCTGCCGAGCAATCGCCCGCCACGCCACCGGGGCCGTCTATAATAAAGTTACATTTTATTTATTCTCTGTGCATGGTGAGTGCAATTTCCCTGAGCTTTCGGCGATGAACCTTAGTAGAAGCGGTTACAGGAATCGCGTTCAGGAAGATAACTCCTCCGCGCAACTGCTTCGCGTCAGAAAGAGTTTCTGGAAAGAGAAATGCACATACATTATTATCGCACCCGTATCCCCAATGGGGTGGGCAGAGCCACAAGCTAACATAAGAAAACTTGCAGCCAATTCTGATTTAAAGTCCTAAGATGGATATGGTGAACCATGGTGACAGGCGATGAGCTCATCGTCCATATTAGATGGTCCATCATGTTGGAGAGGATAATCCCTTAGTCAACTTTTACGACATGCTCGGGGAGAGAAGCAGCTGGACGCATTCTATGCTTTTTCTATGTATGTTTGTGCCTCAATCACGCCGTAACCGCTGAACGGATTTGAATGAAACTTGGAATATAGTACCTACGTGTGCTGGAATAACATATAGGCTACCTACTTTTGGTCCGGATACAACGCGAGCAAAGCCGCTAGTTTGTTATTCTTGTGAATGAACGCTCTATCCACGCAGTGTGCTAGTACCTCTGACCAAGTCCTTGACCTCCTGGGCCGTGGGCGCGCCGCTCGGCGCGGGCACGACGCAAGCGACGGGCAGCTCGCCGCACTCGGCGTCCGGCACGCCGGTCACCGCCACGTCCAACACGCCCGGGTGTGCACGGATCACTGCTTCCAATTCCACTGGCGATATCTGAAATAACACAATTAAATATTGAGGACATATCACACAGCACCATCTAGCACCAAACTAAGCAAAGCTTGTATTATGGGAACCAGATGGCTGATAGAATGCTTATATACTTTTTTTGTAAATACATACTTATAATACATAGTACTACAACACCCAGACCCGCAAGAAATGTTTGCAGAGCATGCAAACATTTCTCCCGCAGCGGGAATCGAACCCGCGCCTCTTGCGTCTCAGCCGAGCACTCGTCCGCCTCGCCACAGAGGTCGAGAAATAACACAATACGATAGTTTTTTCACCAGCATTATGGGGTACAGCCCTACACCCCAAATCCTTTTTATAAGTTGCAGGTGGAAAAATCTGCTCCCAGACGCCCAACTGCGATTGAGGGTCGCAGCTGGAGAGTGTGGGGTTGTCGGACACGACGACCGACTAAAAAACCACCTGGTACGTATGTATGTTCGTATGAGCTAGTGGCCAACTCTAGTGACGGAGTTTTTAGGCCGCCTAAAGGCCTCCGTCATGGCTTAACGACTTAAAAGCCGGGACCGATTGTTTAACGTGCCCTCCGAAGCACGGAAGCGATCAGCTCGTAATGCCACTTGTGGTCACATCCCAATTGTGACCGCGCATATCGTTGCTCAACTTTAACGATCAATCAAGAACGTCTAAGCAAGCTACGCCACGAGCGCTTCACCACAACCACCTGGTGTCCAGCCTCGATGCATGTCAAGGAGCCTAACCCAAGATCCATATCAAGCACAGCCCGACTTCACCCAATGCTGTTCATAGGCTTGCGCTATTCCAAATATACAACTCCTAAATAGACAAGTAATTATTTATTAAAACAAAGAACCTATAAATGCTATTTGTTAATACAGTTTCAGTTCTCTGCTACTTCTCTGCTGGACTGGAAGTAAGGAAAAAACATAGAATGCGTCCAGCTGCTTCTCTCCCCGAGCATGTCGTAAAAGTCAACTAAGGGATAGTATCCTCCAACATGATGGACCATTCTATGTGGGTGATGGGCTGATCACCTGTAACCATGGTTCACCATATCCATTTTCGAACTTTGAAACAGGAGTGGCTGCAAGTTTTCTTATGATTACTTGTGGCTCTGTCCACCCCATTAGGGATACGGGCGTGATAATATGCATGTAATAGTTTTCTTTTGAATACTGGTCTTCTGTCTGACAACACTAGCATATAAATACCAATTTCATATGAATTAAAAATAGGATTAGGTATACTATACCTATTTTATACAACTTAAAATAAAATGTCATTAAATACAATATGGCGTCTGTAAGATCTAGCTCGAATCGAATTTAACGACACCTCATTTGTCAAAATCTACCTGCTTCAACTACAGCGAAGGCTATAAGAACTTCCATAAACACAGATACAGCATAATGTTTACCCTAAAAACTACTCTTCTTTGCAGTCGGGTATGGCTCACCTGGTAGCTATTATACTTCAGAAGGAGTTTGATCCTCTCTACAAAGAAGTAGTTATGGTCCTCGTCTCTGTAGAACATGTCTCCCGTCTTGAACCAGCGTCCTTCAGCAAAAGTCTCCTCCGTTGCTTCTGGGTTATTGTAGTATTCCTGTAAGTTTTAAGTGTGATCTAGTCATCACAGCCGGTACAAATTGTACTCGTAACGACCGGTTATTCGGTTGCGTGGCGGGCAAGTGCTCAGCTGAGACGCAAGAGGCGCAGGTTCGATTCCCGCTAGGGGTAAATGTTTGTATGTTCTGCAAATATTTCTTCCGGGTCTGGGTGTTGTATTATTATGAATTATAAGTATTTATGTATTTACAAAAAAAAGTATAAGTATTCTATCAGCTATCTGGTGCCCATGGTACAAGCTTTGCTTAGCTTGGGGCTAGATGGCGCTGTGTGAAATGTCTACAAATATTTATTTATTTCATTTGTTTATAACAATAACTAGATATATTGCAATATATTTTTTATCACATCTATCCAAAAAGAGCTGGTTGATTATTCGTAAAAAGACACCAAGGTAGCCTTTTAATCCCTAGGGAATTGAATTGATTTCAATTTGGAATGTGGATATTGTTAGTAATTAATGTTTAAAAATGTTCCAATCACCAAAGAGATCGATCGCGGACAATGAATAAGTAACTGGCTGTACGAGAAAAAAAAACCGAGCACGAACGAAATTAGAATAGTAGATTGTTTAGCTAGGGAGCAAACAACTATTTTTAAGGCGAGACTGTTTCTTTGAATCCAGAGCGAAGCGAAGAATATTAGACAATTCTGAAGTAAATAAATAACATTCAACAGTCACATACATAGTCCTGACTCCGCACTAGGATTCCCTGTGTCGTGGGTATCAGAAACTACGAGTACCATACCACAACACCCAGACCCGGAAGAAATATTTACAGATCATGATAACATTTCTTCCGCAGCGGGAATCGAACCCGCGCCTCTTGCGTCTCTGCCGAGCAATCTCCCGCCACGTTACCGAGGCCGTCAAGTAGAATCCTGAGCGCAGCAGTACCTTGAATATCCCCGGCCCTCTCAACCACAGCTCTCCGTTCACATTTGGCTCGACGATGTCTTCATTTGTTTCTGAATCTACCAGCTGGAAGCAAAGGTATATGAAAGGTTTTATGAATAAGTACTCTCTGCTGCATGTTTGACGGCTAAAATAGCACAAAAAGGGTGCCCAACGCAAGACATCCATTAAATTATCTCGGTGATGGCAGGACAATTTCGATGTGTATCTTACAGACTGGTTCACCTCAGTGAAATAAAACAAAAATAAAAGAATAAGTAATTATTATTGTTTTATTTCCGTAAGGCTTCCTTGATAGATAGGATCACACTAGACCACGACAGAAATCGATGATGAATGAAGTAAAGCATGATTTAATGAGCGGTTGTGCGGTAGTTCTGGTGACACCATTAAGGATGCGTGAATTCATGATAGGTATTATTTTTTTACGCGATTGCGAAGTAGGGTCATTTTTAGGATGCATGTGTAGTGTAGTGTACCTATGTATGTGGGTATGTGTACATACACATACCCACACACATGCATTCCTAGCTATAGCCAAAACGGCTGGATGGAATTAGACATTCATTGGATTCGTTTGGATGGTCTAATGTAAAAGTCATGAAATGTCAAAAACTCCAATATGGCGGCTATGTTACCTTTATTATATATACACAGTTGGGGTTTTTGTTCTTTGAAATAATAATAATAATAAATTTATTTCAGGCAACATTAGAAAAGTTACAGATGTTATAAACTTATTCTACGGCCCATAGAAATACCTATATACCTTAAAACTAACATACATAATGAAAAACACAAATAAAAAACAAACTAATTTACACGATTGAACCTAATAGTTAAATTGAATACCTACTAGTTAAAGTAACACAATTTACCCTATATTCTAAGCAGCCCATGGGTTTCCCGCACGAACCGGGCGGTGCTCTGTCGCCATGGAAAGCGACATTGGTCAGCTCGCTCATCCCATACGCGTTCACTACCTCTGTGTCTGGAGTCACTGCCTGAAATACCAGTATAATCATTAACACTTGTGGTGGTAGGGTCGTAGACTCGAAATTTTCAAGCTAAGGGCTTGAAAATAGATGATTTTCAATAAGATTCCAATAACAGTCTGGAAATTGTCCATAAACACTTTCAAAAGTAATCGCAATGATTATCCTAATCCAACAAGCGTACTATTCAATTGATAAATTCTTGGAAAACGTATTTTAAGTCTCTAGGGATTAAAGAGCTACTTTGGTCCCTGTTTACGAGGAACCAACCAGCTCTTTTTGAATAGATGTGATAAAAATATGTATCTTATTTATTTATTAATATCAAACATGATGAGATACAATAAGCAAGTATTCCCAAGGAGGGTTGACGTCAGGCAGGCGGCCGGTCATAAAATACCTTAGCCAAAACTCTTATATAACCCACATAGAGTGGGGTAAGGGCAGGAAGATGATTTATTAATATTGTTGGGTTGAACTGACCTTGATCTCGTCAATAAGATCGGCAGGCAAGGCGCTGCCGCCAAGCATGATGACCTCGAAGCAGGAGAAATCGCAGTTATCACGGTCCCCTGGCTTCAGGAGAGTCGTCATCATTGTGGGACTCAGAATTGTGAAGGACGGCTGAAAGTTTAAATTCGTATGTTTTATACATCTTATACAACATCTTCTGCTGTCCTGTTTTTATTCTTTCGATACAAAGAAATGATCCTTACAAAAAACTGAGTCGATGTGTATCAATATTTTTGACAACAATTTCAGAGCGTGTGTCCATATAAATAATATGGACACACGCTCTGAAATTGTTGTCACAAAGAAAGATGTAATGTTTCGAAGACATAATCCTACTACAGGCGAACAGTAAATAATAAACTAGATTATGTTGATTAGAATAGGATTACAAACGTGTTTATTTAGTTTTATAAGTATTTCGTAATGTAGTAGGAATAAACGCTTATTTTGTTTTATTATAAACAGTACCACGAATCTTAGTTTTACTCAGAAATGCTAAAGATGCAAGAAAGAAAAAGAAGTTAACCATGAAGCTAATTGTAAACTAGGTAATTACTTATAGGTACTTATCACTAAGTCAAGTACACGATCAATCACCTTGTATGTATTTATCAGATGATAGGCATACTCCTGGGTGAGAGGCTCGGAGGACACCAGGCGAGGGTACCGCAGTATGGTGGAGATCACATACGTCATGATGGCCGTCAGCCATTGTAGCGGCGATCCCAGGAGAGCTAGGCGGGTGGGCCCGGGAAAAGTTCTATATCTTGCCCTGGTTATGAATATTCAAGTTACTAAGTTTTAATTTAAACAAAAGTACTGTAGATTCACAAATATTGTGCGCCTGGGCAATTTTCGTCTAGCTTCTGAAATACGATGATGGTTTTGTAATATAGAGATTTGCTTATTATTTTAAAGGGTTGGTTCAATTATTATTTTAATTGTGTATTCGGACAAATTCGGTTTTCATACAAAGCACAAAGTTTGCCGAGGCGCACAATATTTGTGGTACTACTATTGAAAAAGTATTTAAGAAAGATTGCTGTAGTAAAGAATACTGTGTATAAATTTGTACGCGTTTTTATTTCAAAACTTACCTACTATGAAATTGAATGATTAACGAACAGTACCTACGCATATTATATTAGTACTGCTATGTTGACGTTACTTGGTTGTCGATGTTTTATGAAATTGTTTAACTTTTGACAGATTTTGAGAAGGTTATAAAAAATCTGTTAATTGTATCATAATAATTATACTCGTATGGTGTTTATTTATCTATTGAAAAAAATAGGCATTGGCTTCTACAATAACATAATGACCGTTAATCACAGATAACACCTACTATTAGAAATATAACATGATATTCAAGCCGAAAGTTCGTATTGAAATCTAACTAGGGCGACCGGTAAAGCCAAACAAAGAAACAAAAAAAAAGAAGTAGGTGCAAAAGTTTGTCAATCGTTACCAGTTCTTTCGGGTACAAAACACTTACCATAGATAAGGGCTTGTTATAGCGATGTTCTTGTGGGTGACGGCAGCGGATTTAGGCAGGCCGGTGGTACCGCTGGTTGCGATCAGAAACGCTATCGTATCCGCTGGGTCAAAGTCTTCACACCTGGTAAAAAATATAAATAGCAATGTACGAAATAAAATGCGTAGGAAATTGTTTTTTTATTAATTTATGAATTCAGCACGGCATCAATACTAACTTAGATTTATGTGTTTTTTTTAATAGGTTTGCTTTGGGTCGCACTACCTGATGTTAAGTAACAGTGAGGTTTAAATGTTGCAAGTTTACAGAAATAAAAATACTAAATTGGGTTTACCTACATCATAATTATAATGCAAACTGTTTCTTATATACACAACAATACTATTTTATTTAAAACTAGCTGCCGCTCGCGGCTTCGCTCGCGTGGTACCCGGATAAAAAATAGCCTATATGTTAATCCAGTACATTTACTATGTATATTCCAAGTTTCGTTCAAATCCGTTCAGCCGTTTAGGCGTGATTGAGGCACAAACATCCAAACATCCAAACTCACAAACTTTCGCATTTATAATATAAGTAAGATTACATTTTATATGTTTAGATTGTTATAAAATATTGTTGATTCTTGTTATCAGTACGCATTTTATAATACCTTATTATTTACCAAAATCAAATATGGCAGCTATAAGCCAGCACCGTTTTGGATTTTTTCTCATTTTAAACTTAATCATCGTCCGAGTTTTTATCAGTTTTGTCTTAGCCATACTATTCACATTTTACAACCACATTTTTTACATTTCTAAAGTTTATTACCTATTAAGAAAGCTACATTATAAATCAATTAGCGACCGCCCACAGCTCCGCTGGCGTTGTACCCAGATATCTATATTTTTTTACTATAGGTTATATTGATTGAGGTTCAAACATTAGTTTTAACATAACCGCATCGTCAAAACTTTCGCATTTATAATAAAAGTAGGTAGGATTGCGTGATTCTCGACGGCTACTCATGTATCTTACCTACTTATATTATAAATGCGAAAGTTTGTGAGTTTGGATGTTTGGATGTTTGTGCCTCAATCACGCCTAAACGGCTGAACGGATTTGAATGAAACTTGGTATATACATAGTACATGTACTGGATTAACATTATAGGCTATTTTTTATCCGGGTACCACGCGAGCAAAGCCGCGGGCGGCAGCTATTAATTAATAAAGTATGTTATTACAAGTTTCCTTTATAAAAAGAAATTCCTTTTTATAGAATGAAAACACGGCTTAGTAGAACATACTTAAAGTCCTCCGGCGAGATATCACTTCCGTACTGCTCCATAAAATCGCTGAAGTTGAGCAGATAGTCTCCTCTATCGAAGATCACGATCTGAGCGTTGAGGTCCAGTTCGTTCAGCACGATCTGGATGTCTGGTGCCTTCTCGCTCTGGCAGAAGATGATCTTAGGACGGTCCACCGAGAACGTGGATTGGAGTTCACCTGAGGAATGAAAAACTCTAAAAATACCCCAACTCTGTTAGCAATAAGATTGAAGAGGCAGACTTTGATGACTTCCGTGGCGTGGCGGGCGCGTGCTCGGCTGAAACGCCGAGAGGCGTGAGTTCGATTCCCGCTGCAAAAGAAATGTTTGCATGCTCTGCAAATATTTCTTCCGGATCTGGGTGTTGTAATATTATTTACTTATTTACAAGTAAAAGCTTTGCTTAGTTTGGTGCTAGATGGTGCTGTGTGATATTGATATGTCCTCAAATATTTATTTATTTTATGTTACCTACTCACTGTAACTCTTAGATCTTGCTCCTTAAGTGGTAATTAAGGGCAAACAGATAGCGTGTCGCGAGCAATTGCTTAATTAATAAATTGATTGCAATCGACACTCACGATACTAGGTACTTAGGTACTTATCCGATTTCCTGCTAGTGACAAGTTAGGTATGAATAGTTCATTAATTTTTACTTTGTTATCAGAAATAAGTGTGCCAATTTACTTAGCTGCGAAGTAGGGGTTGGACTGATCGCCTACCACCATGGTTCACCATATCCATTTAGGAACCTTAAATCAGGAGTGGCTGCAAGTTTTCTTACGATTTCTTGACGGGTGGTCTAGCTGGTAGTGACCCCGCCTTCCGATCCTAATCAGGTGGGTTCAAATCCGGTCGTGTACCAATGTATTTTTCTGTGCGAAAATTTTTATGTGCACTATACCAGTACTCTCAAACGGCGAAGGAAAACATCGTGAGGAAACCCGCGGTATAGTCAGCTTCATACAATATTGATCATGTCTTTCCTGTGGACAAGGCCATCTAAGCTGAGACGATGGAATAGGTGCTGGGCAAGCCTACTCCATATTAATTCGTCCCAGGCACTACAGCGTCCCGTTAGTGAAGGTAAAAGTTGCCTCCTGACGCTGTATAAATCATCTAGTATGGATGGTAAAAAGGCTTTGATGTATGTAGATACTCACTCTGTGCAAGTGTCCTGTCCACAGCAGCTATACTGATCCCGCAGAACAGAGCAGCATAGAACGGGATGCTCAGGTCGATATGATTCGGGGCCATGAGCACCATGACGTCTCCATGCTGTAGCCCCAGGTTCCTCATGCTGGTCGCGCAACGCACGGCGCGCGTTAGTATGGAACTGTTGGTTTCCGATTCGCCTGTGGCTCCGTCAGTCTGAACAATTAATATTTCTAGTAATAAAAATAATAAACAGGTGACCAAAAATTACCCATAATGAAGTGTAAAACACAGTTCTTTAATTTTTGTACGTAGGCGAGTTTTCAACCGTTTAGGTTTAGGTTTTATTTGGGGTTTAAAACGGCAACATTTTATTTAATCACTAGCTGCCCCCGCGGCTTCGCTCGCGTACTACCCGGATAAAAAGTAGCCTATATGTTATTCCAGCACATTTACTATGTATATTCCAAGTTTCGTTCAAATCCGTTCAGCCGTTTAGGCGTGATTGAGGCACAAACATCCAAACATCGAAACTCACAAACTTTCGCATTTATAATATACTAGCTGCCGCCCGCAGCTTCGCTCGCGTGGTACCCGGATAAAAAATAGCCTATATGTTAATCCAGTACATGTACTATGTATATTCCAAGTTTCATTCAAATCCGTTCAGCCGTTTAGGCGTGATTGAGGCACAAACATCCAAACATCCAAACTCACAAACTTTCGCATTTATAATATAAGTAAGAAGTAAGATTGTTTACATAACATACATAATATCACGCCTGTTTCCCATAGGGGTAGGCAGAGATCACAGATCTCCATTTGCTACGATCCAGACATACTAAACTTTAACATTAATCGTTGTTTTACATCTATAGATATCGACTGTTGGATGATACCCTTTTCTAGCCTTGTCCAGTAGTGATGGAGGAGCAGAAATCGATTAATTTCTAGGACGTACCTGTAATATCAAGTCAGGGTCATCTTTCATGCACTGCATCATGATCTTCCCCAGGTGGTACCGATCCGTGGGGATGCCAGACTCCGCCACGATACGCGAAGTCAATTCACTCATGTACCAGTGAACAGAGTCGTTCACGAACTTCGTCATATTGCTGTAAGTTTACAGAGATCGAGTAGTAAGGAATCATCATCATCATCCGCAGCCCGTTCGCACTCACAGCTTGGTATAGGCCTCCCTATCACTGGTTCGTAAAAACCACACTGGTTCGAAAAAACTAGTGACAAGACTAGGAGTAGGTTAGGTACTGCGTCGCGGGCCTTCAGATGATCAGCGCGGGTCTGTGAGACGTGGCAAAGAGGCTTAAAGAAAAGAATAAAATAGAAAAATATTTATTGTTTCCAACCTCAGACCAAATAAAAAGAAAAGACGGCGCGCCGCGAACAACGAAAGTGAAGCCACACAAAACCGTGCTCTTGCAAGTAAACATACACGATCACGCACACACCTACACTAAAACCATGCTCATCACTCTCGAGTCGTCGTCTAGTAAACTTAAAATTTAAAAATAGAATTATGCCTTCCTGTGTAGTGAAAACTTGTAAAAACAGCAGCAAAGCACATAAAAATATTACCTTCAATTAACATCGTTTCTTTATTATTATACTATGAATTTTAGGTTACTTGGAACACAAAACCTCAAAAAAGAGAGAGAGAGAGAGAGAGAGACACACATAGATAAGAAGGTGGCTTCACTTTTGTTTTTCGCGGCGCGGCGTCTTTTCTTTTTATTTGGTCTGAGACACATCCTGACAAAACCTGATAGTTTATTTAGAGAACAATGATTATCTCATCTTGGACTTATCACTTATTCTTACACTTATTCTTACTCCTTTTATTGTTATCAGCACAACACTTAGGTACATAAGTCAATAGTGCATCAATTGTTTCAATTGATATGTTCGTTTCATGCTCGTGTCTCGGAGGTCTAGCGGTTTCTGAAGCTAGAAACACATACATCACTTTGTGCTAGGCTATGTATGTTCGGTTCAAGTTTAGCTATTAGGAAGCTTGTACATTGGACTTGAGTGCCAAGGCCAAACGATGTACCCAGCTTTTTTATCAAGAGGTTTCTCCTCTTTTTATAAACGCAAGCGAGGCCGCTGGTGGAAGCTAATATTATTATATTATATACTAGCTACTAACCCCGGCTTCGCTCGCGTGGTACCCCGATAAACAGTAGCCTATATGTTATTTCAGCACAGATATTTCAATTTTCGTTCAAATCCGTTCAGCCATTATGGCGTGATTGAGGCCCAAACATGCAAACATCCTCACAAACTTTCACATTTATAATATTTAATTTTTTTAAAACATTCTCTCCAACATGATGGACCATCTAAATGGGCAATGTTCTGATCACCTGTCATCATGGTTTACCATATCCATCATAGGACTTTAAAACAAGAATGGTTGCAAGTTTTGATTGCTTGTGGCTCTGCCCACCCCGTTAGGGATACGGGTGTGACAATGTGTTTGTATTCTTCTTCTTCGCAGTCGGGTAAAATAGGTCGAAACTGTTAGTTACAGAGGTAACAATATGGGCAATAAACTTAACAATTTTAAAGAAACAAACAAAAATATAAGTTTTCCCAAGTGAGAAAACCTCCTTTCTAAGACATCGAATATAACAACACGACAATCCTTAAATTATGTATGAATTTGTACATTATTAAAGCAGTAATGATAGCCGGTAGCGCGTCCTCGGAAAATAGCCCATAATTTACGATTTATGACTGGGCGAATGATTACAGTGCAAAATTGGACGTAATGTCGGTGCGCTATTCAAAAGGCTATAATTGTTAATAATGAAAAATGATATTAAGGTTTAAATGTTCAAGTGGACTCAGGGAATAGAGCTACGTTACTCAGATGTTTTGCTAGTTGTACGTTACCAATGCTCAATAAAAAGTAGATAAAGTCGATAAAAAATAAAAACATCATTCTAATAGTTTATATGCTGTGTAATGAAAAGATCATCATCATTTTCTTGCCATCTTCTCACTTTGTCGTTGTGGGGTCGGCACAAGATGTATTATTCTCTCAATTATTCTTCTTCCATTTCCCTCTGTCAGAAGTCATCTGAATTCATTTCTTTCTTACTACTAATGTCATCTTTCACACAGTCCCAACATCTTTTCTTTTCTTACCTCTGCCTACATATCCTTCCACACTCATATCTAATACTCTCCTCATCACATGACATTCTTCCCTTCACATGACATGTCCATACCACGCTAACCTATCTATACATAAAATACATACATACATAAATAAAATCACGCCTGTTTCCTATAGGGGTAGGCAGATGATTCCCAGTCGCTTTTTAGCTTTGCCATAGAGAGCAAACGGTCATCTCATAGATTCGATTGATTTCCGGTTTATGGCCAGTGCCTATGGGATACATCAGGGTACAACCTAGCACCATCTAGGATGCCTTACCCCCGAATACTCAAACGCGACTCAGAGTTGAGCACGTCTCAACTCACGGTTTTTTTTAACAGTTTCTGATGAAAATCTGTCAAAAAATCGTCATTTGAAACGTGTTCAACTTTGAGATGCGTTTGAGTATTCGGGGGTTAGGGTTTTTCTTTTTCTTTTAAAGAGTGTTCCCCAATAGCTCAATACTGGCTGACCAACAGCCTCGTGAGGCTGCCGGGCGAGGCAAGTACTCGCTTAGCCAGTCTCGAACGCAGTTTGCGCATTTTCCTCGGGAAAGGTGGTACCCAGCTATTCGCTTACAATTTATGAATGGTTCGTTGGCTAGAGTTACTCGCGTTGTCCATAAGCTGAGCTGACTAAACGTTTCATATACAGTATTCATAAGCAACCATTTGAGTAATCATTTGCTTTGACCGACAAAGAAGTTTGCATGGTATAAATTACGACATTATACTTTACTTCGTGTTGTACCATATTACTACTGCTACTAGTCGTGTCACTAGTTCCTTTGAACCAGTGTGGTGAAAGGAGTGCGCCTCAAAGGCTCTTTTCGTGCACTGGACACAATGTTTCGAACTTTTCAGGTTCTACGACATGCAGATTTTCCTCACAATTTTTTCCTTGTTAAAAATAGTTGTTTGCTCCGACAAAGGCCTCCGTCATGGTTTAACGACTTAAAGGCCGGGACCGACTGTTTAACGTACCCTCCAAAACACGGAAGCGCTCAGCTCGTAATGCCACTTGCGGTCACCCATCCCAATTTGTGACCGCGCATATCGTTGCTTAACTTTAACGATCAATCAAGAACGCCCAAGCAAGCTACGCCACGAGCGCTTCAGAGCGCAGAGGGTGATAAAAAGTAGCATCCACCTCGGGAACAACACTATTTTTAAACTTGAGTGACGTACTTTGAATCCCTCGCTGCGCTCAGCATTCTACTATAGAATCCCTCGCTCCGCTCGGAATACTTCTCTAGAATTCTTTGCTCCACTCTGGATTCAAAGAAACACTCTCGCCTTAGAATAGTTCTTTGCTCCCTAGGTACACAATCTACTATTACAGGATCTTAAATCAAAGTTAATTTTTAAGAAACAAGTCATTGAGGTTACCTAATTGTGTCTGTCATCATGACATGATGATGTAAGCAAACAAATTATTTTATCATTAATAATGTTTTTTATTCGGTAATTACTCAGCTGCATTAAAATAAGAGCTATTATTGCAAATCAGACAGTTTTTTCTTAAACCACATACGGAAATATAGTATACTAATGAACCCCAAGCACTTACACATATTATTTCGGATTAGCCAAAAAACTAAACAGGTTGGCAGATGACCTCTGGCAATCTATGTATGGCGACTAATGTATCTTTGTTGCAATCAGTTTCTACCAGTCGGTCGTCAAATAAGCAATGGTTTCAATTGATTTTAATAAAACGTCCTATCCTCTCCTATAAGACAAGCAAGAAGTCAAGAAATTAGAAATGTATTTACGAGCTTACCAGCCACAGAACACTTTTACTCCTTACCGGCGCGGTTTCATTCTCGTTGTGAAAACACCAAATTTTACACCTTTATCCCCCGAATACTCAAACGCATCTCAAAGTTGAGCACGTCTCCAATGACGATTTTTTTTTGACAGATTTTCATCAGAAACTGTCAAAAAACCGTGAGTTGAGACGTGTTCAACTCTGAGTCGCGTTTGAGTATTTGGGGGTATGAGTGTTATTTTGAAAAATATCTGAAACACGCGTCCGTCGGCGCTTGGCTTGTGTGAGCCATAAGTAAATAGTTTACCCACTGTGTCCCTTGATTCACTGCACCCCCCTCTCCCCTATTTAAAGTATACTAACAAAGTTTCGAGCCAATTGCACAACCCGTTAAAAAGTTTCCTTATAAATTCAAAATAACAAAATACGTGTCTTTATTTATTTTAATTTTTTTTTGTACCGAGCTTTGAAAGAATCGAAGCAAGGAATAACATTTTACGTAAACTGTACCACCCTGTTTAACCCCCCTAGGGGTTGATAAACCAAAATGAGATTAGCCTGTGTTATTCCTTACAGAATCATTCATTCTAAATTTCGTCAAAATCGGTTTAAATAAATAAAATGTGTTTATTTCAGACCAAAGATCGATATTTTGTTAGTAGCAGCTTATAACCTAAATTAGTAGTTACGGAAATACGTGTAACAAACATTTGCACACACAAATTTTCACATTTATAATATTAGTAGGATAATCTGAAGGCGATACAAGACCATACAAATTATCAATTTTCAATTACCTACTTCTCTCTACTACCTATAAAACAAACAAATGCTTGAGACTTCTTTATGAAACAGATAGAGAACGAGTAGGTACTCGTAGAGTGGCTCGCGTGATACCCGGATAGATGTAATAATAAAAGTACCGTGAGTTATTGTGGGGTCGGCACAGCATGATCTTATGTACCTATTGTATAAATGTAATATTGTAATTAAATAAATAAATATTTATTTGTGGATATTTCACACAGCGCCATCTAGCCCCAAACTAAGCAAAGCTTGTACTATGGGAGCCAGATGGCTGATACAATAGTACTTTTTTTTTGTAAATACATAGTATTGAAACACCCAGACCCGGAAGAAATATTTGCAGAACATGCAAACATTTCCCCCGCAGCGGGAATCGAACCCGCACCTCTTGCGTCTCAGTCGATCACTCGCCCGCCAAGCTACCGAGGTTGTCTAAAATTATGTGATACCTAGGTGTTTGTTAGTTATTTGTTCTGAGAGTCGGTCTAGTTATGGAAACTAGATTAGATAGGATGGTACCTAGGACCTAGGTACTTAATTAATCACTTAAACACTTCTATCACTATTATAAACATGATATACAATTAGGTACATACAAGTACATTATGTTGTTTATTAGAAAGATATCGCAGCCACCGTAAGATAACAATCTATACGTATAAAAGAGCTTAACCTGACTGACTGACTGATTCATCATCGACGAGCCAAAACCGCTGAAGCTAGAAAGCTGAAACTTAGAAGGTAGCTTCCTTTTATAACAAAAGCACCCAACAAGGTGGGATTTTTCGAAATTCAACCTAAAGGGGTGAAAAAGGGGTGAAAACGTTTGTATGGAACTTTTAACGCGTAGTGCTATTTGCTTGAAACTCGGTTCGGATACTGTAAATACAAAATTATGGACAGGTGTTTCAGGATTTTTCAAAACAACCTTTATTAAGGGTTAAAAAGGGTGTCAAAATTTGTATGGGAACTTTTTAACGGGGGCGCGCGGGCGGTGCGAATGGTTTGAAATCTAACGCGTACGAAGTCGCAGGCAACAGCTAGTGCAAAATAAATGGACATGGTGTTTGAGGATTTTTCAAAACCCTTAAAAAGAGGTGAAATGGGGTAATTAAAGTTTGTATTGGAACTGTTTTAAATCTAACGCGTAGGTACGAAGTCGCGGGCAAAAGCTAGTAAATGTATAAACTTTCATAAACAGCTGATTATGTCGAACAGTCTCCCTGTGTTGTGAACATTTTTTAATCAATGTACTTATCTAAATATTATGCATAAAACTCTTAGGTATACTTATGTTACATTGACTGACAATCAGCGCCCAACCTAACTAAACTATAAGTCCTAGAAGTATGAAACTTGGGAGGTACATTCCTCCTATGGTGTAACCGTAGAATTCATGAAATTCTCCTGAAGAACGCAACGGGAAGATTAATTTTGTATTAAAGAAACTTAATGCGGACAAAGTCGCGGGACGTTCACTAGTTTATCAATGTACTTATTTCTTATATCAGGCGCACTATTGTGAGTAGTGCGTTGAACTTGTACATTGCTAGTCGTTTATGAATTTGTTTATTTTTATTCGAATCTAAGAGACTAAAAAATTTAAGAGATGGCATTTTACGAACATTACCATGATTCTGTGCATTGGAACATGGCCGATATAACTTCGCGCATCATAGCTGAGTCCGGGATACCTACAGACAGGTTCCATCTGGGGAAAATTTTACTGCAGAGTCTGAAAGATAACCCTGATGATGTGGCACAGGTAAGTGGGATTCCATGAGGTAGAGACGAAGAGAGAGTAGGTAATACATAAATGCAGTATTCGAGTACTTCTTACGAAACACCCTACTGCGTGTACGTCACACTAATAAAATCAATCTTCACCATCGCGGCATTGTCTCGTCATGGGACAAGTGCAATGAGTGTGCAGTAACCTTGCATTGATTGCCAATGATTTATTTAACATTACTTTTCACCATCTATGGAAAATCAACACTGATATAGAGATTTGTTTGGCCATAATTGACAAGGAAACAGCTGAATGTTTCTGAGGCACAGTTCTTTATATTTTTTCTAGTTGGATAAGACTTTTTCTCTGCTGGACTGGGAGTAGGTAAAGAAAAAACATAGAATGAGTCCAGCTGCTTCTCTCTCCGAGCATATCGTAAAAGTCGCCTTAGGAGTACCTACCTACTTGATGGACCTATATGGGCGATGGGCTGATCACCTGTCACCGTGGTTCACTATATCCATCTTGGGAGTCTTGGATCAGAAGTGGCTACAAGATTTCTTATGATTACTTGTGGTTCTGCCCACCCCATATGTATGTATGTTGGATAAGAAAAATTCCGCAGGCTGCCTAAAAATCTATATTAATTTTTTTCACTGTTTGTGGCCTTATCTGTAGATGGATGGGAAGAGGTTGCTCAACAGAGATGTGAATGACTCGACTCTGTCAACAAGGCTGTAATGTAACTAATTTCCTAACAAATTCGCCAGATCTCGATACCAAACTCCTTTTAAAAAAGAACCGTCTACTCCTATACCTCAGGCCAGTTGCAGTGTGCGCCCTGCAACAGGACTTTCACTCGCTCACATATCCGAAGATAGCAGGGTTCGCTGTTGACAAAACGAGGAGGACATCATATTAAAAAAATATATTTCAAACTTCATACTTTCTTGGGTATTTGCATACGTTTTCTTTAGATTGAAGGAACAACAGGAGAATCGGAAACAAACAGCTCAGTGCTACAAAGATCTCTACAATGTGCAGTGGGTTTGCAAAAGTTGGGATTCCAAACGGGAGATGTCATGGTTCTCATGGCACCGAACCACCTAGATCTGACTGTGCCCTTCTATGCTGCTCTGTATCTTGGTATAATTTCTGCGCCTATCGACAGGCTTTTGAGTATTAGTGAGTATATTTTCAGACGCGATAACTATTAGGTACATTGATAACAATTTCCTACTTTATTATCTTAATTTCAGAATTTTTGTTTCAGACGAGCTTATGAGCACATTTGAAGTCATCAAGCCGAAGATAGTATTTTGCCAAAATGAAAAAGTCGAAGATATAAAGAAGGCTTTGAGTAAACAGGAGTCAAATGCTTTAGTGATCACCTTCGATGAAGGAGATGGAGACATGAACTTTTCTGAGCTTATAGAAAAGGGCAGACATCAGAATGAAGTTGAAAGATTTCGGTAGGCATAGAGCTTTTGATAAATTGCCATTTTTTTACCGTTTGAAATAAAAATCTTCGAATGGCAACCTCTATACTCAAAATGTTAGTGAAAAAGTCCCTTAGAAGAATCGTCTGAAGGTCTAAAAAAATCAGCCGACCAAAGAATACGATAGACAAACAACCAACACTATTTTAATTTCCAGCCCTACAGATTTCGATCCAGCTGAAACAATCTCAATGCTTATATCTACAAGTGGGACTACAGGATTACCTAAGCATGCTGCTGCCACGCATAAAAACTTTGCCATCATGGGATCTTATTTCTGGTAAAAAAAATTACACTATAATTTAGGTACCTACATGATAATTCTGCAAATACTTCTTCCGGGTCTGGGTGTTGTGGTAGTTACCATGGTACTTACTTGTAGTTTCTGATACCTACACTAAGGCCTTTTTACCATCTATAGTAGATGATATATACAGCGTCAGGAGGCAACTTTTACCTTCACAAACGGGACGCTGTAGTGCCCGGGACGAATTAAGATGGAGTAGGCATGCCCAGCACCTATTCCATCCTCTCAGCTTAGTCGGCCTTGTCCACAGGAAAGACATGGTCAATACGTGCAGAGCTGACTAAGCCGCAGGTTTCCTCATGATGTTTTCTGATACCTACGACACAAGAAATCCTAGTGTGGGGTCTATATAGGTTTATCAATCTCGTCGTGTCACTTGTTCTTTCAAAACATTGTGGTGAAAGGATTAAAGTGCCTCAAGTGCACTTGACACATATTTTCGAATTTTGTAGGTTCACCTTCACCGTTTGAGAGAGAACAGAACAATCGATTGGTGCACGACCGGATTTGAACCGCGACGGCGGTCGGAAGGCGGGGTTACTTACCACAAGACTACCAGTGCTCGAAACTACATATGCATTGCTATTTAATCATCAGATATCACAGTATCTTCTGTCATTAACTTTTCAACATAATTGACGTTCATACGACGACGACATAGACGAGCTCTGTGGCGTGGCGGACGCGTGCTCGGCTGAGACGCAAGAGGCGTTAGTTCGATTCCCGCTGCGGAAGAAATGTTTGCATGCTCTGCAAATATTTCTTCCGGGTTTGGGTGTTGTATAAGTATGTATTTACGAAAAAAGACTATATAAGTATTCTATCAGCCATCATCTGGTTCCCATAAGCTTTGCTTAGATTGGGGCTAGATGGTGCTGTGCGTAATGTCCTCAAATATTTATTTATTTATACTTCTGTAATTAGGTCAAGAACAGTTGGAACCCCACTACACAAACGTTCGCTGGTCGTGGCCCCTCTGCAGTGGCTATCTGCAATCATAAACTTCATTTGCGGACCGTACATGCGGTTTACAAGGGTGCAGTCAATTCAAAACGCCACTCAGGAACACACTTACGAACTGATAAATAAGTACAGAGTAAGCGAACGCATCTTTCTTCTAGAATAATATTAAATCCCGTTAGCGCGTAATATTCACAGTTTACATGACAAATGTAAAATCACCTACCGACGAGTAAATATCATAAAATAAATATCTTAAAACTCCATTAAGGCTGCTATAAGAGACAATCGAACGAAAAGATATGTACATGTACCATGATTGCAAAGCAAAACAATTATAGGTAGGTACTAAACTATGATATTTATAAACCGGCGGTCTTATCAGTAAATATTTCTTGACCCTCTTTAAATAAATACAAAAAAATTACCAATACGCACATAACAAACAAAAGATAAGCGCATTTGAGGATAACACCCTCGAGAATGCAATCGATCGGACGGTCGATGAGGAACGAAAACTAAAGAGCTAAATTATAATAAAAGGGTTTCCTCACGATGTTTTCCTTCACCGTTTGAGAGTACTGGTATAGCGCACATAAATTTTTCGCACAGACAACTACCGGATTTGTTGAACCCACGTCCTTAGGATCGGAAGGCGGGGTTACTACTAACTAGACCACCAGTGCTCTCAATAGTTATAGAATAAAAAATAATTATAGATGACAAAGAAAATAAAAGACAGAATGTGTCCAGCAGCTTCTCTCCCCGAGCATGTCGTAAAAGTCGACTAAGGGATAGTATGCTCTCCAACATGATGAGATACAATAAGCAAGTATTCCCAAGGAAGGTTGACGTCAGGCCGGTCATAAAACACTAGCCAAAACTTACAGCATGTTCCGCCGACCCCGCATATAGTGGGATAAGGGCAAGAAGATGATTATGATGATGAAAGAATAAGGTCTTATTTGAAAGGCAAAATGTGTTTATAATTGCAGCCCTCAATGATGATAATCAGTCCAACAATGTTGACGACACTTGTAAAACCAGGAGACAGAGAGAAGTGTGACTTCAACTGCGTCGAGAGAATCTGGGTGGGCGGCAGTGCAGTTTCTGCAAATCTACAGGAAGAAGTAAAGGTAAATCGTCATAACCATACTTGAAAATACTGGGACGGAAAAGAGTGTTTGCATCATCTCTGGGTACCTTTAGTCTGACATTCTGTGATTCATTTCCGATATTCATTTCTAATGCCAATCAGGCCAAAGAAAAAGATGGATGGACTGTGTAAAAGATGACATGAGTAAGAAAGGAGTAAGTGTTGATTACTTCTGACAGAGGGAAATGAAAAGAACACATGTGCAGGGAAATGATGATTTCTGGTATCAATAAAATAAGTTAGCTGCCGTCCTAATTTCAATTTCTATGACTGAAGTTTTATTTTGTGCTCTAGTTGTAATAAATAACTATTTATCTAGTACTATCTTATCTCGTTACACCGGTCTTGCGGTAAAACTCAGTCAATGAAATAGGAAATTCTTATCAAACCCGATTCAACAAGGGTTATCATACATGTAGGCCGCCCATTGTTTGACGCATATTTAAATAGTTACCTTCTTTAATTTACTCTCTACCTACGATTTTTTCTAGAAAGTATCGCCAAAAACAGACATCAGGAATTCTTATGGCATGAGCGAGCTGACCAATCTATGTTTTACACACTACTTCTCTTCACCCCCCGAGTCCTGTGGGAAACCCATTGGATGTCTGCAGTACAGGGTAAGAACACGCTTCTGTTGTAACTTTGGTATATTACTCCTCACGAAAGCCGAAACCACAAATCATTGACAAAGGAAAATACCAACTTACGAGTATCTCCTGATATCTCACGATGGATGGAATAATGTTTAAGCAGATTCATGACAGATGCTGAGTAGTTAAACCACGGTAAGACTCTACTGGCCCTCACCGTCTGGTGCACGTCGAGGAAAGCATTCAATAACACTACTACATATGATCTTGGGTTGTTGCCCAGAAAGGGAGGAAACTGAGAATTCCTATAAAAATGTTTCTTTAATTCCAGTTGGTGGACGTAGAAACCGGCAGCGATATCAATGAGCCTTTTGTGAATGGCGAGCTATGGATAAAAGGGCCTGGATTGTTCAAGGTATGCATCAGACTGCATTTGGACCCTTGGGTCTAGTCAAGATCTATCATGATTACCGAATGGTTGGTCGCCAGGATGTGAACAACTGTAGTAGATTTCACGTTTACAGATACAACAGTTCAGAATCAGGCGTACTTCTATCAGAAATCCTTCTGAATTGTTTCAAGAAAATACGCTAGCATCAAGCCTAAAGAAAATCTTATCTTTTTTTAGGGTTATTACAACAATCCAGAAGATACGAAAGAAGCATTTGCCGAAGGGGGATGGTTCAAATCTGGAGACCTCTTCTATAGAGATGCGAACTGGAACTTCTTTTTTGTTGAACGAATCAAGTTGCTGCTGAAGTACAAAAATCATCAGGTAAGACTTTAGCATCCATATTTTATACTGCTTCTGTTTCTGAACAAGAATGGCTATAGGAATGTAGAGCGACTGCAAGATGAACAGTCAATATATCAAAGGCATGGGACGTGGACGATTGGACTAGCGCAAGAACGCGATGGATAGCACAAGCTGAGCGAAATCGATCCAACAGTGGGTGAAGTCGGTCTGTGGATGATATGGATTTAGGGTTGGGCTAGATGATAGGTGTAGGGCTGTTGCCCATAATGCTGGAAAAAAACTATCGTATTGTGTTATTTCAGATATCGCCAGTGGAATTGGAAGCAGTGATCCGTGCACACCCGGGCGTGTTGGACGTGGCGGTGACCGGCGTGCCGGACGCCGAGTGCGGCGAGCTGCCCGTCGCTTGCGTCGTGCCCGCGCCGAGCGGCGCGCCCACGGCCCAAGAGGTCAAGGCCTTGGTCAGAGGTACTGGCACACAGCGTGGATAGAGCGTTCATTCACAAGAATAACAGCAGAACCAAAGAAGAGGACTAAGTTAGAACGACATCAACTCCGTAGGAAATCTTGCTGGAAGCTGACTGGCAGCTGATTAGGGGTCCATTTACAAGAATAACAGAGAACCAAATTATGAAGAGAATCAATAAAGAGAACTTAGTTACGTAGATAGAAATTTTAACAAGTATTTGAATACCAACATTATTTTTTCAGAATCACTAACGGACACTAAGCAACTGCGAGGGGGCGTGATATTCTTAAAACATCTACCCTTAACTGCGACAACGAAGCTTCACAGAAGAAAACTCAAGGAAATAGTGCTTACCATGAAAAGAGAATAGTTTTGATAGCAAACCCTTTAAAAACAATCAAAATCCATTATGGTTGCCTGTGATTTCATACAAATTTCAAAATGGCGACTTTTCGCGCCCTTGTGTATGATGTATAATTTCCAATTATTGTAACTTATAAAAATAAATGCGCAAATCATCTTCTAAACATTTATTTATCAAAATAGTCAATAAATGAGGCAAATAAAACCCTCTTTAAAAAACAATAAACAGTTAAAGTACTGAGAACGAGTCAATTTCATTTTAACAATTAAAAATCTATAATATTTTTATTATTGGGCTATAGTTTGATATGTCCACGGATCCGCGAAGCGTTTTCTTTTGGAGATTCTGAAAAGACGAAAGATTTTACATTATTTTTTCATACGCGCCTGGTAAATAGACAGATTAATTGGGAAAGAAGCATTGTTAGTTTGTGTTATGTATTATTGATTGATATTATTACATCTTATGGACAATATGCATATAAAATGTTCTTATTTGGACAGTAAACGGGTTAAAAGGATGAACAAAACGTGGTTGTTTAGTTAGCTTTGTATTTTAAACTAGCTGCCGCCCGCGGCTTCGCTCGCGTGGTACCCGGATAAAAAATAGCCTATATGTTAATCCAGTGCATGTACTATGTATATTCCAAGTTTCATTCAAATCCGTTCAGCCGTTTAGGCGTGATTGAGCCACAAACATCCAAACATCCAAACTCACAAACTTTCGCATTTATAATATAACTAGATGGCAGCACAGGTAAAGTTAGTACGCGCTATCGTTGCGTTTTGAGCTTTACGCCGGTAATTTCAAGCAAACTAAGACTTTTCAATTTTATAATATAAGTAAGATTCTTATAATAAATAATGTTTTTACTATAGGTACCTCTCGGAATTATATCTATTGTGTGTGTTCGTGGTTTAGTGGACGCGTGCCTTTATAGTTTAGCTGTTAGATTACAACGTATGTTTTGTTATAGTCATGTTGATATTTTATACAAGTACATTCGTTAGGGTAATATATACTGAAGCACTATAAAAGGTTTAATTGACTTACCCTTTTAAAAATGTTTGCCATCAACAAATTGGTTTTCTTAATATCCTCCTTTTTAGCTTCCTCCTTCTTCTGAACTACTTCCGGCAGCGATTTGTAAATATTCTCAGAGTGTTTCTTCATGGCACGTTCACTTATGAATTTTGGTGCAGCTGAAACAAGATGTTCATTTAGGTATCCCACAGAAAAATCTGAATAAATAACAAAGACAGTTACTGTCATATAGTTTTGCCCAATTTATTATTATATAATTAGTACGGCACAACCAATTGCACTAACTAAATCAAAAAACAAAATAAGCAATACAATACAATATTGTGTCTCTACAGTTATGTGGGGTATCAGAAACTACAGTAATAACTATGGTACCACAACACCCAGACCCGGAAGATATATTTGCAGAACATGCAAACATTTACCGCGGGATCGAACACTCACCTCGCCATACAGGAGTCGTCATATATTACTGACAGGGCTGGTGGTGCAGAGGCAGAAGCCCCGCCTTCGTATCCCAAGATCGACCAATGGATTCCTCTGCTCGAATAATGTATGTGCGCTATACTAGTACTCTCAAACGGCGAAAGAAACATCGCGAGGAAACCGGCATACAGTAAATTTTATTCGAAAAAATTGTGTGCACGAAAAGTTAGTTAGAGGCGCACTTCGATCATTACACCACATTGATTTGAAAGAACTGGTGACCAGAGTAGTTACGCCGCTTCTGCCTTATAAGCCAGCCTCACTCCTGCGCCAACAGACGTATCGCAGCCGAGTCGAGGTCGTTCACATCTCACAGCTGTGCCAGCGTCAATGGTACTTACGCCGCTTCTGCCTCATATGGCGGCCTAACTCCTGCGCCAATTGACGTATCGCAGCCGAGTCGAGGTCGTTCACATCTGACAGCTGTGCCAGCCGCATTGACAGGAGCTCGCGTTGGGCTGCGCGCATGTTTGCTCTGCAAAGTTTATGACAATGTGTTAAGTTTTTTCATGGTATTACCCCGTCGAGCACCGAAAATTTTAGGAGAATAATTAAAAATTAGATCTTAGAGTTGTTCATAAAGCAAGCCAAGTAAATGAGACTTTCTTAAGATGTATGTTTGTGTCTCAACCTCACCGGAGGCTGATCGGATTAAAATGATATTTGCAGCAAAGGTAGATGCGATTATTGCAATAACACATTATACTTTTTATATGGGTGGGTACAACGCAAGCGAATGGTAGTAGCAAATTAGCAAGTAGCAAGCTTTGGTATTATAATGTGCCGGTTAGCAGCTACTTGTCATAGGATCTCAATGAATTGAAATGATGGATTCAAAACAATTCTGGATTAAAACTCACCAATCCCGGTTACTTCATTACGTTTACACGTCACCGGAGCACCTATGAATTAAATTTTCAGTCTCTACAAAGAGATGAACTAGCTGTACTTCATTGGGGGTCTCTTTTACCAAATGTTTTATAATATTAGATACTTGTAATGACATACGGAGCCGAAACGTGGACACTCCCAGTACGACTAGAGCACCAGTTCAAAGTCGCTTAGCGAACTATGGAGTTCGAAGTTTCTCTGAAGGGATCCGTAACGATGTTATGACATAGCTCAGAGAATTAACAAACTGAAATGGCAATGGATTAGTTTTATCTGCCGAAGAACCGGTAATCGCTGGGGTAACCGAGAGAGGGGTTAACGAAATTTAGGACGCCCTCCGGCTAGGTGGAGTGACGATCTGCAAAAGGCTGCTGGCAGAGACTGGATGCGTCAAGCCGAAGATAGGGCGCGATGGCGCTCATTAGGGGAGGCCTATGTCCAGCAGTGGATTGCTATATGCTGATGATAATGATGAGATACCTATTGGATTGGCAGGTAATTAAACTACTTCACCAAATACGAAATGATACCTCTTTGATATTCATACATGTTATTGCAACCTCCCGTGCAAGTCGGCGTGTGGACAACTATCATGCTCAATTTCGGACTTGTGCAACGATCTTCATTTCTGAAGTAAGAAAAATTGGTGAGTTTTATTCATAAGAAACCTAACAGAAGCTTTTTATAGAGCGCTCATACCACAAAAATCCAAAGTCGATTTTTGATTGGTCAGCTGAAGCACCATTTCGTTTATTTACGACTTCCGATTGGATGTGTTATGCTATTGGCGCCAAAGTTAGGTACTATATTTGAAATTCTTACCTAGAATTGCTGATGATTCGCATACAGGTTTGTCGCTCAGAGCTCTTCGTGATAAAATCAGGTCTATTCTGTTCCAAGTACTCTCTAACTGTGCAACACGCTTGGGACTTCCTCAAAAACTCCTCCATGCTCGAAATCTCGCTCTCGTTCGGAAGACTTCTAGATCGACAAGGCTTGGCCTCTTGAGGACTACATGGCATTCTGCTCTTGATCTTATCACACATTTCTTGGAATGGAACATTGCAGTAGTCCTTCTTCTTCGCCGGCACTTTGACTACAACGTTTTTTAGTTGGCGTTTATTGTCGCACACGGTTTCTTCGCTAATGCTTTCACTTGCTTGTAGTATAAGGTTGTACGCGACAGCCTTCTTCTGAATCTTGTCGCATTTTTTGTGCCCTTTACATTTGTGATTTCGACAGGAGCAATGGTGAACACGTCTGCATTGCTCGCAGTGCGCTGACGTACTGGACGATATGTCGCATTTCTTCCCGCAGTAAGCCTTACAGCGTTTCTGATGATACCTTTCGCATTCCTTCTTTATTTTGTTGAGGACTTTGCATGTCGCGGAGTCGGAGGATGTTCCGGGTATGTCTGTTGATTGTGGGCAGTCAGATGACTCCGTGGTGGAAGGTTTTAATGGCTTTTGACAGCATTTTTCTGGTTTTTGGCGGGGCTTTTCTGGCTTTTGGTAGGGCTTTTCTGGCTTTTGACTGGGGTTTTCAGTTTTTTGACAGGGCTTTTCGTTCTTCTTTTGCGGCGATTTCTTTTCTGGTTCTTCGCAAACTTCCTTATTTGAACTTTCGGAGGTTATGCCCTGATTGTCGGTGCGGTCCGTTGAATCCTCCGTTTCTAAGAGGTATTTGAGTACATTCATTATTTCTTTAAAGCATTTCTTTCTTTTGGTCTTCTCGAAATCGTTCTTTGAGTATTTGTTAGTGATGTTTTGGATCATTTCTAGAATGGGATCTTTTTCAGTTTCGCTTTCAGATATCTGGCACTTGTCAGACAGTCTGTCACTGTCTGTTTCGCAGATGTTTTTACTAGTGCTCGGCAAGTTGCAAGCATTCTGTTTATCCGGTGCTTTGAGCTTCCGATCATTTTCTCTGGGCGTCCCAGAGCATGAGCTAGAAACGTCTTTTTGTATTCCGATTTCTTTTAAATTCTTCTTGTCACAATTTTTATTACAATCTTCCTTATCGCCTGAACAACCGCACGAACATTGAATTGATGTACTCTTTTTGCGTTCTTTGCAGTTTTTCTTACAGTTTTTGATGTTACCATCGCAGCCGCATGAGCATCTAACGCTAACCGAATCTTTTTCTGCAGGCAAAGTTATTTTACGCTCGATACAATTACTATTACATTCACCCTTGTCACGGCCACAACCACATGAACAACTCGAAATTTCCGATTCCTTTACAACAGATAAACTTGCTTTAGGCTCATTACAAATACGATTACATTTATCAATGGTACCAGAACAACCACATGGGCATTCATCTGAGCGTTTCTGACATTTGTTACATTTATCTTTAGCGAGTAAGCATCCACAGGAACACAATGATGTCAAGCATTTTTTGCGCTCGTCACAAAGTTCGTTGCAATCTTTCACGTTTCTAGCACAACTGCATGAACATTTTGGACTATTTGGCTTAGAACACTGAGTTTCTTTTTCAACAGACGCTTTTTTAACAGGGGTTATTTCGCATTTGTTGGTTTTCAGCTTTTCATTGCATTTATTTTCATCGCCTCTTTCTTTTGCTGGAGGCTGAACACATTTATCTAAATTAACTGGTGTAACACATTTCCCGAAATTATCTGTATCGGTATTCGCTCGTTTAAAAGGCTTTCGATCATTGACTGGACTCGTTTTAGGAAATGTGTTGAATGTAGGGTCTTTGGCAGTAAGACAAGTATTCACTGTGCAAGAACTTTTGAATGGATCTTTTGGCATTCCAACGTTATTACTGTTATGATCAGTTTCCCCACTGGAAGGACGACTTGTATTGTATTGGACACCTTTAGAACATTCCTCAGTTAAGCATGTGCCCTGTTCAGTCATTTCATGCTTCTCTGTGCCAATGCACTGGCCAACCATTTCTTCAGGTTTGTTCTTCAGTTCGTTTGAACCGATGCTGACCATAAGAGTCATGTTAGTCCCTTGTATTGGTATTGTGTATTTTTCTGAGTGCTCACTGCCAGACCCCTGATTGTCGTTTTTAGTTTCAAAAGTTTTTGGTTTCTCTATGCAAGCATTATCATCGTCAAAAAGTTCACCAATTTCTTTAGACGTACCAGATGATTTGGACGAACCGCTATTGCAAGAGGTTTCTACAGTTTGCTTGCAGGTAAATACATCGGTTAGCGATGGTTTGGAAACTGCTCTGCAATGCTCACTTACAATGTTCGCGCAGTCAGTGACAATGTTGATATCAGACAGAGAGGGTTCAGGTATCCGCGGATTGATACTAATTTCAGTTTGAAGCCATCTAGTTGCTTCATAAACTTTACTGGGGACATGAGAAACTTTGCTGGAACATTCCTTGCGAGAACATTTCGTGCTTTCGCAAGATAAAGGCGGGCTATGGTCGCTTGATCTTCGACGAAGCATTTTTAGCAAGAAGTTAGTCTGTGACGATTTGGTAGTTGTTTTCATACAGCAAACAATTTGTGGGCTGCTATTTCTAGTTGGATCATCTGTACATTGGGCTACCGTAGGTTGTTTAGGTGAGTCTCTGTTCATGTTTTTACGAGGCGAGATATTTCGACTACGGCATGATGAGTTAGATGACGTTTCTTGATTTCCTTTAGCCAGTCTTGAGCATTTGAATATCAGGCAGTTATTTGGTACATCTTGTATTGTTTTGTTGTTGCACAAGCAAACATACTTTATATCACCAGTGGAATCATCTGTTACCATTTTGGCTATGCTTTTCGGAGAATTTCTTTGGTCTACTCTTGCAGACGCTTTGTCTATCGGGGATGGATTTTTCTTTTCGCATGATGTATCGTCACATCGACTGAGGTTCACTTGAACTGAACTGTCTATGAGGCACGCTTTGGACTTCGATGAATGATGCGGACAGCAACAGTAATGTTCTTTGCTGGTTCCTGGCTTATCCATATCTTTCAAATCGCATTTCAATCGTTTTTTCAAATTCTGCTTGTTCTGATCAGAATTGCCAGAAGATAAAGTAAATACTGAATGGCTTCTTTGACTTCTTATAGGGACAAATCTGTCTGTATCTCGACTTGAATTAGGACCGCCTTCTAGTTTGCTAGCGTCGCCTGATCCGTCATCATAGTTATTCCTCGTCAAATCTTTTATCAAATCCTTGAGTCTACTATTTACTTTTGGATCAGGTCTTATTGGAGCCCTAATAGCGCTGTCAGAACAAACCAATTTCTGCTTCAAAAACATCTCTTTATCTTTCAAATGTCGTTTATAATTCTCCTCTCGTTTGAGAGCATCTATATACAACTGATAAAGTTCCTGAGAAGATGTTTTGATGAATACATTGTCAGAGGAAGATTTTTCTTTGTGGGACAGGTCAGAATCGGTGTTGGAACTGGTCAGATTCTTCATCAGATTAGAGGATACGAGTTTTTCGCTATTTGACGCAGTAGGAAGGTTTGGAGCGCTTTGTGACGTAGAAGCTATTGCTCCAGCATTGAACTTATCATTTCTCAAGATGGATTTCTTAGGTCGTTTTAATTTCTCAGCCGAATTATCAGAAGTACTCGTCGTTGTGTGGTTTCGTTCGCCTAGACCTAGCTTTTTGCTGCTAAAACTCAGGCCAGACAGAAACTCACTACTGCTTTCGTCATCTCTGTATTTAGATTTGAGTAATCGTTCACAAACTTGCTTGATCAGCTGTTTTCTTAGGTTTGTATCATCACCACCTTTTTGCAATGCTGCTCTGAGAATATCTATGCTTTTTTCTAGATCTTTAGTGAAGGAGTGTTTCGATCCCTTGCTAGAGTCTGTAGTGAGGAGTCCACTAGATTCTAAGCTGGATTTATTTCCTGCTGTGGTACCTGAGCGTTCATTGGCTGCCATTTGATTCTGGTTGTACATATGACCAGGCATGTATTCAAAGCTCTCAGCTTCAGACAATTGCTCTCCACTTTTCTCTTGTACTGATATGTTCTCTTTATTAACTTTTTTCTTGGACATCAACTTCTTCCTGGCCATTCGTAACTTCCTTCGCCTATTCTGTCTTCTTAAAGTGTTCAAGCTGATCAGTACTGGAATCTTTTGAGGAATGGTTTTAGATGGGTCTTTTGATTTGTTTAAAGATGTCTGCATTTCCTTATCCATTTTGACCCCGGGCGATGCTGTTTCAGCTACTTTTTCTGGTGAAACACTTACATCCTTCTGATTATTATCTACAGATACTTTACCATCTTTTTCAACATTAAAAGAGATATGTTTCGTCAAATTAACGTTTATAGTCTGCGGTGTATTATTTTCTGAGCTGTGGGGCACATTGACTTCGAGATAATCAACATCCTTCTTGTATATCTTAGTACTTTTCTTCCCTACACCTTTTTTTGGTTTTGTTTTAACATCACTGTCATCTAAAGGTGTAGAATGTGCAGTGGGTGGTTCTAAGACACTGTCTAATTTAGTATCATTGTTAGAGTATTGTTGTTTTAAAGCTAGTCTTTCTAAAGTGCTAAGACTTGATGCAGAGGTTTTTCTGTCACTTTCATTGGCATAGCCAACGTCAGCGAGTGAGTCCCATTCAAGTTTACGCTGAGATGTAATGCTGCTTGTTGGGGAGAGTGGTTTGTTTGTTGATGAGTCCAGAATGTCAAAGGCTGGAAATAAATGTTATTAGGTGTATTATTGCGAATATTGACTGGGGACACTTTGCATCTAACAAAGTTGCTAGACAATGGTGATTGCAATGTGAACTAAAGATTGCAATGACACCATGAGATTGCAATTGCATAGGTAAATCAGTAGTTTACTAGCTTTATTCATGGACCCATAAACAAAGTCACACAGGTATCCGTAAAAAAACAGCTTGTGAGGTTTGTGTGTCCATCAATCATGGCATAACAGCTGATCCAATAAATATAAAACTTGGAATACCATATAACTTTCTATCTAGGCATCATGGTCAATGAAGATAAGGGTGGAAATTCATTTATTACAGTCATCTCAATCATTTCAAGCACATATTTTCCATCCACCCTCAGGCAGAGTGATTATTACATCAAATACTTACATTTTTGTGAATTGTTTCCATAAGATTTGACAGATTCATCATCTGAATTCTGAGTGGCATCCTGAGGTACTTCTTCAGTGATGATAGGAGGAGACACAGACTCAGATTTTGTCTTTGAATCTTCTTCCTGAAGTAAAAAAAAAGAGAAACATTACTACCTCTTTTGACTGCCTCTCTGACTATACATATAACCTAGGTAGGTACATTATAAATTTGAGTTCCACTGGATCTTGAAACACGTGCATGGTCACAATTGGGATGGGTGACCGCAAGTGGCATTACGAGCTGAGCACTTCCGTGCTTCGGAGGGCATGTTAAATTGTCGGTCCCGGCTTTTAAGTCGTTAAGCCATGACGGAGGCCTTTAGGCGGCCTAAAAACTCCGTCACAAGAGCTGGCCGCTAGCTCATACGAACTTACTTACTTTATTAATGCATATTTTAATTAAAAATTAGTGCAAGTGCCATATTTCGTTATGCATATTGACTGAACAAGCAGCCTTGCAAGGTCAGGATTCACATTGCTTGCAGTTTGCATATTTTCCTCGGGTAAGGTATGTGTTGACTAAGCCAACATTTGCCTCACATGGATGCCTCATGAGGCTACTTGGCCAGTCAGTATCCAACTATTGTGTTTTGCGAAATAACTGCCCTGATTCATGTAACCTACATACCATAGGTTTAACGTGGATTCCTAAACTTTCTAACAAGGCAGACCCAGTCAATATTGGTTTTGTAGGTTTAGCATGGTACTGGAACAGAGAAGTAAACATAAATAGTATATTTTTACTGACCAAGGGCTTCAGTATTATCTGTTGCTTGAATGAGCTCTAGGTTCAAATTCGAAATAGTTTGCTTACATTTTTTGTCACAAATAATGTTTTATCTTTTAAAAATTTGCAAATGATTAATACCTGTGATGAACACGGATCTGGTACTGAGCATCTGATAGAAATTCTACACAACTCCTGCGAAGAATCGCTTTTTTTCCCACCAGAATCTGAGGAATCGTTCTCGGACTTCATTCTTTGCCAAAACGTACCAGAAGTGTCTTTCACTTCATTCTGAGCTGTTGATAAAGAAAAATACTGCTCTAAATCCCGCTTCCTCCCAAACTTTTTGTAGTAGTCCAAAATTAAAGAATTCACAGCTGCACTTCCAGAATTAGTATCAGCGGGAGCCGTTGCGTGGGCTTGGATTTCCTCTTCATTACTATCCATATTTTACACAAAAATTGAGTGATAATACCTGTAAAATAACTAAAACATCGTAATTTTTACCATAACGGTTTCGATTCAATCTTTTCTTTTCAAAAATTGTTTGAAGTTTTTCACCAAAAACAAAACAAACAATGCCATCAACCAACACCAATCAAGCCACAGACAACATAATTAAGATTTTTTTTACGCGTAAGTTGTGTAAGGTTTGCACTGAGGGTTTGCACATACTTTTTGCACGTGGATGAGATAGTTAATTTATATGGCGTAACAAGTCGTAATTGACCGGTGTAATGGTCAGTTGTCGTGTAATATGTTCCTAGGTCTTAGAAGTTAGATCAAAATGTATGGTTCAACCTCATTATCTTAATTATTTATATTATTTTTTGGTGTTTTAATTTAACCTTTTCTATGATTTATCATTACTTACTGCCAGTGTCATTAATGGTTTTGATATCGGAAGTTTGATATTTTGATGTAGGTGACATTGACACCTCTCAGCTGCTATTTATCAATGTCAGGATATTGTTTCGAGATGTCAGGCCAGCCAACGAGTCACAGATTAGTAAGTTGTCTAACGAGCTATAGGATTTGCTAGGAAGGAAGAGAAGAGAATTTATTTTCTAACCGAATAAAACAAGTAGAAGTGCATAATTATTTTGAAATTATTAAACAACAAATAAGTGAAAATGTCTCGACAAACATCTAGGCTAGACGCCAAAAAAGTCGTAAGTACAAGACCACAAGACTTTCTATCTCTAAGCAACAATGTTGACTACCTATCTACAATTGGATCTGCCAATCCTGTTTTTATTAATTTACTACGATTTTTCTCAGAACTCTGAGCTACTGACGCTCACTTACGGTGCCTTGGTATCGCAAATGCTGAAAGAGACCGAAAATCCAGAGGACGTGAACAAACAACTTGAGAGAATTGGCTACAACATGGGCGTGCGGCTGATTGAGGATTTCCTCGCCAGAACCACCTCCAACCGGTGTATGGAGATGCGTGAAACGGCTGATAAACTGCAACAAGCTTTTAGGTACAGTCAGCGTCAAATTAATATGAGCGTCTAGAGTAGTCAAAATGATCTGATAATCATAAAAGCAATTTGATATACGCAGTTCGAATCATCATATTGTTGTAAGCACTCAAGGTATTCAAAATCCATTCAGCCGTTGGGGCGTGATTGAAGCACAAACATCCAAACATTCTCACAAACTTTCGCGTTTATAATATAAGTAAGATATTTCTATTAGCATTCTAATTGTTGATTCACTGTCAATTCAAAATTAAGCACTATACACTGTACAGCAAAGTTTTATTAGTAATTAAATTACCAATGAATTTGAATCTCAATTCATTATGTTCAACTTGTGTTTGACATACTTTCCAGGCTCTACCTGAACATGCAGCCAACAGTCACCAACTGGAGCAGTTCCGGTGATGAGTTTTCTCTGGTATGGGACCAATGCCCGCTCTCGGAATGGGTTGAGATGCCAAATAACAATGGCTTGAAGTATTGTGCTCTCGTGCCGGGCGCTATACGAGGGGCTTTGCAGATGGTACAGTTAGAGGTTCAGTGTTGGTTTGTACAGGTAATTTTTCAAAACTATTTTAGTTTTTGTTTATACTTTATCTATATGGATAGTAAACATATAATTATTTTTCGATGTAAAAGGAGTGAGTGCTGAGATGACGAGTGATTGGAGGAAATAGAGGAGGGAAACATGGTGTTTAATTATTTTTCGACTAGAAAAATTGGTTTCAACTACCAAGTTACTCTATTTCCAGATATTTTATTATGATGTATACCTAAATGAGAAAGCTATATATTAATATTGAATCAGACATGGTGGTATGCCTGAAACTATTAAGGGATTAGCAGGTCTAAAGTGGTGTTTCAGGACTTGAAATTATTATAATCAAAGGCTGCAAATGTAAAGCTTGAAATACCGCCATCTACCGATTTCTACGCGAACTGCGTATAAAATTAAAAGTGAAACTATGAGCTTATAGTTCCTCCACATGGCGTTAGATGTCTTTTGTCTCAATTCCATTATTTTTAGGGTTCCGTACCTGAGTGGTGCCAACGGTACCCTATTACTAAGCCTCCGCTCTCCGTCCGCCCGTCTATCAGCGGGCTGTATTTCATGAACCGTTATAGGTGAAGAGTGAAATTTTCAGTGTATATTTTCTATTGCCGCCATACCAATAAATAATTAAAATAGACATTTATGTACCATACATTTGCAATGGCACGGAACCCTTCGTGTGCGAATTTGACTCGCACTTTACAGATTTTTATTGTTTCAGGATCAACTGAAAGGCGATGCTGTAACCGAGCTGCGAGTGAAGTACATCAAGAGATTAGAAGATGCTGTACCAGCTGGGGAGGATTAATCTGTTACTACCTATATTTATTTATATTATTTACTCTCTCTAAGGTATTTAGTGTCGGGATACATCAGGCCAAATTTCATCACGTTCTGACGTAAACAAAACGTAAGAAAGATCAGCCAACGAAAACGTTTTCGTGCGTTCAGCCTGGTTTGAAACACACCTTATTGTATATTATCTTTTAAAACGCGCTAAAAAAAGATGGCGGCCTGGTGATTAAAAAACTACAACAATATTATATGAAAAAAGAAAATCAAGTTCCGAAAGAAAGGAATATGGGGTTAAAATAAACTATCGCCTGTCCAAGTTTAAACTTTAAGAAAAAAAAATCCTATGTACCTAGTACTACATGCTTAGGTCAATGACTTGGGTAAAGTGGGATGGCCAAAAAGGCCTTGACTGTTGATTAAATGTTAATCCAGCACATGTACTGTGTATATTCCAAATTTCATTCAAATCCGTTCAGTAGTTTTTGCGTGAAAGAGTAACAAACATCCATACATACAAACTTTCGCGTTTATAATATTAGTTAGGATTAGAGATGGGCGGGTGGGTAAAAATTCGGGTGGGTAAAATAGGAAGGAAAGGGTAAAATAGGTAAAAATTAAAAAATACCCATTTATACCGGGTATTTTTTATTAATGCCGGGTAAAAATTCGACCTGTATTTTAAATTTTTTTTTAACCGATTGCCTAGATCCACCTACCCGTCCGTAACCGTACCGTAACGAAAACGATTTTTCACTCACCTTTTGTTTTGTTTATACAGAAATTCACAATTCAAAGAATATTATAAAGCTGCAGTGTTTGTTTGTTTGTTTGTATGAACGCGCTAATCTCTGGAACTACTGGTCCGATTTGAATGATTCTTTCAGTGTTGGGTAGTCCATTTATCGAGGAAGGCTATAGGCTATGTTTTTTTTTCAAAATTAGGGATCAGTAATAAAACTGCTATTTTGTAACACAAGGTGCAAAATCGAAAACCTATTTTTGCGTGCGCTGCAAAAACTATTGACGATAGAAAAAAATGATGTACTACGGGGTTGTAGATCCCATTAAGACCTACAAAAAAGTCCGCGAGAACATATATCTAGCTATCATGGTTTAATCACAATAACCGATTTTGTGTTCAAAATAATTATTAAATCGTCTGAAGAAAAAAAACTACGTTAAATATGTATCGTAATATTGATCTTTATCGAAATTAAGCATTATGTTATCAAGAGTATTTATGAAGAAGTAAAAAACTTTTTGTTTCATCTCAATCGGATATTTCGTTTAAAAGTTATCACGTGTGTAAGATGTTAAGAGTTGGTACCTATTAATGAGTTATGGGCCATAGTCTATTTATTGAGGGAGGCTATAATATAGGCAATATTTTATCTCGGAAACGAGAAAAACGCGGGTGAAACCGCGGGGCACAGCTAGTAAACAAATATAAAATAATAAATAAATAGTGGCGGACATTCTAACACAGCAACATCTAGCCCCAAACTAAGAAAAACTTGTAATATGGGAACCAGATGACTTCTTCTTCTTCTCGTGTCGATGCTTCGTTAAATGTTTTTAGAGTAAAAGGTGGCCACCTCAATCGCGCTATCTGTAGCGGCATTGAGGTCATCCCTTGTGCAGGTGGTTGGACACAGGGGGCACACCAGCAGGTGCGGCATGGTTTGCGCCGGAGCACCGCAGTCGCATTGTGCCAAATTAGGCTCCCTAAATCTCCATTCGCACATGTTGAATCTGCAACGACCAACTTGGGTGCGGAGCCGATTTAACGACTTCCAGACTAGCCATGGCAGAGCGTGTCCTGGTGGTAATTTTTCCTGCGGGGTGATAAAATTAGGAGGTGGGGGTTTTTTCTCCTTCCAAAGCTTATACTTTGCGGAAGCCGGATGGTCATTTGAAGCCTGTGTGAAACGCTGAAAGCTTTTGCGGCTTTTGAGGCGAGCTTCAGGTATTTCGTGCCCATACAAAGGATGTCGGTTATCACTCTCTTGCTTGGATTTCTCCATTGAACTAGCTACATCCCGTCGCACGCATGGTGGTGTGATACCTGCTGAAGAATATAGCATGTTGAGAGGAGTTGGCTTGAGACACCCAGTAATTATGCGACACGTTTCGTCGAGCGCTACTTCAACGAGTTTGGCATGTGCAGACATGTGCCACACTGGGCACCAGCGGAGAAGCACAGCGCCATACCAGTAGAACGTAAAACGTCTGGCGCTGCTCCCCACTTGGTAGATGTTAGATGCCGTAGTAGACTGTTGCGAGAGCCGACTTTCATCTTTGTCTTTTGACAGTGTGGTTTGTAACACAATTATTTGTCCAGTGTTACGCCAAGATACTTTGGATAGCGCTCACATTGGATGGTAACTCCTTGCCACGTGATGTTGAGAGACCGATCAGCCTGGTGGCTGCGCAAGTGGAAAGCGCAGGCTTGAGTTTTTGATGGATTGGGTTTTAGACCATTTGCATCGTAGTAGCCTCCTAGTTCTTCAAGGGCGACGATCAGGTTCTCTTCCGCCTCTTCAAAGGTTTTTGTCTGGGTGGTCAAAGCTAGGTCGTCCGCGTATAAGAAACGGGTTGTATTTGGGCTGCTAGGTTGATCGTTCGTATACAAATTGAACAGGGTTGGTGCAAGGACACTCCCTTGGGGAAGTCCGTTTTTGACGCTGCGCCATCTACTTTTTTCCGTAAGAAGGTGAACTTGAAAGCGGTGGTTACGAAGCAGTTCACCAAGTATTTGAACAAACCCAAGATCGTTGGTCAAATCTTCAACTTTTCCTAGGAGTTTTCAGATGTTTACGGTATCATAAGCAGCAGTTAGGTCAACTAAAACCATGCCTGTTATATTATTCGTCTCAAAGCCGTCCTCGATATGTTGGGTGAGTCTAAGAGTCTGCCCACAACAGACTTTTCCGGGTCTAAATCCTGCTTGTTCGTGGATCAGTTTTGAATCCACAAGTGGTGTGAGACGGTTGAGGAGGAGTCTCTCAAACAGTTGGTACAGGTGACACAACAATGAAATGGGCCTGTAGCTTTTAGGGTCATCGTGAAACTTCCCAGGCTTTAAAAGTGCCACATCCTTTGCTCTTCTCCACATTTTTTCCACCAGATGACTGATAAAATACTTATATACTTTTTGTTTGTAAATACGTTAGAACACCCAGACACAGAACAAACATCTATTATTCATCACACAAATATTTTTTCTGGGTGGGGATCGCAGCCACAACCTTCAGCGCAAAGGAAGAGCTACTACCAAGTGACCTGTGAGGCCAGTCAAATCATTATAGCTAATTAGGAATAAAAACTAACAAATAAAAGCATATATAATTAGTTGTACCTCAAAAAAAGATGCATTGAATTTTTACCCGGTATTAATTCGAAATGGGAAGGTAAAAATGGGTATAAATGGGTAAAAACCCAAAGGTCGGGTTTTTACCGGGTAAGCGCCCATCTCTGGTTAGGATGCTTTGTATAAAAAAATAGGTACGTGATTTTGGGTTTTAGTCTAAAACCTCACCAAGTATACCGGGGGGAAGGGGGGAGTTTAAAAGTTGCTAAAAAACATCACGTGATTGATGGACGACCCCCATGTTACGGCGCGTGCTAAATCAGGCGATAAGTTGTGACGTATGTTATTGTTACTTTATTATTAAAATTATTGTTTATATTTTCCGAGTAGACACAACTTAGGTCTGTACCTACTTTGCATATTATTAAAAGTTAGAAGTTGAAGAGAGATAATTTGAATTAGTCGTTTTAATGTTATAGGAATAATTAGAACATTTAGTGCTAAGTCCAATCTTAGATTTATTATCAGTATACATATAGGTCAGCCTACAGTGCAGTCAGCAACGTAAGTTGTAACAGTTTGTGTTTTTTAAAACACCTTTTCATAATTGTTTAGAAAAAATGATAAAAATTGTTAGCGAGTCAAGGCATTCAAATATACACATAATTTTGATTATCGTGTTACGGAGAGAAAGAAAAAAACATCATTTGTTAATGAACTTCTGTTAGGTACTGACTGTAGATATAAGTACCTAGATAGGTATGGATAGACCTCATCATCACCTTATTATCAGCCCACTGCAGGGCATAGGCCTCCCCCAATGAGTTGTTATTATATGTTCTCCTTGACGTAGCCAGTCTCCTTAGGATATGTCTAAAACTGCGTAACTAAGAATACTTAGTAATAGGTATCAATGTTACTACTTAACCAAATTTTATTAGGTCAGTGACCCAGTGGCCATGTGGCTCAATAGATAAGGCATAAACAGATCAACCATGTGTAGCATTCATTTTTGTATGTATGTTATTTATTTTGAACCCGATGTTTGGAAATTGGATGTTTGGAGATCTAAGGCAAGGCTTTTTTGTATTATTTAGCTAATTCCAAATACCTGTATATGTGGATAGATAGAAGTATTTTGGTCAAAATTACCTATGCACGTATGATAATTATAAAATAATGCATCTAAATAAACAAATGATTCTATACTACTTCAATTGTTTCATTGATTTCGCTCGTTGTACCCGGATAAAAAGTAGCCTATATGTTATTCCAGCACACGTATTATGTATATTCCAAGTTTCATTCAAATCCATTCAGCCGCTTAGGCGTGATTGGGGCACAAACATCCTCGCAAACTATTACATTTATAATGTAGTAGGATCTATTCACCTACCTTTTCTATACGGGTTGGCGGTCTATTTTAAGAGATCCTCTTGTGGTACATCTATGACGTCAATGACACTAAAATGTACAATACCTACTCGATTGAATGAGCCACATTCGTTAGGAGTAATAGTGTGCTATGTCCACAATTACACCATGTTACAACTCAACTTTTATGTTGTTGAGGTTGCACAATAAACTGCAACTCAAGCTTGATAAAAAAATACGATGCCAAAATTGTGTTTAGGTACATAAGTACATAAAAAGATGTCGTGTGACGAGAAGAGTGTTCGATATGAATTTGGAAGGATATGTGAGTAGAGGTAAACAAAAAAGAGGAAATGGAAGATACATGTTGTGCTGACCCCACATAAAGTGGGATAAGGGCAGGGAAATGATGATGATGATGAAAAAACCTACTTAATGGTCCCTTGTTTTTTCCATTCCCTATGGCCTATGATTTCACCATGCTGTCATTTCAAAAACATTTTATTAAATTTGACCAACTTTTGCTGTCCCGACTTTTTCTTTCGATACAATGAAATGATCCTTACAAGTACCTGCCTAACTGTGTCGATTGCCTAGCATAATAAATTTGACCAACTTTTCCTGTAGGTATCTACATACTTATCTCTTTTGGTTTTGGATATCCCCATACTATCCCAGTAAAAAGAAACACTACTTAGAACCAAGCACCTACATACTTGCATACTTCTACTGATAGTGTCACTTGTTCTTTCGAACCAGTGCGGTGAAAGGATTTAAAGTACACTTCAAAGGCTCCTTTCGTGCAGTTGACACATGTTATCGAACATTTTATGTTAGAACAAGTAGCTCGATCTTGACTACATCGTCTGCCCAGTGGGGCTAAAAAGTGCACTTTGAGCAGTTCGTCTATAGCAATTAATTTTTCGATTTTATAGCAAATCCTATGCGATTTCTGTAATTATTTTCGTAAAACTGTGCGAATCGTAGGTACTTAGGTGAATTGTACGCAATTCGATTCTGCAGCAGATTCATTTTTTGCCGTAAAATGGTCGGAATTTTGATAAGTCGTACGCAATTCAATTCAGCAGCAGTTCAGATAAAATATTCTTTCGTTATTTCGTATTCGTTCAGATAAGGTCTTCAGATCGGTGTGACTGAGACGGGCCGTCGTGGCATGTTAATTATTAGAAGAGCGACCGATCGAAACAAAGGATCAAGTGATCACTGTGATTGGTTGGGGGTTGCACCAACCCCCTAGGTCTAGGGCTCCTGTTTTTACCAAACTGCGAAGGAGGGTAATGTTTTATGGTTGGATTCGTAAGAATTGAATAAATTGACGTATTGATATTGATTTATTTTTGTGTACCTACCTACCTAGTTACAAGATTGAAAATTGGCTGGCAAATCGTTTAGATAAAAAATGTGATTCAACTCTAAAAAGCATACCATAAAAAAAGTTAAAAGTAGACATAGGTACTTTATTGAAATAACTACGATAATTTATAAACGTCTTAAATATACCTACGTTAAAGAGCATCCGATCCTTCCGATCCTAAAGTCGTGGGTTCAAATTCGTCTTGCATCAATGAATTTTATGTGCGCTAATACCAGTATTCTCAAACAGTGAAGGAAACCGGTATTTCGTAGAACCTCAAAATTTTGAAAACATAGTGTGTCGAATGCACGTAGGTAAATACCATTTGATGCGCACTTTAAATCCTAAACTAGTAGTAGTAATACGTATAATAATACGTTAAAACACCATCATCATCTACCTGCTAGTTCTTGCCCGTTATCTCATTCTATGTGGAGTCAGCGCAGTATGTTTTCTTCCACTCCCTTCTGTCAGCCGTCATCTCTAAGTCACTTCTTTGTACGCAATCCATCCAACTTTTATTTTGCCTACCTAGGTAGGTACCTATAGGTACCTACCTCTAAATCCATTTACATACTCTTATAACTCTCTTCGTAACATGAATTTCATTTCTCCTCATGACATGCCCATTACACTTTCAATCTTCCCCTCATACATACAGAACATCATACAGAATCAACATTGCCTAGGGATATTCCATTTCGAAATGATTTTCTTAAAAACTATTCGCTTTTTAGAAAATGTTTATACATGGAATTAAACCTCTTTTGTTCCATTTTCAAAATTCGTAAAAAGTGAAAAAATAGAACGCAATAAACAAAAGATAGAGAATGGGGACTCCGATTTAAATTTAACTACCTACGTTATTTTTTCCTAAGATTAATTAACTTTTATTTAATTATCAATAAGTGTTTTCTAAGTCATTTTTAATTTTAACGGATCTTGTGATATTCGTAATGTCATAGAACGTCGACATTTAAGCAGAGAAGAAACGATAAGAGCGATAGGCATGTTACAAGCCGGTGCTATCCAACGCGTGGTTGCCAATACCCTAAACACTAATCAAATCGTAATTTCTTGATTGTGGTCACGTCTTCGTATTACTGGAGATGTAAGAGAGCGCCACGCTGGAAAAAAACGAGTTACCACCCCTAGACAGGATCGTTTTCTCCAAAATTCCGCCAAGAGGGAACCCAATCTCACAGCAAAGCAGCTAGTGCAAAGGCTTCAGTCAGACCATCAGCTGTCAGTTAGCGACCAAACCGTCATAAGAAGGCTACACGAAGTCGGTCTTTATTCTCGTAGACCGCTTCATGTGCCAGCTCTACGATGGGGCAATCGCGGAAGGCGACTTCTTTGGGCTCAAGAACATTTGTTATGGAACAACGGTCAATGGACAATGGTTCTCTTTACTGATGAGTCTCGGTTTGGATTCCACCCCGATTCACGAAGAACACGTGTTTGGAGAGATCCAGGCAAAGAAAATCGACTCCAGCATCCACAAGAGGTCCATTCGTACCAAGGTGGGACAATCATGGTTTGGGTGGGGATTCGTATTGGCGCGCAAACCGAGATCATTTGGATAAGAGGCAGCATGACTGCACTAAAATACCGGAACGAGATCGTAGAGCCTGTGATCATCCCTCACAGAGTCCAAATTGGCCAGGAATTTCAGCTCATGCATGATAATGCCCCTCCACACACAGCGCGATTGGTATCAGCTGCCCTTCAGGAACATGATGTCGCGGTTTTGGACTGGCCTGCACAGTCACCCGACTTAAACCCAATTGAACACGCTTGTGACATGTTGCAGCGAATGGCTTTCAGCAATTTGCCATTAAATTTGACCACAGAAGATCAACTTTTTGCCATTTAAAAAGAACATGGGATCGCATACCCCAGCGAGACTTTGACACCCTAATTTTGAGTATGAATAACCGGTGCAGATGTGTTATCAACGTTAGAGGAGGCAACACCTATTATTAAATTGTAAAAATGAAATTTTATAAAGTCATGGCGACGTAAAAATAGTTTTAACACAATTTATCAAACCTTGTAAATTTTCTGATTTTTCGATTTTTTATTCCTACTTTAATTTTCATTAAAAAATATTATCAAACAGTTGTATTTTATTATTTTTAAAAACAACACAAAACAAAGATTCTTGCCATACCTAGTTTTCTTAAGAAGTTATTTTCAGTTTTTGTAAAAATCAACAAAATGTTGAATATCCCTAGACAATGTTGATGTGTGTACATACATACTATCACGCTCATATCCCTAATGGGGTGGGCAGAGCCACAAGTAAACATAAGAAAACCTGCAGCCACTTCTGATTCAAAGAACTTACCCTTCACCCCTAATTATGTCCCACTCATTTCGTTTACCCACATTACCCACTTTTCTTCCTAGACCTATAGATTTTATTTTTCCAAGTGATCCCAGTGATTCTAAGGAATAAAATATTTTGACTTTGACTTAGACTATTTTGTGTGGAATTAAAACCGCGTGGGTACCTATTTACCATCTTCATTGTATAGGTAGGTACTTAACGTAAGCACATATTGTATTCTGTAGGTAGGTACAAATAATAAAATGATTTATGATTTAGTTACCATGGCAATTTTGAACTCATTATCAGACATCCTGTGTATGATTGTCGGTCAGAAGAGGTAAATTATGATACCATGAGCTGTTTGTGCAAAATTACACGATTTTGTTTTCTATTCTAAATTATCCTAAAATGCTTGAATCATCATATTTCGTCACACACGATTCAGGTCATGATACACAGTTTTGTATCATAATGAGTAATGCATCGTTTTTGTAGGTACCTTTTCAGCATACGAATGTCTGTCGGTAATTATACCATAGCAACGATTTTTGTCAAAAAAATCATAGCTCTTTGACAGATAGCGTTTCTCATCTACCTACGGGCATCCGTAAGTTGACTAAAGGGCCCAGGCATAATCTCCGAAAGCTATGATTAACAAAAGGTCGGTTCTTAGAATATGGAACAAGCGCTTGCCAACACCTTCTTTATCTTTGAAACTATCAAAGTGATACAAATACGCTAATAATCCGTTTGAGTTTGTGCTCATTTTTAGGGTTCCGAATTAAATGGTGAAACGGAAACCTTATAACTAATAGTCACATACATTATCCGCGACGACTTTGACCATCCTTCAGTCTGTTGCGTGCGGCTGGTTATCTCAACAACTACCTACTCAAGCTAAAACTATCGACTTGAGAAATAGCTTCCTTCGTTTATTCTGGTAGGTATTTCTTGTGATTTGATGATGCATAGATTTCGACATACCTATGATGAAAAATGACTAAGGAATTACCGTCGTTTTTAACTTCAAAATCGCCAAAGTATTTTTAACTTATGATGAAACATTATTACGAAATCAATCCCTTAACTCTGAATCTAGTTAATCAAAATCCTTACTATAAAAGCGAAATAAGTTTTAAATATGTGTTCTGTAGTTTCTCTCACTCTACAAACGAACAAACAAACTTAATTTTTTTTATTGTTTGTAATAATAGTGTAGATGGAGTAGGTAACAAAATATGCTGATGTCTGCTCAGCTTGGGGCATAACTGCGTAAGTTGCAGGGCCGACTTTCTGCATAGGTAAGGTAGGCATCTAATTTAAGTCTATAGGTAGGTGCATACCTACCTACCTTTTATGAATGACCGAGATTATGCACCAATAAAAATTCAATTTGTTACAGTAACTCTTAACAATAGCATTGAATATTGTTGCATTGTGCCATCGCTCCTACTTTACCCCACGTTGTTGGGGAACCATTTCACATTTCAGTTTCGGATCGTCATTCATTGGAGTGGCACGTGTTCCGCGTACTTTCAAAATGAGATTGCTAATTCTAGTCTCAGCACTTTTCGCGTACGGCGCATGTGACGCCACGGAATATTACGCCAAGCGTGCCATACTAGCAGAGACAGAAAATATACTTGCAATCGGAGGAAGCCACGTACTGGACCCCAAAGAGACCGTCGTAAATAACTGCCTGATGCAACACAAATTTAAGGAACTCGACTACTCGTTCGACAATCCGCAATACTTCAACTGCTCACATCACTTCTTTGTTTACAAAAACAAGATGCACGAATCCAAAGTGTATAAGATCCTAAAAGATATGCCGAAGGGCGCCGCGCTGCATGTTCACGACATGGCATTGCTGGGACCCGATTATATCCTCAACATAACGTACATGGACCACTTGTACTTCTGCTTCGGCTCGCACCCAAAAAAAATATCCTCTGACCATCTGTATTTGCGATTTGCGAACCAGAAACCCAACGGTGGCTGCAGCGAATGGCAGCTTATCAGTGAAGCGCGACGTCATTCAGATAATATTACGATATTCGACGCTCGTCTAAGAAAATACTTCACAATGGTTGTCAATGATCCTGACACTGTCTATCCAGGTATCAAGGAAACTTGGGGCACTTTTCTGAACTACTTTATTACCCTTGCTCCACTTTTGACATATAGGCCAGTTTGGGAGCAGTACTTTTATGATGCCCTCAAGAAGTATAGAGAAGATAACCTTATGTACATTGAAGTAAGAAGCTTGCTACCAAACTTATACGAGCTTGATGGAACTACGTACGATGCAGTCGTGACCGCCAAAGCTTACCGAAAGTCCCTGCACCGATTCAAAAAAGACTATCCTGATTTTGAAGGAGCAAAATTAATATTCGCACCCTCAAGATTAGTGGATACACATACGTTAGATACTTACCTTCAGACGGCTAATAGTTTAAAGAATCAAGTGCCCGATATATTCGCCGGCTTCGACCTGGTTGGTCAGGAAGACAAAGGCAACCCGCTTATAGATTTTGCCCCTAAACTATTGGAGGCTGATTTAAACTACTTCTTTCACGCAGGAGAGACAGACTGGTACGGAACACTGACCGACGGTAATTTATATGACGCCATACTACTTGGAACCAAACGGATAGGGCACGCGTACGCACTGACCAAGCACCCGCTGTTGATGAAAGAAGTTCTCACGAAAGACATCGGTTTGGAGGTCAACTTGATTTCCAACGTGGTGCTGTCGCTGGTGCGGGATCTGCGGAACCATCCGTTGAACACGTTCATAGCGAACGGGATGCCTGTGGTGTTGTCTAGCGACGACCCGGGCGCGTGGGAGGCGGAGCCGCTGTCTGACGACTTCTACGTGGCCTTCGTCGGAGCATCGAGCCGGCTCTCAGACTTGAGGTTGCTGAAGGTGTTAGCGAAAAATTCTCTGAAATACAGCGCTTTGGAACCTCACGAGAAGTTTATTGCAATAAGGAACTTTCATGTGCAGTGGAAAAGGTTTATCGATAATTTTGATTGTTCTAAGTATTAGATTGAGTGGCGACATATTTTGGTTTTGTAAATATCGCATACTTCTAAAGTTAGGCCATTGTCTACGTTGGATATATGATGGGCCTTAAATATTGAATTCTTTAATAAATAAACTATTTGACCTAAATGTTTTATTACTCAGGTACCTATAACTCTATACATTATTTCATAGAAAATTAAATGTAATGCCTTATTGGAAAGAAATATGTGTGTCATGGTTGTAGGTTTATCTATTAGGTACTAATATTGTGTTACTATGATCTATTGATGTGATTCTTCATTGTTTTGTATTGTGCACAAACCCGCATTAACGTCCGAACACTGAATATCGTGTCACGTAGAATAGAAACTGAATCAAGATGAGATTTTTCATTATCATTTTAAGTATAGTTGGCTCTATAAAGTGTAATGTTTTGGAATACTACGTCAAGCGCGAAAAACTAGTAGAGACTGAGAATTTACTCACAGTTGGAGGAAACTACTCGCTGGACCTCGAAGAAACCGTCGTAAACAACTGCCTCATGCAAAACAAATTCAAAGAACTCGACTACGCGTTTGATAATCCGCAATACTTCAATTTCTCACATCACTTCTTTGTTTACAAAAATAAAATGCGCGAATCTAAAGTGTATAAGATAATAAAGGATATGCCGAAGGGCGCCGCGTTGCATGTTCACGACATGGCGTTGTTGGGTCCCGATTATATGCTGAACATAACCTACATGGACCACTTGTACCTCTGCTTTGGCTCGCACCCGAAAAAAATATCCTCTGATCATCTGTATTTGCAATTTGCTAACAAGAAACCCAACAGTGGCTGCAACGAATGGCAGCTTATTAGCCAAGCAAGACAAAAATCTGAAAACATTACAAGTTTCGACGAAAGTCTGAGAAAGCACTTCACAGTAGTGGTCAAGGATCCAGACATTGTTTACCCCGGCGTTGAAGAAATTTGGCTAGCATTGATGAACTATTTTTCAACAGTGTACCCACTTTTAACTTACAGACCCGTCTGGGAGCAATACCTATACGACGTCTTTAATAAATTTAGAGAAGATAACATTATGTACGTCGAAGTAAGAAGCACATTTCCCAAATTATATGAGCTTAATGGTACATCATACGATAGAGCCGTGACTGCCAAATCTTACCAGAAGGCAGTGAACCAATTTAAGAAAGATTATCCAGATTTCGAAGGAGCAAAAGTGATATTCGCTACATCCAGGTTCGGGGACACGGATGTATTAGCGAGCAATATTGAAACTGCTAAAAGTTTAAAAGACCAAGTGCCGGAACTATTCGCCGGTTTCGACCTGATCGGCCACGAGGACAAGGGAGGGCCGCTGATACAGTTTGTTCCGAAACTACTAGAAGCCGATTTAGACTACTTCTTTCACGCAGGAGAGACAGACTGGTACGGAACAATGACAGACGGCAATTTATATGACGCTATACTGCTTGGAACCAAACGAATAGGACACGCGTACGCACTGACCAAGCACCCGCTGTTGATGAAAGAAGTTCTCGCGAAAGACATCGGTTTGGAGGTCAACTTGATTTCCAACGTGGTGCTGTCGCTGGTGCGGGATCTGCGGAACCATCCGTTGAACACGTTCATAGCGAACGGGATGCCTGTGGTGTTGTCTAGCGACGACCCGGGCGCGTGGGAGGCGGAACCGCTGTCTGACGACTTCTACTTAGCCTTCGTCGGAGCGTCGAGCCGGCTCTCAGACTTGAGGTTGCTGAAAACGTTAGGGGAAACTTCTCTGATATACAGCGCTTTGGCACCTCATAAGAAGACTGTCGCTTTGAGGAACTTTCACGTGCAGTGGAAAAGGTTTATCGACAATTTCAACTGTTCTAAGTACTGAATTTTAGTGTATCCCTTTGTATAAGTACTCTACTGTGGGATACAGTCGTAAGGCTGTGCTCTGTATCTGCTAGCGCAGAAGATTATATCCATTTAATTATCCTGACTCTCGACATTATATAGAGTACTTGCCTATCCATTCATGTTCATGTATAGGTATTATATACACACAATACAGGCTACAAGGCAGCTATTTGTACTAAGTTAGTTTACACACATAATAATTGTATCAGTAAGTACCTAAATAAAGTATTGTGAGCTATTATTGATCTTTGTGAAATACGAGATAGATAACAGTGAACAATTGGTGACATCACTCTTTGTTGTTGAACACTGAAGCTGACCTTAGTTGAGTTATTCCTGTTGCATATGAGATATTGAGTCTGTTATCTTTTGACCTTGATATAACTATAATATTCCATTAATATCATGCAGATACTGGTGCACTGGTGCTCTAGGGTCACTACCCTAGAGCACCAGTGCAGTGTACAGGTGGAGTACTGGTGCACTGGTGCTCTAGGGTAGTGACCCTAGAGCACCAGTGCACCAGTACTCCGCCTTCGAATCTGGTCGTTCACGTATGGGTTTTTCTGTTCGAAAAAATTTATGTGATCTATCTTTGCCAGTACTCGCTGAATGGCGTCCAAGAACCGGTTACAGAAACGTCGTTCGTCCAGCAGCGAGATGGGCTGTCGATATAAGTAAAGTCCGTCGCTGGCCGGACCTGGATGAGACGGGTTAGGAGCTTTACGACTACATCTCTATTTGACTAGGCAGCAGATATGACTAGATCGCTTTAAGACTAAATCGCGATATGACTATATCGAGTTGGGGTTACATTGCTTTTGGACTACATCGCCAAAGGACAAGAAAGCGTAATGACTTAATCCTCATTTGTTCTTGCAATGAACCGTGGGGAGCCTATAATAGGCCTCCCTTTGTGTGTGCCACTCCCCACGGACTTCACCCAGCTGTGGGTGAAGTCGGGTTGCGAATGAATGAATGAAAATGCCAGTACTGTCGAAACGGTGACGAAAATGAGGAAACAGATATCTGGTAGAACCTAAATAGTTGAAAACATGTGTCAAATGCACGAAATGAGCCTCCTTAAAATTCTTTCACCACGCTGGTTCGAAAGAATACTAGTGAGACGAGTAGTTCCAGCACACATAATATGTATATTTCAAGTTTCATTCAAATCCGTTCAGCCGTTACGGCGTGATTGAGGCACAAACATACAAACATCCTCACAAACTTTCACATTTATAATATAGTAGGATTAATTGTATAACTACAAAGGATAGAACAATAATTTAACCAACTGATTTTAAATTTTGCATGGCCAATTAATTGTTGAACGCAGAACAACCAAACGCAAACTAGCAAACTTTTTTGAAAGCATACTAGCGAATGGAACCACAATGACAAAACATTCAGACTACTCACCCTTCAGATGATCTGAAGACTGGTTGTATTCCTGCAAGTATATTCAACAATACTTTCATAATCTCCAAGCTAAATTCATTCCTTTATGCCTTACTTCTAAGGCTGATATTCCTCTGAAACAGCCGTACATAGTAGGTACCTATAGCTATGTATCTAGATGCGTTTCAGACCAGCTTGTGGAGTGAAACCCTTGTAAGAAGGGTACTCCTCGCTAACGAAGTCATTGTCTGCCATCGTCCTGTTTATGCCTAGCAAATACATACCTAGGTAGGTACCTTCTATTCTACTGTGTAATGGTAGCAGTTTTTCCTTGATTCTATTACGCTTTAAATATTATTGTGAAAAACAAACTAAACATTGGTCGCATAAAAAGATTAGTTTATCAAACAAAACAAAATATATTTAGGCATTGATCTTTGCCATAAACAAAATGAAATTCGAGATTAATATTGAAATAATTGGGCATCTAGTCATTCTATTTTGAAAACATGCTAGGTAAACATCAATAAATTATTATGATCTGATCTGACACCTAAATGGACGGAAGGAGTCAAGTTACAATAAATTCGTCTGTTTAACATACCGTGAATCTTTCCTGCTGGACTGGAAGTAGGTACGGAAAAAACAGAATGCGCCCAGCTGCTTCTCTACCCGAGTATGTCGTGAAAGTCTACTAAGGGTATCCTCTCCAATATGATGAACCATCTATATACCTATGAGACCATGGTTCACCATATCCATCTCGGGACTTTGAATCAGGAGTGGCTGGCTGCAAGTTTTCTTATGATTACTTGTGGTTCTGGGTTCTGCCCACCTCATCAGGTGGTCGTGATAATTATTTGTGTTTATATGTATGTATGTATGTAACATCCGTGAACCAGTCGCGGGCAAAACCTGCAGAAACGCGCAGGACCGAGGACGCTGAATAAATCGAAAGATGGCTTATAACCTGCCAAGCTGAAATGATGATGATGATGATCCGTGAACCGTTTAGGTACTCGCCGATTTTAGCTCGGTCTTTTTAAACTCTCGCAGTCAGCTCATAATTTCAAAATACATAGGTACATACACGTGGTCGCGAGCCAACATAGGTATTTCACGCAATAAACACCCGCTTCCGAGTATACCTAAGTAGTCATTTAGGCATTCAAAAACTTCAAAACTGTTTTCGTTAAAATGTAAGCTGTTTAAAAAAAAATTTGGAAACTCTTGATCAATAAAAAAACTCTCTGAAAGATGAAAAAAAAACTTGTATGCGACTGAGGACCAGCTACTAAGTTTTAAACTCCTGAATGGGCACTTAAACTTAATTTTAACCTGTACGTCGCAGTTGAAATTAAACAGCAATTTAGATAAACGCCTAGTTGAAATATGTTCATGATTATTATATACGATTGACGCGTGGTTTTGCTTCGTATTGTACAGGCGTTTTTACTAAATGTAGAGTAGGTAGAGATTACTATTTGTAACTATTTTAAGAGCTGTGGATTATGTTGAACAAATATATATTTAGATTTAAAAAAATTGCTGGCCCCGCGCGGTTTGACCCCCGTCCGTATAATTTTTTGAAGGGAGTTTTTTTTCAGTTCTCGCCTCATTTTTTGCCGGATATTTTACAATATGTTACAAAATTTTGAAAATATTTAACACTTCTGTTGTCTATTAGTCACGTGATGTTTTTAGTAACTTTTTAACACCTCCCCCTGGTGAGTTTAACCCTTGCCAAATTTTTGTTTTCAAAGTAAATTCAACATTTTCAGAAATTGTCTTTAGATAGTACATGTATAACCTAAAAATAAATAAAAAATTATACACGTCATATCCCACTACCCCCCCCCCCCTCCCAACCCTCTCCCCCCTTGTGATATTTCGTGATTTTTCCGAACTTTCTTTCGAGCCTTAATTGATTAATGAACGTGATTAATGAACATCGAAGTAATGAACGATCCCAAATTTTTTTTTGAAAATGGCTAGCCAACTTGCCATCTCGCAGCACGATAAAAGCCGAAACGATGAATAGTACCGACTACATACCTAAGGTACCTTCTTGGTGTAAATTACAAGCTCGGCGTTTGTCAAAAAGGGTTTCGCTTTCAAAGCAAAGCTCAGTAGGAATAAAAAAAATTAAAGAAATATAAAGGCTGCATCCGCCATACTGATTTTACGCGAGGGTTGGGGGTATCAAGTGGTGCCACTTTATGGGACCGCCCTGCGTTCGTTAAAGAAAGAGCTATGGCGCGTATGGTGACTATACCATGCACTATAGTCGTTAATCCATGGTGCAGGAATGTGTTACTATGCAAAAATGTTCAGTTTGTCTGTACATAGACGGTAAGCAATGAATAATGTCTCTACAGTCGTCAATACAATGGTGCAGTTGGAATGTGTTACCGTGCAAAAATGTTTACATTTGTCTGTATAGGAATGGTTGGCAACGGATTTACGATGGATATGCGACCTGCCGTGCGGAATGCTGCCTGTGTGTAAAGTGGAAGGACTAAGTACTATAATGGAGAGATGAAGTTTGTTAGTTTGTTTATTTTATATGTGTGTTTGTAGGGGTAATCCCAAAAAGAATGGTTGGAGGATGATTTTGAAAATCAAGTCAGAGAAAAGGGCGCTTTTTGTCTGCTTTGTCAGAGCCTAAGGTTTACCTATGCAGATTTTTAGGACGCCTATGAATTTTGAACATCAAAATACACTTATCACGATTATCCATATTAAAATACATTCTGTTCAGTAAGTTGGTACAAAACTGATACCTTGGTACTTTGTCTGTGGCAAATTGACGCTTGTTCCCTGCACCCCGCCGAATTGGAATCGGATAAAACGGGTTGAAATTTCAATCTTTACAAGTGAGGCTTCAGTGTGCTACAAATCCAATTACGTGAAACTCAAGTAGATAAACAGACAACCACCAAAATGAATCTTGTCATGAGACCTAAGCGAAGTCAGGGGAAAAGCTAAGTGGCTATCTGATAGACCTTAAGTGCTCTATAGGTGCATCGTCACCTGCCTTTAATCTTCTAATGACAGCTTTCAGCTTTAAGGGCTTATTGGAAGGAAGTGTAAGTGCCTAATGTTTGATGAAAGTAAGATGGAATATTCGAACGCAGACAGAGTTAGGTACATAAGAAGTTTCGACTTACATATGAAGTAAGGTCCTGTCTGGTAGATAATAGTATCTATCATAAGGTACTTTGGACTTAAATATAGTCTTTCGGAAGACACTGTTTCTTCACCAAAGTAATCTTAAGTATTAACTTAGTACTAAATTGTATAACTATGTTGGTACCTCAGACCAAATAAAAAGAGGTTAGTGCCTAAATTTTATCATGTTGATTCTTATTGATCATCTTCAGAGATCTCTATGTACGTAACCCGCATTCTCCCGCATTCCTAGTTGAGAGTGACAATAGCAGGGATAGAGTTACAAACTCTTTGAAGAATAAATACAAACTCTAGGATATGTACTCTGTGGTGGACTATAAAAACGATAAAAACGAAGCGAATCGTTATCAATCAATAAGCATATTGTATCAATATGTGTTTTCCTTTTTTTTCATAAAATAAACATTGGTTTTTGTATGAATAGTTCCTTGGGTGGTTTTATCTTACTTCTTACTTATATTATATCTTACTTATATTATAAATGCGAAAGTTTGTGAGTTTGGATGTTTGGATGTTTGGATGTTTGTGCCTCAATCACGCCTAAACGGCAGAACGGATTTGAATGAAACTTGGAATATACATAGTACATGTACTGGATTAACATATAGGCTATTTTTTATCCGGGTACCACGCGAGCGAAGCCGCGGACGGCAGCTAGTATATTATAAATGCGAAAGTTTGTGAGTTTGGATGTTTGTGCCTCAATCACGCCTAAACGGCTGAATGGATTTGAATGAAACTTGGAATATACATAGTACATGTACTGGATTAACATATAGGCTATTTTTTATCCTGGTACCACGCGAGCGAAGCCGCAGGCGGCCGGCAGCTAGTGTTTCATAAACTGTGTAATTAAATTACTGTGTTTACCAATGAGTGCCTTGTTTGAGTATTAGACTAACTTGAAATTCGTATTTTTTATGGAAGAGGGGCCAACAATCAAGCGGCTCACCTGATGGTAGGTACCTAAGTGATTACCGGCACCCACGGACACCTGCAACATCAGAGGAGCTACAAGTGCGTTGTCGGCCTTTGCGGTAGGAGTTGGCTCGTTTTTTGAAGGTCCCTAAGTCGTATCGGTTCAGAAATACTGCTGGTGACAGCTGATCCCACACGGCAGTTGTGCGAGCCAGAAATTGTTGATTAAATAATAAAATAATATTTTTACTGCTCCTTTTCCCGAGCATGTCGTAAAAGTCGACTAAGGGATAGTATTCTCTCCAAAATGATGGACCACCTATATTGGCGATGGGCTGATCACCTGTCACCATGGTTCAATGACCCTCACGTGGCCACCACTCTGTTACTGCCTTCGTCCACCTACCGTTCCTGCCTTGCCAAGTGTAAGACATTGTCATTAGAAAAAAAGCTTCAAAGCAGTAAACAGACAGAAACAAACTAGGTAAGTATAAAGAATTTGATTATGATTCAACGTGTTATCAAATGATTATCATGATTAAGATTGTTGTTACCGTGTCAATTACAAAATTCACGTGATTTTTAGGATTCTGTGCACGCAGGGTGCCAATGGGACCCTATCACTAAGTCTCCGCTGTCCGTCTCCGTCCGTCCGTCCGTCTGTCAGCTGGCTGTATCTCATGAGCCGTATTAGGCAGATTGAATTTTTCAGTGTGTATTTCTAGCATATTTCTATTGCCGCTTTAACAATAAATAATATAAATGAAATAAATATAAAAATTAAAGAGGCCTCATTACAAGAAACATAATTTTTTAACGTTCATAATCGATCATCGAAGCGACCTATTTAAAAGCAAGTACATCAAGTAAAAGTCATATTAAAAAGTACATGTACGATTTTACGGAACCCTTCGTGTGCGAATTCGACTCGCTCTTGACAGTTTTTTATCTGTAACGCACTTAAACTTATGAATAATATTCAAACACTCCATTAAAAAAATTTAACCTTGGGAGCAGTGGGCTATTTCGAATTCAAAAGAATATAATCAAATGCTTTTTTGCATACAGCCATGTAACCAACTAAAATCACAATACATCCAATAATGTAAATGGCATGAAACTCTTACTCTGTGTCTAGCAAAAACTAAAAAGGTCACGAACATTAAACGCCCTACAATCTCACGTAGTTTCAAACCGGTATCGCTTATAATACGACGTATTACTCAGATAATAGTAGTTTTTCTTTATCTTCAGGTGTAGGTAAGTACCTAAATTCGTATTGACATTCCACTATCGACTCTGGTGATGACCACTTGGTTTTATTTAATATTCACAATTTTTCTTCCCATTATGTCGAAAAAAGTCGAAGATATCAACAGTGAGAGGGAAGCACTCTTAAAAAATGAACTCGCAATGATGCTGGGCAGTGATATAGTGTTGAGTGATAGTGAAATAAAGGCCAATGAAATTATAATGGACCTCAAACATAGAGAATTAGACGTAACTTCAAAAGCGTTTAATATGTCACAGCATTTCTTCGATTACAAAGACAAGATCAAAAGTACTGACCTTTTTAAACTGCTCCAACAGATGCCTAAAGGTGCTATGCTGCATGCGCACGATACAGGTATACTAAGTCCTGACTATGTTTTGGAAATCACGTATATGGATGACCTCTATGTGTGCTTTGGTGAGAAATCGGTACAATTTCGATTCTCAAAGAATACTCCAAAAAGTGAATGCAAAACGCAATGGCTACTAATGAAAGACGCAAGATATTCTTCTTGTTTTGGAAGTGCGAAAAAGTTTGATAGGGAGTTGAGAAAATACTTTACTATTGTTGTTGATAACCCGAACGAGATTTATACAGACATAAATGTTGTGTGGCAGAAATTTCAGCAGTACTTCATAGCCACGTCTGGACTTTTCTGTTACAAACCCGCGTGGGAAAAATACTTCTACGATACACTCAAAGCTTTGCGAGAAGACAACGTTATGTACATTGAAATAAGAAGTGTTTTACCTTCGCTCTACGACTTAGACGGTAATGTGCATGACACCATAGCAACCGCAGAGACTTACAAAAAGGTTGTTGATAAGTTTGTTGAGGATTATCCAGACTTTATGGGTGCAAAACTTATTTATGCACCTCTAAGATTAGTAGGTAAGGACACTGTCAACAAATACATTCAAACTGCAAAAGAACTTAAGAAGAGGCTACCAGATTTTTTTGCTGGATTCGATTTAGTTGGTCAAGAAGATATGGGGACTCCATTGAAACAGTTTCTGCCTGAATTCCTTGAAGCAGGAAAGGATCTAGACTATTTCTTCCACGCAGGAGAAACTAACTGGTACGGAACGAGCTCCGATGAAAATCTATTTGATGCTATAGTCCTCAATACCAAGAGAATAGGACATGGATTTGCTCTTGCCAAGCATCCTTTACTACTGGAAGAAGTGAAGAAAAAGAAAATTGCTGTAGAAGTGAATATTATATCGAACGCAGTTTTAAAACTTGTAGATGACGTTAGAAATCATCCTCTCGCAATATATTTTTCGAAAGATGTACCTGTTGTAATCTCCAGTGACGATCCAGGAGTGTGGGAAGCAGAACCTTTGACGCATGATTTCTACGCTGCGTTCGTAGGAGTAGCCAGTCGACACGCTGATTTGAGGCTGTTGAAGAAGTTGGCTCTCAACTCCTTGCATTATAGTTCACATTCCAACAAAGAGAAGCTTGTAAATGAATTCGAAGTGCGTTGGAAAGAGTTCATAGATGCGGTGGTGAAATATAACTAAACTAAAAACTTTGACTAGATGCTTGAAAAGACTTTAAACAAGAAGTAGACGTTCTAATAAAAAGGCTAATCTGAAATTAATATAGAATATTTTTTTAAGAACGAATTAAAATAGTGCTCTACATCGAATATGTTACGTAGGTGATGTTTCGGATTTTTTTCATTTGCCTAATTTAATTTTATTTGTATCTCTTTTTAGGTAAGTAATTAGTGTTTATGCCTTTACGCAATGTAAATCATAGAATGAAATGAAGTATACTTTTTATTTGATTTGTCTGGCTTTTAGTTACTCACTGATTATGAATGAATCGATCGATCGTCATACGATAAAGTAGGTAGGTATTTACCTACACTATTAATGATAAGGTGTCGTCAGGCAAAACCGATAAAATACGTATGTAAGTAAAAACCTAACCTATAGATATTTATAATTCTTTTAATAAGTAGGTAGGTACTTATATTCCGATTGTACCTTGTATATTTTATTAATAGTATACAACTATACTTTCGTATAATTGATTTTAAGGTACCTACTTCATTATATTTTAATTCGTAAAATGTCCATGGAATTCAGCCTATTGCTCTAATCAGCTTAAAATAAGGAAGACTATAATGATTCCTTTGCTGGTGTAAGAATGATTCCAAGATACCTAGTTAACCATAAAAACTTTTTCGGAGAGATTGCTACTTTTCCAATAAAAAATAAAAAAACATCGTCATCTCTTGGAATTTCAACTCCGAAACATTTTTGTGGATATTTTTGCTTTTGTTTTTTTATTTGGAGTGTAGGTATGCCTATGTATAGGTTGGTACAGTGTCATCGATAAATTAAAATTCCTTTGTATAAGTAAGTACCCAGGTATTTATGTAGATAGGTACTCAAACATATTGTATTGCAGTATCTAGGAATAAATTACGCAATATAAATCGAATGATATAGCTGACTGTTGGCCTTTTTTTTTTCTTAATTTAATTGTAATTACCTATAGGTAGGCACCTACTTAGGTAGCTGTTCTCCTTTGTTCCTTGTGTTCGTAAAAAATAATTTTATCTAAGTATTATTTTTTAACCAAATTAATATTTTTCTACACTATTCTATTCCATATTCCAGGAAGGAAATAGATAAAAAAATCATAAGTCATCTAATTGTACCTGCCTATGTAGATACCAACCTATGTTTTATCTCCTCGTCTTGGCCCTTAACCCAGTAATAAGCAATGAACAGTTTATTTCTGAGTACACTACATCATTCTGAGTTGACACCAATTACAGCGAACACCTAATGACGGGTGTTGACGATGCGTTTGCTAATCGAGCGTGTGGCGATGTGTGAACATGCCTTAATTTGTAACGTTGCTCTAAAGCAGGAGTGTAAATCTAAAGCGAATTATTTATCCGTATGATAAATAAAGAAATCTGGACCGACTGGACGCAAAATAGTGATATAATAAAAAATTATGTTCAGGACAATTTACTTTCAAACTTCTTTTTTAGGGTTCCGTACGCGAAGAGTGCCAGAGGGACCCTATTATCTTGTACCTAAGCCTCCGCTATCCGGCCATCTGTTCGTTTGTTCTCCGAGATTATTATTTATGCTATTATGAAACCTTCCGATCCTAAGGTCGTAGGTCCAAATCCGGTCGTGTACCAATGGATTTTTCTGTGCGAAAAATGTATGAGTACTAGTACTCTTAAACGGTGAAAGAAAACATCGTGAGGAAACCTTGTCTTATGTTGACCATGGTCTTCCCTGTGGACAAGGTCGACTAAGCTGAGAGGATGGTATAGGCGCTGGGCAAGCCTACTCCATCTTAATTCGTCCCGGGCACTACAGCCAGCGTCCTGTTTGTGAAGGTAAAAGTTGCCTCCTGACCTCCTGTATAAATCATTCTACTTACTATATAGATGGTAAAAGGCCTTTTTAGTTTTATGTAAGTAGGTAACCTCAGATTTAATTTATTTCCAGTTTTTTATTTTTACTTAAAACGAATAAGAAGTAGGTAGGTACCTACTTAATGAAACAAAAGCAGTATTTTGTCGATCCAGCATTGCGCATGCAGATAATGCGACATAATGGAAAAAGCTAAAAATCAGACTTGTCTCATTTCTCATGCTAGTCTCATGTCTACTAATTAGTGTTAGTAATTATAACTGTGAAACTTCACGCGTGGCGACCGTGGCGAAACGAACACCATACCACCACCATAATACCACCCATCGTACATTAAGATCATCACATAGTCACCATCTCTACGGGCAATTAGAATAATTGCTGAAACAGACTGTAGGGCACAGAAATAAACTTTTTATGTTACAGATTCGAAACTTTAGGATTGATGTCTTATTAGCTTCCGCCGGCGGCTTCGCTCGCGTGGTACCAGGATAAGAAGTAGCCTATATGTTATTCTAGCACACATACTGTGTATGTTCTAAGTTTCATTCAAACCCGTTCAGCCGTTACGGCGTGATTGAGGCACAAACATCGTCAAATCCTCACAAACTTATGACAGCTGACAGAAGGGAATGGAAGAAGAGAACATTCTGTGCCGACCCCACGTAAAGTAGGATAAGGGCTGGTAAATAATAATGATTATGATGATGATGATTACCTGTTGGATGCTAAGATATTAAATTAAAATTACATAATTTCACCTTACAAATCTGAACAAGCAATAGTGCAACAGTCGATATTTGCTAGGATGTGCATAGTTGAATTTACATACCTAACACCTAACAATCACAACAATATATACATAAAATATTATCACGCTCGTATTCCTAACGGGGTGGACAGAGCCACAAGTAATTATAAGAACACTTACCGCTACTCCTGATTCAAGAGTCCCAAGTTGAATTTAAATCTTGATAATTCTAACAGCAATCTTTTTGTTTCTCTGCTGGACAGGAAGTAAAAAAAAACATAGAATGCGTCCAGCTGCTTCTCTCCCCGAGCATGACGTAAAGGCCGACTAAGATCCAACATGATGGACCATGAATGATCTATGAAATGATCTATGAACATGATCTATATGGGCGATGGGCTGATCACCTGTCACCATGGTTCACCAATATCCAATCTTGGGACTTTGAATCGCAGTGGCTGCAAGTTTTCTTATGATTACTTGTGGTTCTGCCCACCCCATTTGGGATACGGGCGTGATACGTATATATGTAATTTCTCTTGTTATCGGTCCTTGTACCCACTTTGATATCAAATGCTTTATCGGCAATTGTTTTATTGTAAATCGGCCTCCCGCGATACAGGCTTGCCTCATTCTTCATTATAAGTAATCCATTGTAACTTGTGGTTTTGGTTATAAATATATTTGTACTAACTGCCACCCGCGGCTTCGCTCGTGTGGTACCCGGATAAAAATAGCCTATATGTTAATCCAGCACCATGTATTCCAAGTTTTATTCAAATCCGTTCAGCCGTTGAGGCGTGATTGAGGTACAATCATACAAACATCCTCACAAACTTTCACATCATACTAATATTATAAAGAGGAAAGATTTTTTGTTTCTTTTGGTTGTTTGTAACGAACAGGCTCCGAAACTAGTGGACCGATTTCAAAAATTCTTTCACCAATAAAAAGCTACATTAGCAGGGACCAGTATCGGCTATAATATATTTTCAAAAAATTAGGGATCCGTAAGAAAATTGCAATGTAACCCAAGGTAGAAAACCAAAAATAGTTTTTGGCGTGCGCTGCGGAAACTATTGATTATAGAACAAAATAATGTACTACACGCGTACGAAGTCACGGGCAACAGCTAGTTTATAATGTAGTAGGATTTGTAGAGTAATATGGTATTGCGACTTATTAAATCACGCGAAGTTATAATTACTTACTAGAATTGATAAGAAAGTATTGCACAAAACAAATTCCGAGACCTTTAGCTTCTAGTTAGAAGCTGTGCAATAGATTGAGTAATAATCATACTAATTATGTAAATAGGTACTAATCATATAAGTAAAGAGGAAATATTTTTCGAAAACTATTGAATAAAGAACAAAATAATGTACTACAAGCGTACTAAGTCGCGGGCAACAGCTGGTCTAATATATCTATACTTATTTACAAGCAATATGTAAGCGTTTTGTTTGTAAATAATTATACGTTTTATAAGTATTGATAGATAACTATTTTCAAAGCATTTCCTGACCTTACTGTGGTCTTTTACAGATTCGGGAATTCCCGCTGGGTACCTAATCGATGATCTTTCGTTGTAAAAGTTGTAAAATGCCTGATTTTCATTGTACCTATGGATATTTGACCAATTTCTCTGTTTTATACTGATTGTAATAAAACTACTCGCGAAAACGGAAACAGTTCAACCAAAGCATAGTGCCTTTTAACCTCGGATCAAATTTTGTAGTTTTTTAGATACAGACTGATTGAAAACCAGAGCATGATTCAGAATGTTAGAACCGAAAATAATTGATCGTCTTAGGGAAGAGATTAAAACAATTTTAAGAGTTTTTTTCATGTAAGTATTTCGTCTTTAGGTAGATAATGTTGGTATTTCCTTGCCAATACGAAAACAGCAAAATGTGAAACCAAATCAATTTATATTAAACACAGTCAATAATTTTAAAAGTTAATATTTGGTTTTACTATAATTTATGTTTTAAGCTGTAACCACATAACACTTATTACTCCTAGCGGAGGCTCTAACCCTCAACGTTATCTGTGCAACAAAAATGTATTATTATGTCTAAACTAAAGCAATAGCACCAACTAGAGGCCCTTTACCCTCAGCAAGAAAAAGAAAGCTTCTGACCTTCTTCTGACGGTCCGATTGATATGAATCTTACTTAGGTATATTATAAATGCGAAAGTTTGTGAGTTTGGATGTTTGTGCCTCAATCACGCCTAAACGGCTGAACGGATCTGAATGAAACTTGGAATATACATAGTACATATACTGGATTAACATATAGGCTATTTTTTATCCGGATACCACGCGAGCGAAGCCGCGGGCGGCAGCTAGTGACATTATAAATATAAATATTGAGGACATATCACACAGCACCATCCTGCCCCATTGTCATTGTCAATATTTTATTAATGGCAAATTAACTTTGACGACCTCGGTGGCGTGGCAGGCTAGTGCTCGGCTGAGACGCATGAGGCGCGGGTTCGATTTCCGCTACGGGAGAAATGTTTGTATATTCTGCAAATGCTTCTTCCGGGTCTGGGTGTTGTAGTATTATGTATCTATTTTATGTATTTATTTACACAAAAAAAGAGTATCTATGTATTGTATCAGCCATCTGGTGCGCATAGCTTTGCTTAGTTTGGGGCTAGATGGCGCTGTGTGAAATGTCCACAAATATTTATTATTATCTCAGAACAATAAATTGTTCTGAGATTATTATTATTAATTGTCTTGTCATAAATTAATGTCTAAGAAGGATTTATACGTTATCTTGTTTATTATTTTACATCCTTTTCCATTTTGGGATCGTTTTACATAAAAAAAGTAGCCTATGTCCTTCCCCGGGATGGAATCTGACTCCTTGCTAAGTTTCATCAAAATCTGTTCAGCAGTTTAGGCGTTAAAAGGTAACAGACAGACTTTCAGAGTTACTATCACATTTATAATATTAGTATGGATACTTAAATGTAAAAAAAATGTACACGCCTAATATTTTTTAAAACAAAACGTTGAAAAGGCCTCGCTTGAAATTCGTCAAACATGTTTGCAAAACACAGGAATCTGGTTGTTTACTCCCAACACTGAATTTGATTCCAATCCAAACTTTACTTCGGTTTTCTTTGTACAAATGGAGGGCTTAATGTCTAGGCATTTTCTACCAACCAACCGATGAGGTGGTAGGTAGGTATAGCTGTTGGCATGCGACATAAAAAATAGTAAAATTACTTAAGCCTAAAACTACTACTTTATTAACAGAAAGAAACTTACAACTAATACAAATATAATTTACAAAATACAAAAGAAACAGTCGGGCTATCTAAAGGCCGTTGCAAACGGAAAAACTACTTAGATAATATAAAAATGCACAAAATCGTTATAAATATACCTAAATAAATTATCATAAAACAACATAAATATAAACAAAGTAAAAAATAAATAATGAGCGTAAAATCACATATAGATAACTTAATTATTTTGTAATAAAAACATTCGTAGACTGATAGGTGTCAGTAATATTGCAATTTTCGAGTTATAAGGTTATCTTTCTGTAATTGAACTCAGAATCAGTATAATACACTCACACATACCTACCTACATATTATCACACCCGTATCCTTAGGGCTCTTAAGAAAACTTGCAACCACTCCTGATTCAAAGTCCCATAATGGAATGGTGAACCATGGTGACAGGTGATCAGCCCATCGCCCTTATAGATGGTCCATCGTGTTGGACATACTATCCCTTAGTCGACTATAATCGAATATCAAGTTATGTACCTGCTGAATATGCGAATTTAATCGTTTTTATGTAGAAACATCTTTTGAATTGAAAACAAAACAAAATAACATTGTACCTCCTGGCATCTGCGTAAACATACCTATCAGAGGGACAAATGACGAGCAACGCTATGAAACAAAACTAAATAATAATACGTTAAAAGCATATGTATATTGTTTACCTACGTACCTACACTTGCGTATATTGATTTTTATAACAATATGTAATAAATTTGATTTTAAATCTGGACTCACATCTTTGGTGGTAGGAAGATTCTTAATCTGCTTCCTAATCAGAAAGTCTAATTTTTAAGTTGCCTAAGAAGTAAAATGCCTAAATGACATATTTAAAAAGCAATCCTTCAGTTCTTATGTAAGTATTTATGATATGTATGATTAAGAGCACCTTCGTTACCTCAACTGCAGTGTTCAATCTCGCTTGGAAATCAAGTCTTTGATGAACCTGTTCCAATCATCGTTGAAAATAATGCTCATTTTGTCCTTACCATCACAGTCCAATGCACTATACTTTATCGAGTTCAAGGCTAAAGTCTTCAGCATCCTCAAATCATAATGTCTACTCGATACACTTATAAACGCGAGATAAAAGTCGTGAGACAGAGGATCTGTCAAGAACGCACTCGGGTCATCACTGGATAAAATCACGGGCATGTCCATAGCTAAATAAGTTGCTAAAGGATGGTTCCTCACATCGTGCACCAGGGACAAAATACCGTTGGACACCACATTCACTTCAATAGGAATATCTCTCTGCTTCACAATACGCAACAGACTCGGGTGTTTTATGAGCGCGTATCCATGCCCTATCCTCTTAGTTCCTAGGAGGATAGCGTCGACAATGTTTTCGTCGCTTGAAGTCCCGAACCAATTCGTCTCTCCGGCATGGAAGTAGAAATCTATTTCGTCTGCTACCGCCGCAAACTCTGGGATAAATTCAATCAATGGCCGCCCCAAATCCTCTTGACCCACTAAGTCAAACCCGGCGAAGTAATCCGGCATCTCTTGTTTCAGATCCTTGGCCAATTCTAAAGTTTGTCGGACTTTTTCATTAGATGCGGCGCGGTACGCCGTCAGAATGAATTTGACGCCCACGAAGTCTGGATGCGTTTCGATGAATCGCTCTGTTATATTTTTGTAGAGCCTCGCCATGTACATCCTTTCGTGCACAGATCCATCTAACTCGTAAAGAGTGTTTAGCCCGCTCCTAATCTCTAGATACTTCACGTTATCATTGTAAAAGTTCTCTAAGGAGCGGTAGAAAAACTTCTCCCGCACGGGACGGAAAGTTATCAAAGATTTTATGACCTTGTGCACTTTTTCAAATCGTTTCCATACTTCATTTATGTTCTCATATGGGTCTTTAACAGATGCGGCAATGAAGCAGAAGTGTTTCTTCAGTTGTGCATCGAACTGTGCAGGATCATCGGATCTATTTCGTAATACACTGAGCAGCTCCCAATTGACAGGGCAAGGCCCTGTGGGAATGGAGTCGGAAAAGTGCAATTTTAAATCAGTGTGGTAACAGGCGTATAAATTGGCTTCGTACTCGTGCGTCAGAGCAATCATACTGTCTGCGTCGAGCATGTAGCTACTGTGGATGTGTAGCGCAGCTCCCTTGGGCATCTTTTTTATTACCTCGTACACTTTCGACTGCCCCGCGTGTTCCCAAAACACCTCTGGTGAGGGATCTTGGAACTTCTCTTCCATTTCACTGCTTTTCCATTTCATGATGATATCGTTCGCGATTTTTTCGTCATCAGTCAGAACGAGCTTTCCTCCTAAAGACTGTTGGACTTCCTCATCGATGATATTGTTTCTTAGGGTCATGTAATCTTCCTTCAAGAATCGCGCTTGCGTTCCGAACAAACACATCATGAATGCGATTGTGTAAGCGTTCATGTTTATGTTTTGCTCTGATGGCATCGATATGACCGACAGAGTCGAGATCTCGCAACGTACTGTGAGGGAGTTTTTATTATAATAGGTGTTTATATAACTGTGATTTGGCGCATTCACGCCTTGTTTGCTCAAGTAATTGATTTAATTGATAATACTGTTAAGTTGAACTTTACAATCAAACTTCTTTGATAGGTTTTGTTACCATTACAATCATCTTTATGAAGACGGTTTCTCACTGTGTTGTCTTACCCAATGCAATTTTTTGTCTCTGATTTAGGTTCCTTATTAAAAGTTTAAGTAATAAACTATTATCAGAATGTTATTGCAGCTATCGATAGAGGCTTGCTTTGTTGACCCAGTTAGGAAAAGAGAAATCTGGAGAAACTAAGCACGTGTTTTTTCGTCATACGAACTTCAAGGTCTAAGTTGAGATAGGTCACGCACACACTCTTTAAGTTAAGTTTAGTTATCTTCTAGAAATGCTAAAGAAATTCCAAAACTTAGGTGATAGGTAACTAACCTACCTACCCAGGTACTTGTCGCATACCTGCTGAAAAACAGTTAATAGGTACCTAATTCTACCTAGGTAAGTTTCTATCCAAGTATTAAAAATAATTATCAAAAAACAGATATAAGATAAGAGTAATTAATTTTTCAATAAAATTCTTAATAAATTATGTAGTGTAGACCCTCAGACAGAACAGCAAATCAACTTTAATCTAAGCAAATCCACTTCGTTTGTGTTTTATACAAGTGTCGACATCTATGGACCATATCGCGTACTATATTAAAGTTTTGCACAACAACATTTACCTTTCCTGCGCTTGCGTTCGAAAAGAACCTTCACGGTAAAGCAGATTTTTTCGCCACAGATAATTTAATTTTTTTTTTTGAGTCACGTAAGTACTAATATTGGTACCTAATATTGGTAGATTAGGTAAAGTTCCTGATATTGAAACTAAAGAGAGCTGAGAAAGTATTTTATAGTGACTCTTTTCGTGCACTAAACACTCCTTTTAGACACACTGAATTGTGTTATTTCTACTCACCAACAGATGTCGCTGCTTGGCTGGTTCTGTTTCCACTACAGCAATTTTCTCACTGGTGGCGACACCTTTTGAGAAGTGGTAGAATTAAAAACCAGTTAAGTGCGAGTCGAATTCGCTATGTAATTTTTAAATATTATTTCCTATGATTGATTAGGTACGAACGTTAAAAATTGTTTCTTGTATGGAGCTTGCTTTATTTTATTCTTATTACCTATTTGTTGTTATAACGGCAACAGAAATACATACCTACAATTTTTGTGAAAATTTCAATTCTATGTATTATGTTCATGAGATACAGCTCCCTTACAGATTGATGGACGGACGGACGGACGGACGGACAGCGGAGGCTTAGTAATAGGGTCCCGTTGGCACCCTTCGGGTACGGAACCCTAAAAATTTATTTACATAAATTGTAGAGCTTTGATTTTCTTGGCCTTGAAGGATTTAAAGACACAAAGTAGAAATAAATAAATAAATAATAAACAAACATCATTGGCAAAATGAGACAAACAAAATTGTTTTACAAGTATGGATACTATTTAATTTTTAAAAGCTTTTATACTTTAAAAAAATAAGCTTTAAATTAAATCAAACCCATTAATTGATTACCTACATTAAATAGCTTGTCGCGAGATTTACCTATTTTATAAACAACACTGTATTCTTATCAAATACTAGCTGTGCCCCGCGGTTTCACCCGCGTTTTCTCACAGGCGGCCAGCAAGCGCGGCCTCCTCGTCTCGCCCGCCGCCGCGCCGCCAGCGTCTCGTCTTGCTTGCATCAAGCGCGCGTGGATTTCCTTAGCAGAGTTATTTTAGAAATGTATTTATTATACTCTTCAAAGATCTTATACTTACAATCATCAACAAATATATTTCGAAAAAGATTATTACAGGATTTTATGTTGATAAAAAACTCTATGGCCCATAACTCATTAATATGTACCAACTCTTAACATCTTACACACGTGATAACTTTTAAACGAAATATCCGATTGAGATGAAACAAAAAGTATTTTACTTCTACATAAATACTCTTGATAACATAATGCTTAATTTCGATAAATATTAATATTACGATACATATTTAACGTAGTTTTTTTTTCAGACGATTTAATAATTATTTTGAACACAAAATCGGTTATTGTGATTAAACCATGATAGCTAGATATATCGTCACTGGAAAGGCAAAATTACGTAAGCGCCAATATGGCGCCAAATAGGCATATTGAGTTATTATCCTAAAATAGCAGTCCAAATACAATAATATGAATTGCTGGACATAGAAAATGAAAAAAGAATGAAATCTTACGTTGACGTCATCAAAATTCGATAATTAGGTAGAAAGATATGATTAAAAAAACGAAAAAAATGAACTTCAAACGGCTTTTTCTCGATTGGCGCTTACGTAAATTTGCCTTTCCAGTGACGATATGTTCTCGCGGACTTTTTTGTAGGTCTTTATGGGATCTACAAACCCGTAGTACATCATTTTGTTCTATTGTCAATAGTTTTTGCAGCGCACGCAAAAATAGGCTTTCGATTTTACACCTTGTGTTACAAAATAGCAATTTTATTACGGATCCCTAATTTTGAAAAAAATAAAACATAGCCTATAGCCTTCCTCGATAAATGGACTACCCAACACTGAAAGAATCATTCAAATCGGACCAGTAGTTCCAGAGATTAGCGCGTTCAAACAAACAAACAAACAAACAAACAAACAAACAAACAAACAAACTCTGCAGCTTTATAATATTATTAGTAATATTAGTAATTAGTATAGACAGCTTTATAATATTAGTATAGATAGATATCCCGCATAGGCCTAATTTTTTACCCTCGGCGAAGACCTACCCGAGAGGGGTAGATTGAAAATCAGCGCTGCATGGCTTGGTGCCATGCAGCAAATGCTGAATCTACTCCCATTGTCCCTTGTGCAACTATTTTGGTCATATATACTTTCAATTGTATAAGTTCATAAGTTAAGGAGACAATAAATGCCTTTTTTATTTTTATTTTTATTTTATTATCCTTATCCTTATTATCCTTATCATCCTTATTATCCTTATCGTCCTTATCGTCCTTATCATCCTTATCGTCCTTATCATCCTTATCGTCCTTATCATCCTTATCGTCCTTATCATCCTTATCGTCCTTATCATCCTTATCGTCCTTATCATTCTTATCGTCCTTATCATCCTTATCGTCCTTATCATCCTTATCGTCCTTATCATCCTTATCGTCCTTATCATCCTTATCGTCCTTATCATCCTTATCGTCCTTATCATTCTTATCGTCCTTATCATCCTTATCGTCCTTATCATCCTTATCGTCCTTATCGTCCTTATCATCCTTATCGTCCTTATCATCCTTATCGTCCTTATCATCCTTATCGTCCTTATCATCCTTATCGTCCTTATCATCCTTATCGTCCTTATCATCCTTATCGTCCTTATCGTCCTTATCATCCTTATCGTCCTTATCGTCCTTATCGTCCTTATCGTCCTTATCAACCTTATCGTCCTTATCAACCTTATCGTCCTTATCAACCTTATCGTCCTTATCGTCCTTATCATCCTTATCGTCCTTATCGTCCTTATCATCCTTATCATCCTTATCGTCCTTATCATCCTTATCCTCCTTATCGTCCTTATCATCCTTATCGTCCTTATCATCCTTATCGTCCTTATCATCCTTATCGTCCTTATCGTCCTTATCGTCCTTATCGTCCTTATCATCCTTATCGTCCTTATCATCCTTATCGTCCTTATCATCCTTATCATCCTTATCATCCTTATCGTCCTTATCATCCTTATCGTCCTTATCATCCTTATCGTCCTTATCATCCTTATCGTCCTTATCATCCTTATCGTCCTTATCATCCTTATCGTCCTTATCGTCCTTATCGTCCTTATCGTCCTTATCATCCTTATCGTCCTTATCATCCTTATCGTCCTTATCGTCCTTATCATCCTTATCGTCCTTATCGTCATCCTTATCGTCCTTATCGTCCTTATCTTCCTTATCGTCCTTATCGTCCTTATCGTCCTTATCGTCCTAATCATCCTTATCGTCCTTATCATCCTTATCTTCCTTATCATCCTTATCGTCCTTGTCCTTATTGTCCCTATCCCTGTCCCCGTCCCCGTCCCCGTCCCCGTCCCCGTCCCCGTCCCCGTCCCCGTCCCCGTCCCCGTCCCCGTCCCCGTCCCCGTCCCCGTCCCCGTCCCCGTCCCCGTCCCCGTCCCCGTCCCCGTCCCCGTCCCCGTCCCCGTCCCCGTCCCCGTCCCCGTCCCCGTCCCCGTCCCCGTCCCCGTCCCCGTCCCCGTCCCCGTCCCCGTCCCCGTCCCCGTCCCCGTCCCCGTCCCCGTCCCCGTCCCCGTCCCCGTCCCCGTCCCCGTCCCCGTCCCCGTCCCCGTCCCCGTCCCCGTCCCCGTCCCCGTCCCCGTCCCCGTCCCCGTCCCCGTCCCCGTCCCCGTCCCCGTCCCCGTCCCCGTCCCCGTCCCCGTCCCCGTCCCCGTCCCCGTCCCCGTCCCCGTCCCCGTCCCCGTCCCCGTCCCCGTCCCCGTCCCCGTCCCCGTCCCCGTCCCCGTCCCCGTCCCCGTCCCCGTCCCCGTCCCCGTCCCCGTCCCCGTCCCCGTCCCCGTCCCCGTCCCCGTCCCCGTCCCCGTCCCCGTCCCCGTCCCCGTCCCCGTCCCCGTCCCCGTCCCCGTCCCCGTCCCCGTCCCCGTCCCCGTCCCCGTCCCCGTCCCCGTCCCCGTCCCCGTCCCCGTCCCCGTCCCCGTCCCCGTCCCCGTCCCCGTCCCCGTCCCCGTCCCCGTCCCCGTCCCCGTCCCCGTCCCCGTCCCCGTCCCCGTCCCCGTCCCCGTCCCCGTCCCCGTCCCCGTCCCCGTCCCCGTCCCCGTCCCCGTCCCCGTCCCCGTCCCCGTCCCCGTCCCCGTCCCCGTCCCCGTCCCCGTCCCCGTCCCCGTCCCCGTCCCCGTCCCCGTCCCCGTCCCCGTCCCCGTCCCCGTCCCCGTCCCCGTCCCCGTCCCCGTCCCCGTCCCCGTCCCCGTCCCCGTCCCCGTCCCCGTCCCCGTCCCCGTCCCCGTCCCCGTCCCCGTCCCCGTCCCCGTCCCCGTCCCCGTCCCCGTCCCCGTCCCCGTCCCCGTCCCCGTCCCCGTCCCCGTCCCCGTCCCCGTCCCCGTCCCCGTCCCCGTCCCCGTCCCCGTCCCCGTCCCCGTCCCCGTCCCCGTCCCCGTCCCCGTCCCCGTCCCCGTCCCCGTCCCCGTCCCCGTCCCCGTCCCCGTCCCCGTCCCCGTCCCCGTCCCCGTCCCCGTCCCCGTCCCCGTCCCCGTCCCCGTCCCCGTCCCCGTCCCCGTCCCCGTCCCCGTCCCCGTCCCCGTCCCCGTCCCCGTCCCCGTCCTGTCCTGTCCTGTCCTGTCCTGTCCTGTCCTGTCCTGTCCTGTCCTGTCCTGTCCTGTCCTGTCCTGTCCTGTCCTGTCCTGTCCTGTCCTGTCCTGTCCTGTCCTGTCCTGTCCTGTCCTGTCCTGTCCTGTCCTGTCCTGTCCTGTCCTGTCCTGTCCTGTCCTGTCCTGTCCTGTCCTGTCCTGTCCTGTCCTGTCCTGTCCTGTCCTGTCCTGTCCTGTCCTGTCCTGTCCTGTCCTGTCCTGTCCTGTCCTGTCCTGTCCTGTCCTGTCCTGTCCTGTCCTGTCCTGTCCTGTCCTGTCCTGTCCTGTCCTGTCCTGTCCTGTCCTGTCCTGTCCTGTCCTGTCCTGTCCTGTCCTGTCCTGTCCTGTCCTGTCCTGTCCTGTCCTGTCCTGTCCTGTCCTGTCCTGTCCTGTCCTGTCCTGTCCTGTCCTGTCCTGTCCTGTCCTGTCCTGTCTTGTCTTGTCTTGTCTTGTTTTATTAGTGACCCCCCCCCACATTAGAGACTGCGACATCGCCTGACTAAGTTCATTCATTCAGTTACAAATTAGCATGAGGTCGTTTATAATCTAGGTTCTTCGCTGCTGGACTGGGAGTAAAGAAATAACATAGAATGCGTCCAGCTGCTTCTCTCCCCGAGCATGTCGTAAAAGTCGACTATGGGATAGTATCCTCCTCAACGTGATGAGATACAATAAGCAAGTATTCCCAAGGAGGGTTGACGTCAGGCAGGCGGCCGGTCATAAAACACCTTAGCCAAAACACTGCCGACCCCACATAGAGTGGGATAAGGGCAGGAAGATGATGATGATGTTTAGAATCTAGGTTCTAAGGAAAATTACTCAGGTGTAATAAATCCCACTTAGTATGCATTCTGTGCTCTGGTCGGGTCGAATACCAAGATAATATTCAATTATACTGCAGTAACTACAATAGGTACTAATACTTACCATTTTGGTTATGCTAATATTATAACATCTTACACACGTGATAACTTTTAAACGAAATATCCGATTGAGATGAAACAAAAAGTATTTTACTTCTACATAAATACTCTTGATAACATAATGCTTAATTTCGATAAATATTAATATTACGATACATATTTAACGTAGTTTTTTTTTCTTCAGACGATTTAATAATTATTTTGAACACAAAATCGGTTATTGTGATTAAACCATGATAGCTAGATATATGTTCTCGCGGACTTTTTTGTAGGTCTTAATGGGATCTACAAACCCGTAGTACATCATTTTGTTCTATTGTCAATAGTTTTTGCAGCGCACGCAAAAATAGGTTTTCGATTTTACACCTTGTGTTACAAAATAGCAATTTTATTACGGATCCCTAATTTTGAAAAAAATAAAACATAGCCTATAGCCTTCCTCGATAAATGGACTACCCAACACTGAAAGAGTCATTCAAATCGGACCAGTAGTTCCAGAGATTAGCGCGTTCAAACAAACAAACAAACTCTGCAGCTTTATAATATTAGTATAGATTATTATCATAAATAATACTTCTCTGCTGGACAGGAAGTAAAGAAAAAAGCATAGAATGCGTTTAGCTGCTTCTCTCCCCGAGCATGTCGTAAAAGTCGACTAAGGGATAGTATCCTCCAATATGATGAGATACAATGAGCAAGTATTCCCCAGGAGGGTTGACGTCAGGCAGGCGGCCGGTCATAAAACACCTTAACCAAAACTGCCGACGTCACCAACCAACGTGGGATAAGGGCAGGAAGATGATGATGATGATGACTCTAGTAGAATCTATTTGAAAGCTCCACGCAAACGAAGCCTTTCGAAAAAGCTAGTTTACTAAATAAGAATATGGAAAATCTCACGATAGTGATAAAGTCGTGCACTCCGTCTATTTAAGGTGTGGGCTATCTCAGAAAATCTCCGGTCAACGTCCGTCCCAAGTCTAGCAACCTTCCAAATCTGTGCGAACTTGAACTCTAACACGTTATGATAAGATCTATAAAATTTTGAATTTGACCCAAGGGTTGAATCGTGAGAATGACATGGCATTAGGAGGTAAAGTGCGTTGGGTGGTTATCTGGAACTTTGGCACTTATTTCCATGGTGATAGAGTTTAAAATGCGATGGTAATATGCCACTGATGGTAATGTGATCGTGATGATGATGGGATGACGCTTTGGTGATAACATTACGCATTGCTCTTGTTATAACGGTGTGGATTTGTGTACTTATTGTAAGCTGTAAATCTAAAAAAAACACTACGCATTTTAGATTTCATATTTTTTGTGGTAGTGGCCTTCTAATCCTAAAGTCGTGGGTTCAAATTCGGTCGTGGACGAATCAACGGATTTCCTGTTTAAAAAAAATTACGTGCGCTACACCAGTGGTTACCATCGAATAGTGAAGGAAAACATCGCGAGAATACCAGCATGGTGTGGCAATCGTATAGAACCTAAAAAAGCACTTTAAATCTTTTCATCACACTGATTCAAAACCACTAATGACACAAGTAATAGTTGCAATAAGTATGTTTCTTTCTGGATTTTATACTTGAGTGATTTGGAAAAAACTATCAAGTCAGGTTGACTTGATAGTTTTTTCCAAATCACTCAAGTTATTCTACTTCAGGCTAGGCATCATTTATTTACAAATCACTCTCCCATAATTAAATATCAATTTCAAACTTCCTTCTAGGGCATTAAAATAATAGCTACACGTCACAGGAACAATTCAATTGACATTTTGGGGTCCAGCAGACCACTTAGTTGAAATTGTTTGGTCCGGTATAAATATTTTGAAAATAGGGGCCTGCTATTGTCAAATTGACCGAGTGATTGTAAGGGGACGCGACCGACGGGGACTCTCAATGGGATGTGTAGTAGAGGCCTTATTTTCAGTAATGGGACTCGAATCACATTTTGATTCGAATGATTCGAATGATGACAGTTAAAACTCGAAGCGCTCATGGCGTAACTTGCTTAGACGTTCTTGTTTGATCGTTAAAGTTAAGCAACGGTTGTGCGCGGTCGCAATTGGGATGGGTGACCGCCAGTGGTATTACGAGCTGAGCGCTTTCATGCTTCGGAGTGCACGTTAAATTGCCGGTCCCGGCTTTTAAGTCGTTAAGCCATGATGGAGGCCTTTAGGCGGCCTAAAAACTCCGTCACTGGAGTTGGCCACTAGCTCATACGAACATACATAGTACATAATAGTTAAAACTCAATTCGAATGAGATTTTATATTGATTCGAGTCATCGCTTGATTCGAATGGTCGAGTTGATTCGAAGGAATAAATAAGGAATAAATAAAATCACTTATACCTGTTCAAGTGAACCCAGCGATTTTAAGGAATAGAAATCAACGTTACCTAGATTTAAGACGTGTAGGTCTACACGTCTTAAATCTAGGTAACGTTGCATTCACACGTTCGTAACGCGACCAAGCGTGGAAGATACAGGTAAGAAACCACAGAAACCATAGATATTAAAAAGTACCTACTGACATATACGATGGTAAGGAACGTGAATTAAACTAGCACTTGACCGGTTTTTTGTTTAATCTTAATAATGGCTTTTAAACTTAAAATTGACTATATATTTAGACGATTTTGCAGAAAACAATAACCAGTTTACACTTTGCTGATAGTATTACAGTACTTCGCAATTATTTTGCCTACAGACGTGGTTTAGTGGTGCCTCTCCATCTATTCCATATAATCCTATCTAATCATCAACCCATCTATCTATTAGCAAAGCCGCCGCCGTAACCTGACACCATTCAGATGTGCCCAATTCATCCGATTTTTAACCGCACTTATTCCAAAACAATGAGAACTTAAGATGCCGTAATACATCTCCGGTAGTCACAGGTGCCGGCGAGATCAAAGGAGCGGCGTCCTTTGACACCCCCTCCCGCACTCGCTGTCAATATTAGCAAGGGTAAATAAGTGGATGGTATTGTGTTGATTGAGATGCAAGCTTTACTAATTTATTTAAGAGCTTGGTATCTCACTCTTAACGTTTCATAAGCGGCGCAGTGGAAAACTTTTTGGGAATTACTAAGGGTGTAGCCAGAAGTATTTACTTCGGCCTTTCATTACATTTGGGATAGTGTTGATAGGATTAAAGTGCGTCACGCAGAGGCTCCTTTCGTGCACATAGCACATGTAATAGGCTCTGGTAGGCAGACACCCTTACAACTTGTGCTTACAATTTGCACAGAAATTATCAAACCATACGTGACAAATCACAAGACCCTTCTACCGATTTAATGGCAAAAAATGTAATGCTACGCTGATCATTTTACTTACATCATTTAAATTGATAATGATAGTTCCCGCCAAGTAGGTACTCTATTATTTTTCGTTAAATAAACATAAAATCTGAATAAAGCATTAGGAAAATCCGTTGAGCGCTGCTCTACCCATGGTCAAACTTTTTGCGACGTGTTCATCTTAAGGTAGCCATACACGCTAGGGTGTACCTGACAGGTTTGTCTGTACAGTTACACCCGTCAGGTATACTTGAGCTAAGTGGTAAGCTTGACCTGCACAGTTGAGCAACGTAGGTAGGTACACCCTATCGTGTATGGTCTGCTTTAGTAGACATTATACCCTATCCTATGGTAAACCGTTACAGATGCCTTGGAATCTTGGAATCTAGTCCAGTCTTATTTGTACCCTTTCTACGCGAAGTGGATACACTGTCTGTATTCAGTGGTCGTCATCATCTTCCTGCCCTTATCCCACTCTATGTGGGGTCAGCTCAGCATGATCCAATGCTGTAAGAGTTTTGGTTAAGGTGTTTTATGACCGGCCGCCTGCCTGACGTCAACCCTCCTTGGGAATACTTGCTTATCATGTTGGAGAAGATACTATCCTTTAGTCGACTTTTACGACATGCTCGGGGAAAGAAGCAGCTGGACGCATTCTACGTTTTTTTCTTTACTCCCAGTCCAGCGAAGAAGTATTCAGTGGTCTACTCGTAAATATTTACCAATTTTTATATTTTCGAATGTCTTGAAGGAAGTGAAGTCAATTGATGATACAATATGTGCAGTTCGTTACACCATATGGCTTATTGTACCTACCACTAATTGGGAGTAAGCCTGAGCTTCCTAACCGCAATACGATGTGCAAATTACTAATTATAGAAAATAACACCCTATTTTTTTTTCAGTAATGAGATCACATGCTACCCATAAGTAAGTTTTTGTTGCATGTTTTGGAAATTCAATGTGTTTTTGTTAATAATTAATGATTATTACGTTGCTACGATTGTTCCGTGAGGGTAACAAGATGGGAGGTTACTTTTTTGTGCAGTTAAATTATAAGTTTCTCGTTTTACCTACCTAATTATATAAGTAGGTGTGATGACTACCAATATTCTTAATGAGGACTTTTAATTGACAACATCGGTGGCGTGGCGGGACAGTACTCGGATGAGACGAAAGTGGCGCGGGTTCGATTCCCGCTGCGGGAGAAAAGTTTGTATTTTCTGCAAATATTTCTTAAGGGTTTGGGTGTTATAGTATTATGTATTAACAAAGAAAAGAATGTAAGCATTTTATCAGCCATGTGGTGCCTATAATACAAGCTTTGCTTAGTTTGGGGCTAGATGGCGCTGTATGAAATTTTCATGAATATTTATTAATTATTAAATAGATACATAATTATTAGTAGGTAAGTAATTCTAAAAATACTTGGCTAAAATATTAAATCGATAATAGATAATTTTATTTACACTTAAAGCTAAAAGCTACTACACGACCCTGTCATCAATACAATAAGAAAATAATGAAGTATATTTTATATTTCGTTCGGAAATTACCTACTCGTTCTACACCACTTTTTAAAGACTTATGAAAGTAATAAATACTAACTTGAATGCATGTGCCAAAATTTAAATGTTTGTTGGACGTGCCTCTGGCTACACCATATCCATCATCAAAATAACCTAGACAGTCTGCAGATTTGAAAGGTTCAACCTCTTTTGAGGATACAGTTGTGAACTTGATTACTTTTTTCGTCCTACAATAAAACCACACAATCAATACGAAGACAATTCTTTCAAAAAAACCTTTCTTTACTCAAACAATTACATTAATAAAATACAATGACATTTCTTAAACCATACATTATAACCTATTATAACCTGCGAGTCGACATATGAAGATGACAGTTGGCAAAACAATAACTATTGTCTTGGGCTGTCAATTTGTCACAAATAGTAATTACACACTTATACGGGCAATAAGGGCGCAAAAAAGTTTATTAGTTTCTATTGGAAATTATGTTACTTGTGATGTAACTGCAAATACTTACATAGGTAGGTATATTATTTTTACAAAACATCGATTAGTATTTTTGTGTTTTGTTCAATTATTTAAACTTATTATATTTCTGTTTATTCTATTTATTCGACATATTTCCTATCTAAATTGAACTTTATTGAGATTAAGAGTGATTATTGTATTCAATCATTAATTACCCTTACGGACTGATCCAAAAAATGCTTTTGCTCTTTCTTTAGCCCATTTTTTGTAAATAAAGTTTTACTAGTAGGTACCTATTTTATTTTATTCAATTTTGAATTAGTATAAATTCTACTCCAAATAAAACTTTTGCTTATTGTTTTTGTTTTTTTAATTAAGTTTTATTACTTTCATTTTATCCAATTCTTAATTTACTTTTATTAGGAAATAAATGAGCAAATCAGACTCCAAAAAAAAGCTCTCATTCTTATTTTAGCTCTTTGTTTTTTTTGTCGAGTTTTCATCCTTTTAACTCTTAATTCCTCAACATTACAATGCACGTCTGTTATTTTCTCATTATTTGAATTGAGACCCGTTACCAACTCCAATTAGAAACGGCGAAGACACAATGATCACGAAGCCTTCCAAAAATTACACCTAACATTACTAAATGAGGATAACTCTCGAAGGAAAACCACTAATTTGGTCGACCGCATGTCCAAACCTTTTACTAGCTATTTCCTGACTTTCAACCTTATTTCAAGGGATTAAGGTCCAGGATGTTTTGGTGTCAGGTAGAGGTCTGTTGGTGGTTCTACCAGAAATTAATTTTTGTAAGCTCTCGTTTGCAATGTGTCGCGTGGATTTCTCATTTTTGGAAGAAGGATGTGGTTATTTTTTATGACTTCCGAACGCTATTGAGACGAGATAAATCGAGAGCTTTTTATGCGAATTATGCTGAGTTATTGGACATTTGTTGAAAACTTTTTAAGCTATCATGGTTATAAACAATAATAGCACTTAAAACGGGATATTTACCATGACTAGAGGTGTGATGGTAATATACCATAATACAATTGATTGATGTAAAATTCGTAAAATATCATCATCATCAGAGTCTATACAAGTATCACTACTGGACAAGCCTCCAGGACGAAGGATTCTATGCTGCCTCTGTCCACCCTCACAATCTGTCTAATCGAGTGGGGGCCCTACTTTTACTTCGTTTCCCGGTTTCGTAAAATATTGACACTCGTTTTAAAAAAAACGAGTCAAGTGCGAGTCGAATTCGCACACGAAGGGTTCTGTACCATCGTACATACAAAAATGTTTTTTGTATAGGGTCCTTTTCATTCTTTTATTAAGTATTTGTTGTTATAGCGGCAGCAGAAATGCACATTCTGTGAAAATTACAACTCTTTGTCTATTACGTTTTATAAGATACAGACGGACGGACAGTCAGATAGCGGGGGATTAGTAACAGGGTCCCGTTGGCACTCTTCGGGTATGGAACCCTAAAAATAACCTTTGGAAATAATACTTCAGTTGGCTTAGTATTTTATTACCTAACAAAATGTTGACGTTCCCGAATAATTTTATTGTAGGTACCTATCCAACCTATCTTTAAAACAAGAGTGGCCTCCCCAACATTTAGACAAATAAACACAGATTTTTACCTCCCATCACAAATACTTACTCACTGATTTGCAAACTGAATTACAGGATTGGTTCGTTATCGAGCTCCGATACAAAATAATTTGATTTTGTTAATGCAATTGCGGTAGGTAGTTACAATAACGAAAGTATTGAGGTAATAAAACCGAGACTCGGGTACTGTCAGTATAAAAAATATGCTAGTGATAGCCGTGGGAAGAAGCTAGAGTTAGCTTGTTAACTACTTATGGAAAAGTAAGTCCTCGGTGAGAACTTTATTTAAGAACTTTTACAGAATCTTTTACAGATGGCAACATGACTGCTTGGAAAAAGAAATAGGTTACAGATTCCGCGTCGTAATCGGTTCAGTATTTTTTGAGGAAAATTGTAACAGACAAACACACAAATAAATCAACATACAACCTCTTAGGCCAAACGCATATACCTTCTCAGTTCCGTCGTGGGTAATAATAACACGAAAAACGTATGCAAAACCTACTGGCCCGCTCGGTCGGTAATTCTTTCCAGATCCGTACCTACTTCGTAATTCCAATAACACAATGAGCAGCATTCGTTTCGTATCACGTATGGGGTTGATTGCAATCAGCCGAATCAACCCTTATTGGCTCTGTGGACTATTTGTTTGTGCGCTAACCGAACTGTTTGCGATGCTATTATCTCTAGATCGCGGATATTGTGGTTCTGGATACGGCTATCTATCTATCTAGTCGTGTGACTAGTTCTTTCTAACCAGTGTGGTGAAAGGATTGCAATGCGCCTCAAAGGCCCCTTTCGTAGTAAGTTCGAAAACTTGACACATGTTTTCGAACTTACTACGGCTGAAGAAAATGTGACAAGTGCCCTTTCTGAAATTAGCCATCCATTTATATTATCAGTAAGGATAAGGATTATCATAACGATCTCTTAAAAAACACTGCCACATCCAGTATCTCTAACATCACACTACTCAGAACCCATTTTATCTTTATCAAGAGATGTATCAAGCCATTATTCTCCGCACAGTAAGTAACAATTTGTATGATTTGCTGTTGATACGCAATTTCAGATAGAAAGTGACAGAAAGTGCTTCTTTTTATTGTTCATGGGTATTACATGGGATATTAGGTACAGCTGTAATTGCTTAGTTAGATATTTTTGACCAAGTTTTCGTAATAGGCACTTTTATAGTCTGTGTAAGTTTCCCCGTTGGCCGTTATTGCCTATTAGATTACTTTACGTTTATACTATTGGATGGAAGCACAGGGGAAAAAAAATATTTTGAGGTAGAATTAAGGTTTATTTAATTTAATTTTAAAGAATTCAAAACACAAGTTGAGAATCAAACTGGAAAGGAGATCAAAACTTTAAGAAGTGACAATGGTCGACAGTTCTGTAATAAAGATTTGGAGGTGTACTTGCAGAAGGAAGGCGTGATACACCAGAAATCTAATGTCTACACACCAGAATGCAGTATCCGAACGCAACAAAGAAAAGGTAGATGGATTTTGCGAAAGAGGCCATGGTTAAGTAAGGAGAGATGACGGCAAGAGGGAATAGAAGAAGATATTAAGCTTTGCCGAACTTGCATAGAGTGGGATAAGGGCAAGATGATGATGACAGAGATAAAAAAGAATATTTGAATTCCATGAATGGATTTTTTTTCTCCTACGGCTCGTAGCTCGTAGCTAGCTACCTAACAATTAGTCTGTATAATAGCTCATTGAACAATTTGGTACACATACCCCAGAATACTCAAACGCATCTCAGAGTTGAGCACGTCTCAACTCACGGTTTTTTGACAGTTCCTGATGAAAATCTGTCAAAAAAAAAATCGTCATTTGAGACGTGCTCAACTTTGAGATGCATTTGAGTATTCGGGGATAGGCTCATAAAAAACAAGTACCTAAATTAGGCATTTATCTACCCAACCTGAAGTTATAGAGTTACAAATTTAAACATAAAATGGTTGATCGAAGTAAATAATTTATTTTATTCCTACTTAAAATCCAAAAGAACTTATACCTAGTAGGTAGGTAGGTAGTTTTCGCGTGTCCTTTAGCTGTTATGTTTTTTCCATTTAGTATAATATTATACAGGGTGTAAAAGTAAGACTTTAAGAATGGGCATAGGTGATAGGCATTTGGAAAAAGTGTTACTGATCCTATGACACTTGCCATTCAACTGTTTAATGAAATGAAATGAAATGAAATGAAATTTATTGCATAAAATGTGGTCCAATGTAGATGTCATAGTCTTAAAAGTACTTAAATAATGGTAAAATAGTAAATGGTAGCTATTACCAGCCTACTGGTATTTTGTGTGTGCATTTAGGAAAAATTATGTGATCTTTTAAAGTTTTGGCCAGTATTAATATAATATACCTACTTATTGTCCTAGAGTCATTTAAATTAAAAAAAAAAAAAACGAAAACGGTAATTTACTTCTCTATTTACATATCAAATATGAAATTAGAAACAATTAACAAAACATAAATTTCTTTTGCCTCAAGACCGAAAATTTCGTACCGACACTTGTCATAATGAAATGGGCCATTTGGTGACTTTTTATCACTCGGTGATTTTCTAAAATCGATACCCTATCTCTGAAAAAATACTTTCTACCTATTAAAATAATAAAATGTGTCATTACGAACATTTTCGGTCAACTTGCAACTAGGCAAAAGAAATTGAAGTTTTGTTATTTGTTTTTAATTTCATATTTATACCCTGGTCGATAGTTTTTGCGCACACTGTACTAACCACCATTTATAGTGAACAATATGGCTGGCGCATTAACATACCTCAAATAACTTCAGTCATAAAGCCTTCAAGCTAAGTTTATTAACTTCAAGTGCTTGAACTGGTCAGCTGTAATATGCACCAGTTTAAATGTCCTGCGAATCACTCACGATTTTGGATCTTGCAATCTAGGAAATAGAGACTTTTGCTGTCTTACATCTGCAGTGCTTTGGTGTAAAGGACAAGAAAACAGGAAGAACTTGATATCAAATTAAATTACTGTCATTTTTAGTTACGAGGTTTGTTAAACATTTTATCTAAAACTGGACAATTAGTAGGTAATAAATATTGAATAATTTCGTAGTAAAATGGAATACAAAATACATAAATGGATACAAAATACTTTATTTCGTAGGTTCTTGCATGAACACGTCTTAAATCTACGTTGAATTTAAGCCAGGTTTTCAATCCTTGAAAATCACAGAGTGTTTTAAAATCACAATGGTCAATTTTCATTGATTTTACAATTTCATATTCTTAAAAGGCATTTGATGATATCAAAATATATTTATTTTTAATAGATTTAACGCGACCAAGCGTTGAAGATACGCGGGCAAGAAACCACATTTGGCAATTTTTTTTTGGAAAATATTCGCTTTACAATCATGTTTACAAAACGAGTTGGAAGGAAGGAAGAAATTAACAAATAAAAAGTCTAAGAAATAGTTATTAGAAGTAAAAGTAAAATATTCTAGTATTAAGTAAAATTAATATGATTCTGATACAACATAAGAAAACTGATTATACCTACAGCTTATCAACGTGCCAAAACGGTTGAAGAAATGAATTTAATGTTTGAATTCTAAACACGTCTTTTCTTTCTTTCGCCCTTTCCAGTGATGAGCTTATTCAAAATAAAAATAAAGAACTGAACTTCCAATCGATTAAGCTATAGATCAGTTACATTTACACAAGAAATATTTCCCGTTTCTGCAGAAGAGATAAAAGACAGGTTTTTGTATCTTCCCTTGTTGTACAAAATGTTAGGTATGACACTTAGGGTTAATAAAACGGCGTCGGGGGCAGTGTGCTGAATAATTCAATACCACCACAACACTTGAGGGGGGGTGTCTAGACCTGGCTTTTTGTAGAGTACCTTAAAGGCTTAAGTTATGCCGCGCATAGTAAGTTGAGAGCACTGGTGGTTTAGTGGCAAAGGCCCCGCTTTCTGACCCTAAAATCGTAGATTCGAATTAGTCTTACATCAATGTATCCTCCCCAACATAATGAACCATCTTTATGGGCGATGGGCTGATCACCTGTCACCATGGTTCACCATATCCATCTTGGGACTTTGAATCAGGAGTGGCTGCAAATTTTCTTATGATTACTTTTGGCTCTGTCCACCCCATTAGAGATACGGGTGCGATAATATACATACATACCTACATACATACAATGTATTTTTCTGTTCGAACAATAGATGGCACTGTACCAATTTTTTCAGACGGTGAAGAAAATCGAGGTGAACCCGGCACATGTAGGAACGTGTATGTATAATGAGCTTCATTAGGGGTACAACATTTTACGAAACATATCTAACGATGCTCTCCTGTTTGGTATTCCACCATAGAGTATCATAGAGTTTCTCTATGATACTCGTCACTGTCAACTAGAAACGTGCGTTACGAATAGAGATGTGTGCGTTTATCGATAAACCTGTCTGTTAGTTACACAATGGACCTAGAAAAACAATCATGACAAACAACTATGCAATACCTAGTGGTACCTGGGTACGTGGGTACCTAGGGTGTTTTAGGGAGGCACTTTAGCCACCCTTATGGCCTTAAGGGAACCGCGTTCCACCCCGACCTTATGAATAACCGAAACCCATAAACACTCTAGGATCTCTTGTTATGGAAGCTAATTTCACAGCTTTAGTGACGGTGGTTCCCTGCCTACCCCTCTGAAAAATGTATAGCAATCTAAATACATACAACTCTTATTTCTTATTGCTCGGCAAAGACACAAAAGGCGCGGCTTCTATTCCCGCTGCGGAAGAAATGTTTGCATGATCTGTAAATATTTCTTCCGGGTCTGGGTGTAGTGGTACCATGGTACTCGTAGTTTCTGATACCCACGACACAGGGAATCCTAGTGTGGGGTCAGGTGGAGAGTGCGTAAGAAAAATGTGGGCTTAAAGTTTAGTTCTGGAAATGTCGACCATGTACAGATGGCGCCTTTCCGGGTATCTGAAGGTCAGATGGAAAAAGGGAGACAAAACTATATATATTGTACAGTGAGCACACTCTCCGAAATGTATCCGTTATAAGACCGACAAACTATCGACTCTACGGCGATGAAAAGGCTTGTCACATTGCTCAAGGCTCAAGGATAGGTATACAATCCACAAGGGATCCATTAAAAAAAATAGCCAAGCGTGGTTTCTTACCTGTATCTTCCACAATTGGTCACGTTACGAACAGGTGTAAATGCAACGTAGATTTAAGACGAGTCCAATGTGATCCCAGTGATTTTAAGGAATATTTTTTTTTAAACTTTTTGACTTTGAAAGGATTTCTTACAAGTGGAACGCCTGGCGATTGTCAGTTGAGTTGATTTTTTCATACAAACTCTATTTTCCCGATGAATCTGTTCGTTTTAGGAATTAGGTAGGTACCTAAATACGTTCTGCACCACAGGAGGAATATATCTCCCAAGTTCCATGCTTCTAGGACTAGCTTAGGCTGTGTGTAGATTGTCAGTGAATCAGTCAATAACGTAAGGGCGTTTTTCCCCGCCGCGGATGCGCCATGTGTAAGGGTTCATACAAATCCAAGGGTGACTAATGCAGGGGCACCACGATGGTGGCGGGACGCTGTCGCTGCGGCGCCGTGTGTAAACACCCTAAGAGTTTTATATTATACAGATTCCTGGTCACATTACGATTGACAGAAGAGACACACACATACGTAGAGTCAACACTAGCACAGCAGTCATTTATCACGTCCATCTACGATCCACAATTTGCCACGCTATAGTCATCCTACTCCTCCACCGATATAAATCTCCTATTGAAAGAAATGGCGTACTCTCTATTCAGGCAGCTCCTTTCAATTCTCGAGGACAAACAGACAGACTGCAAACACTCCTGAGGGAGTGAGATCAAAGCGCGATAGTATACACGGTGAACTTTAATTTGGCGCCAACTGACTGATGCGACGCCATTTTGTGAAGAAACATTATGAAATAAATCGGCTAGAAAAAATACATAATAAATAAGCTTAGAATTAATATTTTGTGAGGAAAAAATATGAAATAATTTGGCTTGAAAAATAAATTATATTTATCATAATAAAAGGGGGTGGGTTGCACTACTTGCACTGCACTACTTCTAAGAATACTAGAATTGTCACTACTTCTTTCGAACCAGTGTGGTGAACGGTCTCAATCGTGCCAGTATTTGTATCGAGTTCCTAAGCATTTTTACTGTTATATCTGTTTTTTTTCATATTTTACTGTACCTATAAATATATTTTTTTAAATAACTATGTTAATCTTAATTTTGTTGTGAGAGAATGATATATTTTACTATTTTTTTTATTTCCAAGTAGACATGCATCTTATTTTATCTCTTAGATCTTCATATAGGTAGGTATATGCAATGCACGTATCGGGATGCTGCTGTAGTAGGCACAAAGGACGATTTCAGACGGAGAAAATATATGGCGCATTTCGTCAGAAACAACGAAAATTGCTACTGAAAGTGTGTACATTATCGGGCATTCGTTGGCCTTGTTAATAGCTAGATATGGCCAATGCTTAATCAGTATTGACCACTTTTTGGCGACCTCTGTGGCGGGCGAGTGCTTGGCAGAGACGTAAGAGGTGCGGGTTCGATTCCCGCTGCGGGAGAAATGTTTGAATGCTCTGCAAATATTTCTTCCGTGTCTGGGTGTTGTATAATATTATGTACCATAAGTATGTAGGTATTAAAAAAGTAGTAAAAGTATATAAGTATTCTATCAGTCATTTGGTTCCCATAGTACAAGCTTTGCTTAGTTTGGGGCTAGATGGCGTTGTGTGAGATGTCCACAAATATTTATTTTTATTCTTTAACTTAGTATAGAAATTGCTTTTACTTCTGCATTATTATATATGCTTTCCCTATTCCTAGGTCAATGGTTGTTTTCCTCGGGTCGATGACTTATACACTTTCCTACCAAAAGTGCGTTGAATATTAAAATCCAATATCACCAATCCTATTACAGGATTTTACATAGTAACTATTAAAGTTCTGTGGCTAAACAGCTTACCCAAAGTGGACTAAAATGTCCCTAAAGTATTCTCAAGGTACTGCATGATGGATTAACGATAGGTTGATGCTTAAATGACACCCCAAGGTGTAGTTTTGTGAATGTATTCTATTATGTATGTATGTTCAACATAGAATGTGTCCAGTTGCTTCTCTCCCCGTGCATGTCGTAAAAGTCGACTAAGGGATAGTATCCTCTCCAACATGATGAGATACAATAAGCAAGTATTCCCAAGGAGGGTTGACGTCAGGCAGGCGGCCGGTCATAAAACACCTTAGCCAAAACTCTTACAGCATGATCCAAGGATCATGATGTGCCGACCCCCACATAGAGTGGGATAAGGGCAGGAAGATGATGATGTTCGTATGAACTAGTGGCCAACTCTAGTGACGGAGTTTTTAATGTATGATATTGAAAGTAGCGGGATACCTTTTTTCGGGTTGGGTAAGAAGGACGTACTCGCGATCGCGAGTGTAAAGCGGCTTTCAGACTACGCTATTCTATTGTGCTATATAGTACTTATAGCAAAGAAGGACCTCCTGCTATACTAAGTATTTTAAGCGTCATAGAAACCTGGGATAATAAATTTATATATAAAATAGTGAAAACGGAAGGGAACAGTTTTGTAAAAATTGTTTCATAAAAATAAATGAATAGCGAATGTTCATTGATTTTAATTGCTGATTATAAGTAGATGAGTACATTTCAAAACAAGTAAACCAGAATTGTAAATGTAAAGAAATCGCTAGGCGCGTTGAGAGTTGTAATCTAATAGAATCCTGATATAATTAGTAGGTATTATTATTATTAATTATAAACGTACATATTCAGCGTAAAACCCAATACTACGTAATCTGATACACCAGCATGATAGATATAAATTAAGTTGGTACAGTCAGAGATAAAATATGCTCACTTGTTTTTAACTGAGTTCAAAAAGGAGGAGGTTCTCAAATTCGACTCTATGTTTTTTTTTAGTTTGTTAAGCGATTATTTCGTCAATTATGAATTGATTTTCATAATATTTTCACTTATGTATAGGGAATGGTCCCAAGGTGGTCCCATATAAATTTTATGGGTGAGGGATTTATACTTTTTAAGAAATATTTAAGAGCCGTAAAATAAAATTAGCTAACTGTGTGAGTAGGACTTGCGCCTTAAGGTTCCGTACAAACTACAACGTTCAGGTTTCTGAAGGCAGCCACGAATTACGAACCTAAAATTACTCGATTAACTGATTTTGACATCAACTAGAAAGTAAAATAATCTTCGCAACACTTTTCTCTTCGAAAGTACATCAAGAAGGCCAGAATTGATGAGGTGTGGAAACCGGAGCTGCTGTCTATCTTCATAATGATATCTAAATGTATTCCACATGAATATAACATTATCAGATTTATCCTATACACTAGGATTAGTCACGCCCAGAGATGGGCGCTTACCCGGTAAAAACCCGACCTTTGGGTTTTTACCCATTTATACCCATTTTTACCTTCCCATTTCGAATTAATACCGGGTAAAAATTCAATGCATCTTTTTTTGAGGTACAACTAATTATATATGCTTTTATTTGTTAGTTTTTATTCCTAATTAGCTATAATGATTTGACTGGCCTCACAGCTCACTTGGTAGTAGCTCTTCCTTTGCGCTGAAGGTTGTGGCTGCGATCCCCACCCAGAAAAAATATTTGTGTGATGAATAATAGATGTTTGTTCTGTGTCTGGGTGTTCTAACGTATTTACAAACAAAAAGTATATAAGTATTTTATCAGTCATCTGGTGGAAAAAATGTGAAGAAGAGCAAAGGATGTGGCACTTTTAAAGCCTGGGAAGTTTCACGATGACCCTAAAAGCTACAGGCCCATTTCATTGTTGTGTCACCTGTACCAACTGTTTGAGAGACTCCTCCTCAACCGTCTCACACCACTTGTGGATTCAAAACTGATCCACGAACAAGCAGGATTTAGACCCGGAAAAGTCTGTTGTGGGCAGACTCTTAGACTCACCCAACATATCGAGGACGGCTTTGAGACGAATAATATAACAGGCATGGTTTTAGTTGACCTAACTGCTGCTTATGATACCGTAAACATCCGAAAACTCCTAGGAAAAGTTGAAGATTTGACCAACGATCTTGGGTTTGTTCAAATACTTGGTGAACTGCTTCGTAACCACCGCTTTCAATTTCACCTTCTTACGTAAAAAAGTAGATGGCGCAGCGTCAAAAACGGACTTCCCCAAGGGAGTGTCCTTGCACTAACCCTGTTCAATTTGTATACGAACGATCAACCTAGCAGCCCAAATACAACCCGTTTCTTATACGCGGACGACCTAGCTTTGACCACCCAGACAAAAACCTTTGAAGAGGCGGAAGAGAACCTGACCGTCGCCCTTGAAGAACTAGGAGCCTACTACGATGCAAATGGTCTAAAACCCAATTCATCAAAAACTCAAGCCTGCGCTTTCCACTTGCGCAGCCACCAGGCTGATCGGTCTCTCAACATCACGTGGCAAGGAGTTACCATCCAATGTGAGCGCTATCCAAAGTATCTTGGCGTAACACTGGACAAATAATTGTGTTACAAACCACACTGTCAAAAGACAAAGATGAAAGTCGGCTCTCGCAACAGTCTACTACGGCATCTAACATCTACCAAGTGGGGAGCAGCGCCAGACGTTTTACGTTCTACTGGTATGGCGCTGTGCTTCTCCGCTGGTGCCCAGAGTGGCACATGTCTGCACATGCCAAACTCGTTGAAGTAGCGCTCGACGAAACGTGTCGCATAATTACTGGGTGTCTCAAGCCAACTCCTCTCAACATGCTATATTCTTTAACAGGTATCACACCACCATGCGTGCGACGGGATGTAGCTAGTTCAATGGAGAAATCCAAGCAAGAGAGTGATAACCGACATCCTTTGTATGGGCACGAAATACCTGAAGCTCGTCTCAAAAGCCGTTTCAGCGTTTCACACAGGCTTCAAATGACCATCCGGCTTCCGCAAAGTATAAGCTTTGGAAGGAGAAAAAACCTCCTAATTTTATCACCCCGCAGGAAAAATTACCACCAGGACACGCTCTGACATGGCTAGTCTGGAAGTCGTTAAATCGGCTCCGCACCCAAGTTGGTCGTTGCAGATTCAACATGTGCGAATGGGGATTTAGGGAGCCTAGTTTGGCACAATGCAACTGCGGTGCTCCGGCGCAAACCATGCCGCACCTGCTGGTGTGCCCCCTGTATCCGACCACCTGCACAAGGGATGACCTCAATGCCGCTACAGATAGCGCGATTGAGGTGGCCACCTTTTACTCTAAAAACATTTAACGAAGCATCGACACGAGAAGAAGAAGTCATCTGGTTCCCATATTACAAGTTTTTCTTAGTTTGGGGCTAGATGTTGCTGTGTTAGAATGTCCGCCACTATTTATTTATTATTTTATTTGTTTACTAGCTGTGCCCCGCGGTTTCACCCGCGTTTTTCTCGTTTCCGTGGAAATACCGAGATAAAATATTGTCTATATTATAGCCTCCCTCAATAAATAGACTATGGCCCATAACTCATTAATAGGTACCAACTCTTAACATCTTACACACGTGATAACTTTTAAACGAAATATCCGATTGAGATGAAACAAAAAGTTTTTTACTTCTTCATAAATACTCTTGATAACATAATGCTTAATTTCGATAAAGATCAATATTACGATACATATTTAACGTAGTTTTTTTTCTTCAGACGATTTAATAATTATTTTGAACACAAAATCGGTTATTGTGATTAAACCATGATAGCTAGATATATGTTCTCGCGGACTTTTTTGTAGGTCTTAATAGGATCTACAAACCCGTAGTACATCATTTTTTTCTATCGTCAATAGTTTTTGCAGCGCACGCAAAAATAGGTTTTCGATTTTGCACCTTGTGTTACAAAATAGCAGTTTTATTACGGATCCCTAATTTTGAAAAAAAACATAGCCTATAGCCTTCCTCGATAAATGGACTACCCAACACTGAAAGAATCATTCAAATCGGACCAGTAGTTCCAGAGATTAGCGCGTTCAAACAAACAAACAAACAAACACTGCAGCTTTATAATAGTCTTTGAATTGTGAATTTCTGTATAAACAAAACAAAAGGTGAGTGAAAAATTGTTTTCGTTACGGTACGGTTACGGACGGGTAGGTGGATCTAGGCAATCGGTTAAAAAAAAATTTAAAATACAGGTCGAATTTTTACCCGGTATTAATAAAAAATACCCGGTATAAATGGATATTTTTTAATTTTTACCTATTTTACCCTTTCCTTCCTATTTTACCCACCCGAATTTTTACCCACCCGCCCATCTCTAGTCACGCCGTCGTGTTAGCCAGATTCTTAAGACTATATAGGTAAGTCGTCTTATTTATTAGTAAGATTTTTATGGTTGTGTTTGACCATGCCAAGAGAAAAAATACTGGTAGATGCGTCTTTTTTTACTGATTACGATGACGTATATAAGTAACTCAATTATGAAAAAAATGTCAGATAAGTCTTTTTTCCTTATGACGGCAGTATAGGCCTCCTAATGTTTTTTATTAACATAACTAGAGTCGTGTCACTGTTCGTGTCGTGTTCTTTCGGACCAGTGCGGTGAAAGGATTTAAAGTGCGCCTTAAAGGCTCCTTTCGTGTACTGGACACGTGTTTTTAAACTTTAGGTTCTACGGCATGGCGTTTTCGTCACAATGTTTTCAGAATCAGTATTTTTTGAGATTATCAAAACAATAAAACTAACAAACTTGTGTCGCGCGGCGTCACAGAAAGAAGAAATGTTATAAGAGCCTATATCATAATTATGCTGAATGAGGACCAATTTTGTGTAACCTAATTTAAGTCACAATTTTACGGTTCATTCTTGTCATGTTTTGAACATTTGGCACAAAATAAACTTTTACTTTACTCAATACTTAATCTTTTCCCTTACCTCTTTGTACGCAATATTTCATCTTATATCCAAACACTATTGTCAAACAAATTGTCAAATACTTCCATTGTGAACCCAATTTTAGAAATTCACCAAAATTGACCATTATATTCTGTCGAAAATTGACAAAGTCACGTCGCAGCGGAAGTGACGGCGGCAATGCGCGTGCGCGTCACTTCCGGCCGCGTGTGCGTCAAAATGGCGGCTGTTCCGGTGCTAGACGGTAGGGTGGTGTAAATTATGGTTAGGGATGCTGAGCTTATTACATTGCGATGTCATTGGAAAAGCTGAGAAAAAATAAGATACCTACCTATTATTGAATTTTTTTTATAGTAGGCCAAAGCAAAGATGGATGGACTGTGTGAAAGATGACATGAGTAAGAAAAAAGCGAGTATTAAGATGGTTTCTGACAGAGGAAAATGGAAAAAGAACACTTACATTTTGTACCGACTCCACATAAAATGGGATAAGGTCAGCGAAATTATGATGATGATGATGATGATGGCACAACGTATAAGACCAACTCTCACTTGACCAAATTTATTAAATTACACAATACAACATCCAAACTCAAGAGACCTTGCTTATTTTATTGTTCCAAAACCAGATCATCACCATCTCAAGACAGAAAGCAAAGTCCTATTAAAAGTTTGAGAACACCGGTGGTCTAGTAGTAGCGGCCCCGCCTTCCGATCCTAGGATCGTTGGTTCGAATCCAGTCGTGCACCAATTAATTTTACTGTTCCAAAAATTTAGGTACGCTATAGCGTTTCGACATTGTCATCGTGAGGAAACTGGCATGTCGTAGAACCTAATAAGTTCTAAAGCATGTGTCAAATGCACGAAAGAAGCCCTTGAGGCGCACCTTAGTCCTTTCACCACACTGATTCGATAGAATTAGTGACACGATTAGTAGTGGTATTAAATGTTTGCATAAAACATCGTGAGGAAATACGCAGCTTAGTCAGCTCCGCACGTATTGACCATGTCTTTCCTGTGGACAAGGCCGACTAAGCTGAGAGGATGGAATAGGTGCTGGGCAAGCCTACTCCATCTTAATTCGTCCCGGGCACTACAGCGTCCCGTTTGTGAAGGTAAAAGTTGCCTCCTAACGCTGTATAAATCATCTACTATAGACGGTAAAAGGCCTTTAAAAATGTTTGCTGATGACGACCGAATAATCAAATTATTTTGGAATAAAATGTTTGAAATCCCAAAACTTGCTTGTTCTTTCTTTGCTTTGCGGAGACGGTGACGATAACGACGTAGTTATGGAGCTCTAGTGTGCGGAGACCTTAAGAAACAATAACTTAGAATCGACTAAAGTATCATCACTTAGAGCGAATAAAGTAAATAAATTAGTTCCGAGCCACAGAGCGCGGGTGCAGGCCGGGTTTTTTACTCCGAGGCAATTGCACGGCGGTTGTTTGACTTACTTTCTATGGATTTTAGATGAACGAACCGCATAAAACTGTGTCAAAGATTCGATTCAGAAATAGGAGTTGATTTTCTAAAATCATCATTATCAGCAGTCCAATGCTGGACATAGACATCCCCCAATGAGCGCCATCGTTATTAAAAATAACTTTCATGAATTGAAACATCATTATCATAGGACTCCCCTAGCTTGTGCCGTCCAACACGTTTCTTTATTATATCATCCTCGCGTTTTCATTTCAGAAGCTAGACAAAAATTGCCGAGGCGCACAATATTTGTGGTAAGAGTATTTCACTGAAACCAAGTTTCAGATTTTCAGTATAATATTGGAGAAAACTAACAAGTTTATCTAATATTTCACTTTTATTGTGTTAAAAATAGAAAGTAGTCTATTGGTTTCCACTTGATATTCCGTCACCAAAAAAAGCAGTTCTATCAGAAGATTGGTTGTAATTTTTTGCTACGTTTTTAGTATTCTTATTTTCAGACATATTTCTTGTGCTAGGTACTTTCTTCACCCCACAGCTTACAAAATAAAAAATATGCACCATGTAATACAATAATAGTGTTATAATGCCTCTGTAATGAGCCACTTCTAATTCATAGATAATTGTAGGCTCGCTTCTATTATCTGTGTAATAATAACGCCTAATTACTGTTCCGCTTGTGTTATTATAATAATTCTGCATATTTATTTGTATGCATATTATTTCTATGAAAATGGGGATGGTGTGTGAATGGAAAACTGCCACGTACCTAAGTATTTTTGTGTTAAAAAACATTATAACTATCTAGGTTGTAACGAAATCGCTATCCGCGTCTGTCTGTCTGTGCGGGATTATATATGCATATTATATTTTTGAATTAAATCGGTTGGACATTTATGACCCCACATTAGTACCTATATTGCAGCCGTGCGAAGCCAGGGCGGATCGCTAGTCTTAATAATAATATAATTCAATAAACAACAGGCTCTTTTAGTGCAATTTTTCCTATTAATCTGCAATCTTCATCATTCACTCCACAGACTAAATTAAAATCACAAAACTCTCTCACACAAATTAGACCAACAAAAGGCCCAATAAAACTCATTGAAAAGGACATCCTGATTAATATAATTAAAATCCACTAAACTGATTTATGGTACTCGAGACCCCCATCGCATTCTCTTACTCTTAATTGGGTGGATCTTAAAACTCAAATTTCCATCTTTTGTCTCCAATCAATTCGTACAGGATATACGTCGTTGGCTCAAAGAGGTTCCAAAGAGGTTCCAAAGAGTTTGTTTTCGTGTCGGTTGCATGCAGATTCAAAAAGGTCTTATAATATGACATATTTTATTGTCGGTATTCCATTCGATTTTCAAAATTAGCAGGATATATCAATCGTTTACTTTTGTGTATTCGAGAGGGCTTTGGTCCGCCGCTCCAATGAATAACTAAACGGAATGAGCTGTCAGCTTTTTTGCAAGTTTTAATTTTATTGTGGGATGTGCACGTCAGTTTTTAGAATTGTAAAGATAGATTTATGTAAGGTGAGTACTTTGGGGAACAAATTGTGTAATGGGTACAAGAAATATGCCTGGTTGAGGCTTACAGGACTTCCAACGTTGACGGAAATGTGGACGCGCTGCTCTGTTTTTGCTTACCGGTTTTTACTTGCGTTTAAAACTTTAAATTATTGGGATGCTAAGATTCCATCGGTGTTTTTTAAACTACGAATGTTTCACAGAATCAGCAAAACATCAATATTGTTTTAAAACGCTTATTTTTAACTTAAGCTAACCCATATTTGAGTCTTCCAACTTTATATTTTCAACGGCGTGTGGATTATATATTCGTAAATTTAACTCGTAGGTACCTAATATAATATAGTGTAAAGTAAAGTAAAGTAAAGTAAAAAGTAAAAGTATTTATTTAAAATTACAAGTGTAAAATACATGGTTTGGGAACTCTCCTTTTAAGTCGTGTGACCTGTATTAGGAGAGTCCCCTCTTTTCCGTAGTACAACTTAGAGCACTTGTATTACATGAATGTGAAGTATAATAAGAAATAACTAAAATAATTATAATGGGTGTATGTGAATGTATTTATATGTAGTAAATGAAAGTAGATATTATTATATAGTAAATATATATGTATATGTTTTATATGTTTAAGATAATATATAATAATTCTAGAATAATAGTGTGAATTTACTGATATTATCAAAAATATATTATGTATATTAGGTTAAGTTACTATATTTTAAGTTATTTTAGTAAATAAGTCTTCAGTTTGATGATAACTTAGTGTCTTTAGCCATAGTGATACTTTTTTCTTACATTGGGAATAGGGCATTGTATAGATATTCAGTTCCTTGTTAGCTTTGTTATATAAATGTGTATCTATATATCATAATTAGTGAATAATATTTGTTTTATTTTATCACCAATCTACGGCGTAATGGCTGAAAGACCGTTTTTCAGTACCTACGCGAGCTTAGTTCTCAAACTATGGTGAATCAACTCTTAGCCCCGTATTCAATATCAATCCTCGAAACACTCAAGCATAGATTGTTGTCAAGCTCAGCCAAGCTCGTAATGCCAATTTTGCGGTCACCCATCCTAATTGTGACCGCGCACAACGTTGCTCAACTTCAACGTCCAATCAAGAACGTCTAAGCAAGCTACGCTATCAGCGCTTCGATTCCTGAGCTCCGTGAATGTTCAGATAAAGAAAATACTTTCAAAAATCATTCCATTTCCTGCAAAGTGATGTAACACAAACACACTACCCCTGTTTTGCGCATGTGTGCGTCCGATAGGGTTGCCTGTTTGCTCACGAAATAGATCTGTTGATACAGTTGATTGCGGATCGAAACTTTAGAACTGACCACTCAGAATCGGATTACCGGTTCGTTACCCGTATTTTTGCTATTTGTCTGACCGCTAACAATGCTAACACAAACATGTATCTATGTTTTCGTGTTTGCGGCAACCCTGATGAGGTTACGCTGGTTGTACTAATGGAATCGGGTCTGTTGAAACGAACTATCCGTACGTACTTACCTACTTACGTCTATTTTATTACCTATTTTATGACAGCCAAAAGAGGGCTCAAATTCTGAAATTCTTTATTGAACACAAAGACACATTAAAAATAAGTACATATAAAACATTTAAAAGTACTCTCAAACTCTTTTAGAGAACTACAGAGTTTTCTACCAGCAAACCTTTGATACAAGGCAGAGGCTTTAACATAGGTGGGTGTATACAGTCAGGAAAAAATCATGACAAACAAAAACCTACTAAGCCCACGATATGATGAACTATGTCTTAATAAGTTTGTTTCTTAAGCCTTCATTGTGGAAAATAATATGCGTAGCCCGTGTTAATTTGTCATGTTCAAATATATGTTTGCTCGAATTAAGTTTTAATATTGTTAAAAATTTGATCGTAAAAGGATTTTATTTGATTTCGCCAAATAGGATTACAATTGCCATATCTTATATACTTCCGAACTTCTATCTAGATACTACCCGGTTAGAGAGAGATTAATAACTTGGATATGTAAAGTGTTTTTTTACGCAAACACTAGTTAATATTTTCCTGTATCACGAAAACTAGCTGCTTGTTTTCGTTTAAAATTATGTTATAATCTTGTTTATTTGCAAAATTTTCAGCACTTCCGATGTAAAAAACTAAACAGGTGTACCTCTTTAGTGAAAAAGTTAATCGTTTTAACTTTCTGTAACTTTGGCTTTGAAAAGAGTAATGAAGCCTTACACATTTCAACCTTTACCCTTTTATCGTAATCTTTCCTGTTGAAAGTTTTAAAATCTGTTTCGTAATCGTTTAATTTTTTCCGGAAATTTAAAACTCTTCTAAGAGTGCTTCTCCGTTCAACCCACAATTTTACTACCCAATAATATTTTTCCCTATTCAACCCAAAACATATGCTCCGTTCTACCCAATCCAAAAAGCTAAGTCACAGTGTATTGTAAACAGTTCAGACCCTGTAATATTTATAAAAAATCTAATCTGATAAAATCATTACTCACAGTTTAAATGTTCATTTGATTATATAATACTCGCTGCTGCTCGCGGCTTCGCTCGCGTGGTGCCCGGATAAAAAATAACCTATATGTTAATCCAACACATGTACTATGTATATTCCAAGTTTCATTCAAATCCGTTCAGCCGTTTAGGCGTGAAAGAGTAACAAACATCCATACATCCATACGTCTATACATCCATACTTAAAAACTTTCGCGTTTATAATGATGTTACTTTAAAGGTTGATTACATAATGTTAGACTAGTAGACAAATATTTGACAGATCATTATCTGAATAAGACTGATTTTATTAATAAAAATAATAGTAATTATCAAAAAAAATATTTATAATTATCCACATTTTTTTGTCTGCTGACCCTTCTGCCTGTGTCATTATTTGAATTTAAACAATAGAAATTAGTAATAAGTAGGTGTGGGTAGAAAGGGTAACTCAAATCAAATGTTTTGTGTCGAACGGAGCAAAATACCTGTTGGGTTGAAAAGCACTGGGTCGAACGGGGAAACTCTCTTCAAAGTTTCACCATGCAACGCATGCTAAAACACGGAAAAGTTATACAATGACTTAAAAAAATCATTGATTTGCTTTGTTTTGGAAACCTTAAATTTTTCAGAACTTCCGCAAAACGTTTGATGTCCTTTTAGTTTCCTTTTTGTTATGTTATATATAAAATGTGAAAGTTTGTGAGGATGTTTGTATGTTTGTGCCTCAATCACACCTAAACGGCTGAACCGATTTGAATGAAACATGGAATAATACATAACACGTGTGCAGGAATAGGTTATAGGCTACTTTTTATCCGAGTACAGCGCGAGCGAAGCCGCGGGCGGCATTTAGTATTCAATAATTTTAAGCATGAACTCTACAACAGCTTAACTTTTGATATATTGTGATAAAATCGAATGATACAAATTACAATAACCAACAAATACTATCAAGGGACAATTCGTTATGATTCCTACAAATATTATTGTGTACACTGCATGAAAGGGTGTCCTAGACACGTGCTTGAACATTTTGGGGTAAGCACACCGATATAACACGACCCCTCTATCTAAAACTCTCAAAGGCAAATTTATTAGATTCGAGAACAGCTGAATAGAAGTACGGTTTGGCTTATAATGGTTGGAGTATCAAGAGATTTTATTTAATGCGTTTAAAATTTATTACGTTGGCTGTTTGTTTGTCGGTCGAAATTTGATTCTGTATCAAAAGTGGATTTTTATTATCCTCAATAATGTTTATGGTTACGGTAATTGAATTATCACTGCTGGTGTATTAACCTTTTGATTTATAGCTGTCATTATTTTGATTGACCATTGGTTTTTAAATATTTTTTTCTTTGTGTCATAAATTTCTTGGAATGTCATAACCAAGTGATAATAATGACACACTCCTACGACCATATTCATATTATAATGATATTTTATTTATGTAAATACTATTTATAGAAATGTTTGTCCAAGTGGATTATAACTAGGTTTATAAATACTTCTACCGTCTGATAGCTGGATCGGGTGAGCTATTTATAGACAGTTGGCAACGGTCTTTAGATAGCCGACGGTTTCTTTTGTAAATTATATTTGTAAATTGTAAGCTTATTTCTGGTAATAAATGTTTTGTTTAACATTTTGCGTAACAGGATTTTTATACTCAATCATTTTCGAGTGTTAGGATTTGTTTTTGAGAAGACAACTTCTTAGTTGCAAAATAAATCAAACACTATAAGAAGCACACGAATCCGTAAAACCAATAAATGTTCTTGCAAAAAAACACAAAAACCCGTCGCCCCTAAATCGCGACATTCCACCCCAAGGGGAGAAGAGACAAATTATTATTTTCCATAATCATCACACGACCATTACCCGTCGCCAGCCGAGCGTGACCAAAAATTATTAGTTTGCGCATTTCAGTTTTTTCTGCACGTCCGTCGCGCGTGGCGGTCTATGTGACACTGAGCTTTTCGTACCGGAAGTTGTAAAGTAGTGATTTGTAATGCACGCGCCGCGGCGTCTGACAGTACTTCCTGTTATCTCGTAATGACTCGGTATATGCACTATCTAATGTCTTGCGCTCTCCCCCTCGGCTTTTATCGTCGCCTTTTACTTTTATGCTCTGTTTGGCTAAAATTCACTCTCCATTTAATTACGGCGGGTGTAGTAATGTGTTTGGCAGATGACGTGAGTTCAAATGACGCGTATAAATGTTGGTTCGACTGGAGACACGTCAGTGACAGATAGCAGGGGTTAAAATTGGGCACTGTTCAGTGTTCAATGCTGTTAGCTAAATTAAGACGACTGTTGTAGTAATGATTTTTATAAAGTGCAGAAAGCAATTACTTCATCAGACTTCCTGTAATAAACACATTTTTTTGCGCTTTCATTGCAAACGCTGGCTGAACCCTACAAGATAGATCAAAATAATGTAAGTACCACAGTATTGTACACCTTAAAAAGGTCTACAAAAAAAGTCTGCGGTGGTATATGTCAATCTCTTATTGCACACGTGCGAAGCTAGAGCGGGTCACTAATCAAAAATAAATTAAAATGTTACCTTTCGTAAACATTTTTCAGTTCAAACTACCGTCAAATAAAAATGCACTCGTGACATACGTAAAGAATAGCTGTCGCCGAAACGTATATCGTAGTCCTGACGATGGCGAATGCAAAATCGATATCTTACAAGGAATTTATTCGCCGGCCGGTCTGTCGGTGCGATATTTATGATGACTACTGACGCAGCTTTGCAGCGCCGGCGCGGGATACGTGGCTGATCCTGTGATAATACCTCCATGGTTATTGTTCAGTTGGTTTTTTTTTTGTTACTATACCTTTGTGTACCTATTGGTAAAACGCGATGAACAGTTTGAAGTAACGTTTTTAGGTAACACTAGCTGCCGCCCGTGGTTTCGCTAGCGTTTTACTCGGATAAAAAAATAGCTTAAATGTCAGCACACGTATTATGCATATTCCAAGTTTCATCTCAAATCCGATCAGCGGTTTAGGCGTGATTGAGGCACAAACATACAAACTTTCACATTTTATAATATGGACAGGATTATAAATAGAATAATCAACTTGAGTTAGTTGTAGATAAATTTTCTTATGAAATACTTGTGTCTCGGCCTACCCCGTTAGGGATAAGGGCGTGATAATGTATGTATATGAATTTTTAATGTGCTTTAAGAAAAGTATAATATAATCAGTTGTTTAAGTGTAGTTGTGTTTACGTGTAATGTGGAAGTGGTATCGTGGAAGACTGCGGGGTGATGCTTTGTTCGGCAGCCGTTCACCGTGTCCTGGCTATTACGGCTAGCGCCGTCAGCAAAACCAGCTTAATATTAGGGAAACAAATTCGTTAGTTATTGATTCAAGTTCTACATTATTACTTGCTTGAAGCATGAAGGACAACTGCGAAAGTGATAACACTGTAAAATCACATTACTCACACTACACAACACACTCAGTGACTCAAGCATTCACACATCTTCTACTCATATTCTCATAGTCTCAGTCATACATTGTATTTATTATTTCTCTTCATTATTTTCTTTAGTAGTAACATAGTTTACAGATAGATAATTTAACTACTGAACCAACTCCCATGTTTAGGAGGTGAGCATTGAGACACATCGAGAACAATCTTTTAAAAACTAATCTTCCTGCCTAAGGGCAGGAAGATCCTCCCACTCTATGTGGGGTCGGGACAGCATGTTCCTTGGATCATGCTGTAAGAGTTTTGGCTAAGGTGTTTTATGACTGGCCGCCTGCCTGACGTCAACTCTCTTTGGGAATACTTGCCTGTTGTATTCCGCAGCTGGACGCATTCTGTTTTTTCTTTACTCCCAGTCCAGCGGAGAAGTAACATTTATTTGCTGACCATACTACTTATTTTCACCCACATTACTAGTGTATGGTATCAATGAAATATTGCGGAGTTCGCGTGACCGGACCCCACTTACACTTGATGTCACATAAGTGATTGGATTTTTTATAAAGATTTTATGCTTTACCGTATGTACTTGCAGACACGGAAGGTATTTAAAATTATTTGTAGTAAATTTAGAAAGTGAAATATGAACGTGGAACGCTGAGGAACTGGTACTTCTCTCATTCTTTCGCCAAAGAATCCTTTTATTAAAATATTGCTAAACATTTCACGCATTATTAATGATTTAATGAATGTGAAGTTTGTGACGATGCGATGATGTGTGGGCATTTGTGCCTCCATCACACATCATCATCTTCCTGCCCTTATCCATTATACCACTTTATGTGGGGTCGGCACAGCATGATCCTTGGATCATGCTGTAAGAGTTTTGGCTAAGGTGTTTTATGACCAGCCGCCTGCCTGACGTCAACCCTCCTTGGGAATACTTGCCTATTGTATATCTCATCATGTTGGAGAGGATACTATCCCTTAGTCGGCTTTTACGACATGCTCGGGGAGAAAAGCCGCATTGTATGCTTTTTCTTTACTCCCAGTCCAGCAGAGAAGTGCATCGATCGATATTATGATGGTGGGATTGGTAGGGTGCAAGAAAAGAGTTTGTGTCTCCATCACACCGTAATACATGATAGGTATGTGTGCTTGAATAATTCAGAAAAAAGAAGCAACATTACAGCAATATTACCAAGGCGTTACATCTAGAATTAGGTACAAAAATTGAGGATATTGTACATAAAAATTATATACAATAAGTAAGGTATACCTAGCCTACTTTTATCCGGGTTCCGCGCGGGTGATTCCATTAATACTTATATTTATAGTACCTTCTGTGTTATTACTATTTCAGTGCCCGTACTTGTAGACATAATGCGAGGGTTCGAAACGACATCTTAGTATTCATCCAAGCATCTTACCTATTGTCCTAGTTGAGCAACGGAAAGCGACAACAGCGATCAGCCTCTTTTTGTCGTCAAATTGTAAACTGATTTAACCAATAACGTAGGCCAAGTGTGTTTAAAATTTTTGAAACGCGTGGCGTCGCGTCGCGTTTCATCCTTTGTCGCTTACCTAGGACAATGCCTTAGAAGGTATTTAAGTGTTGTAAATGCCACGATCACCCATCCTTGTGAATTGTTACGCTGAACGTAGCTTCATTGTAAGCAGATTATTTGTCTCTTGTCAATTCAGCCCTTTACGGGGCTTAAAGATCCAATCGACTTTGAGTTGGGTGTGTGCCAAAGCTGTCTCTACTGTCACTTGGCTTGCAATTTGACCATTGGTTTTATACATCCCATTTAGGGTCTTCGCCCATTACATACATACTTTATTATCGCACCCGTATCCCTCATAAGGTGGGCAGAACCACAAAATAATCATAAGAAAACTTGTAGCCAGTCCTGATTTAAAGTCCCAAGTAGTCATCACCCCGTTCCTAAACGGATCGTCCCCTCCCGGTACAAAAACGCAAAGGTTTTGCCAAAATTATGCTTCTAATTCGAATTGTTGGTAGGGGAACTAAGATCTGCACTGACGTCCCGCGAAGAAGAACACATGTTGTGCCGACCCCACATAGAGTGGGACAAAGGCAGGGAAATGGTGAATGATGATTATGAAACAGTATAGTGAGCGGAGAGCTTAAAAGTTTTATATAGGTATTGCTGAGACTATCTATTTGTTTCCGTCAAATAGTTACTCTTCAAAAAATATTGATGTTTCGCAATATATTTTATAGCGAACTGTATTTTTACGGTTATTGAAGTTATATTCATTATTAAATAGTTAATGAAGGAAGGATAAAGTCTGAAATTTTGATTACTTAGGTACTATATTTTTACTTATATAGGTATTGCTGAGACTATCTATTTGTTTCCGTCAAATAGTTACTCTTCGAAAAATATTAAAGTTTTGCAGAATATTTTATAGCGTACTGTATTTTTACGGTTATTGAAGTTATTCATGATAAAATAGTTAATAAAGGAAGGATAAAGTCTGAAATTTTGATTACTTTTAATTATATCCATTATTTTTTAATTTGCTCATACGTATTAGGTACAGTTTGGGCTGGCTTGCGAAGAATTATTCTGCTAGTCAAAATTATGGTAGGTCGGTATCGCATATGAAAGATCTTGATGTGTAAATTTTAGAAAGATATACTTATTACAAATTTTTAAGTATCTAGTCGTGTGTTTGTAGAGTTGGTAATTTAGTGGTAGTTTCCCTAAAGTCGTGGTTTCAAATGCAGTCGTGCACAAAAAGATTTTTCTGTTCGATAAAATTATATGCTTTTTATACGTATTCTCAAACGGTGAATGAAAACACCGTGAGGTAAATGGCATATCATCGGACCTAAAAAGTAAGAGAACATGTGTCAAATCAAATGCACGAAAGGAATCTTTGAACGCTTTGCAAGCCCCGTATTGCGGGCTAGTGAAGGCTTGACTGATACTCATCACTTGATTCGGTCCTGTAGTGTCATCGCGGCGTGTCATGATTTTCCGGACACTTTGAATCGCATTTCGAAGCCTTCCACCACACTGGTTCCAAAGAACTAATGACACGACTATTAGTTGTGGCAGTAAATGTGTCTTAGTTTTTATGCGTTTATCCTACTAATATTATAAACGCGAAAGTTTGTAAGTATGGATGTATAGATGTTTGTTACTCTTTCACGCCTAAACGGCTAAACGGATTTGAATGAAACTTGAAATATAGATAGTACATGTGCTGGATTAACATATAGGCTATTCTTTATCCGGGTACCACGCGAGCGAATCCGCGGTCGGCAGCTAGTTTATACCTATTTTTGCAATATTTTTTTAAATTAGTCACCATTTATACACGGTCTTTTTGACTTGCTTATTCCCTCGTAAACTAAGTTGCAATCAAAGTGTCCAAACGCCGCTACGATCCCGAACCCAACAGGCTTGTCATCAGGCCATTTACGATCACCCCGCCACCCACGGCGCGACAAGATCCACATAATATCTATATTTACTGATAATCATAATGCCAGATTACACGTCAATTTGCTGCCTACAACAAGCTCCTGCCCGTGGCTTCACATATCGTCACTGGAAAGGCAAAATTACGTAAGCGCCAAAATGGCGCCAAATAGGCATATTGAGTTATTATCCTAAAATAGCAGTCCAAATACAATAATATGAATTGCTGGGCATAGAAAATGAAAAAAGAATGAAATCTTACGTAAACGTCATCAAAATTCGATAATTAGGTAGAAAGTTATGATTAAAAATACGAAAAAAAAGAACTTCAAACGGCTTTTTCTCGATTGGCGCTTACGTAAATTTGCCTTTCCAGTGACGATATGTTCTTGGTAATAATTGGAACCGATGGATCATCCCCTTCTTTAGCTCTGTTATCCGGTGTTCGGGGGGGTGGGGGGGGATATGCTAGGTCGAAAATACGTTGTTCTGTCGATACGACATTGTTCTGTCCGGTGTGACCATTTATTTTTTACCAGACAGGCCTCGAAAATACCGGACATCTGGCAACCCTATTCACCATATCCATCTAGGGACTTTGAATCAGGAGTGGCTCCAAGTTTTCTTATGAAAACTTGTGGCTCTGCCCACCCCATTATCGATACGAGGGCGTGATAATATACCTTCATACATACTTATATACATATCTATAGATATCTAGTCCGGTTATTGTCCGAAATATAGGGACCCTCCAAATTTCATGCTTCTGCATTGATCGTCAATCAGTCAATCAGTAGCGTAAAGTTTTATATATGTAGATATTAGTAGGATTATTGTGGGTATAGTATAGTAAATGAGCTTCGAACTTGATAATGAGATGGGATTGGAGTCACGACCGTGGGCTCGGGACAGAAGCATTGGAGACGCACGTTCGCTATAAAATTCTCATTCCAACTATTTTTGCAAAGAAAGACGGAGGTAAGCTTTTACGTAGGTGGAGCTTTTGGTTAAGAAAATTGTTTTAGTAGTTTTCGAAACTGTAATAACAAACTAATAATCAACATCATCATCATTATCAGCCCACATCCACCCACTACTAAGTGGACCTCGGCTATTGGGACAAGGGCAGAAAAAAACAGCTCAAGTGCGAGTCGAATTCGCACACGAAGGGTTCCGTGCCATCGTACATTAAAAAATGTTTCCTGTATGGAGCCCCTCTTATTTTTTATAATAATAATAACGTTTATTGATATAATAACAAAGCTTTTTAATCTAGACATCAGTGGTTTCCAAACTAGGGTAACCTGTATTTTGGAGACCTCCTTCCTTATTGTTTCAGAACAATTCACATTATTATCAACGTTATACACGCAAAAAATATTAGATAAAAACAAAGAAATTAATATAATGCTAAAGTGCTTGTGCTAGTAGCCAAGCGTGGTTTCTTCCCTGTATCTTCCCCGCTTGGCCGCGTTATGAAAAGGTGTAAATGCAACGTTAAGACGTGTCCAAGTGATCCCCGTGATTTTATGAAATATTTTTTTTGAATTTGACATTGACTTTTATTATGTAGCTGTTTATTGTTCCCTTTAATAAATAAAATAAAAGTCAATCCCGCTGCGGTTTGACGGGATCGAATACTGGATTTTATAGTGCGGCTTTACTTCACAGGTTTCTTCGTCCGGATGGTCCAGGTGATAATGTGCTGATCTCGACCGCCCGGCATGATTACTCGTACACATTGTCATGATTTATGTCTCGGGACCGTCTCATTGGCTTTCGTGCCGATTGTATCTACCACTGATTCTTGTGGCTATTATCTACCTAATACCAACTCACATATTATATTATTTTTTAGGGTTCCGCACGCAAAGGGTGCCAACGGGACCCTATTACTAAACCTCCACTGTCCGTAATCATCTCATGAACCGTAATATGTAAAGATTTGATTTTATACAGAATGTTTATTTCTATTGTAGCTATAACAACTAATAATAACTAATAGAGGACCCCATACAAGAAAAAAAATAGTAAGTTCGTAATCAATCATCGAAGCTACCTATTTAAAAAGTACATGGTTAGAGTAAAAGTAACTTTATGAAGTACAATGAACGATGGTAGGAACCCTTCGTGTGCGAATTTGATCATTTGACTGAGGCTGGTTTATTGATAACTAGCTTCCGCCAGCGACTTCGCTCGCGTGTTAGGTATTCTTATAAATAGAAGCCTATCAGTCATTAATACCTCTATGCTAAAGATCAGTAACATTATGTCACGAATGTTACTTTGCTTTTTTTGTTTATACAATCTGATTTGTTTTACGGTTTTGAGCAAAAAAAATCACTTTCGTTACAGTGATTTTCAATTACGTAGTTACAGTCCAGACCACTGAAAACCTTATACCCACCTACTATCGGTTCATGAGATACAGGCCGCTGACAGACGGACGGACGGACAGCGGAGGCTTAGTAATAGAGTTCCGTTGACATCTTCGGGTACGGAACCCTAAAAAGTATATTGGCACTGGCTCCTATTAAAATAAATATTGTCGCTTAAGTATTTCAAATTATTATTTTGCATGGATGGTAGGTACTTTTTTAAGTTATTAATTTGGACTCCTCTACACAAATCAAATCTTACCTAATAGATTCCTCCTACCATAATAACGTCAGCAACAACTAAAAACTTTTACAGCCCATTTCCTGGTTGAGATAGCCCTTCTAAATTCATGTCAAATTAAAAACTTCTACTAGCTAAAGAGCTATTCAAATCAAAATCCATTTTCCCATAACTGACCTTCCAATCAGGCTGGATTGATGAGACAAAACTACGGTTTACCTAAAGAGAGACATTACTTTAAGCCCTGGTTTGTTGAAAAGCGTTGTCCGTCGCTAGTTCTTTCGACCCAGTGTGGTGAAAGAATTTAAAGTGCGCTTCAAATGCTCATTTTATGTCTAAAAGGATGTTATGAGTCAGTCCCATAAGGCCCCAGTCTGCTTGAAACGGAACTACGTGAGAGTTCTAAAATAAAAATATAATGTTTTAGTTCTCTTCTGGCATCACCTTGTCTTTTTTTTATTAAAGTTCAACTGTAAAATAAATAATTATGTAAAACTTAAGACCTACGTCTACTGGTTGTCTGTCACTTTAATCTACGTCAATTTTTATGAGCTGAACATTTCATTCAGCGCCATCTAGCCCCAAATCAAGCTAATCTTACTTTTCATTTTCACTTTTCACTTATATTATAAATGCGAAAGTTTGTGAGGACGTTTAGATGTTTGTGCCTCAATCACGCCTAAACGGTTGAACGGATTTGATTTAAACTTTTAATATACATAGTACATGTGCTGGATTTACATATAGGCTATTTACATTTGGGTACCACGCGAGCGAAGCCGCGGGACGCACCTAGTAAACAAATATAATAAAAACTGTTAATTTCGGACACCTAAAAAGATCCAGTTATGTTAATAGCAGACAAAAACAAAGCTGACTCCAAACATTGAGCGGTTACCAGAGTTTGGTTGCTGGGATCACTCTACGAGTACACTCTACGTACGAGGCTTGCTCAACAGCGGTGTACCTACCTATCTGCTATGGTTTTGAGGATCCTGTTATAACTATAATAATAATTAACACCCAACAGTCACATACATAGTCCTGATCCCACACTATGATTCCCTGTATCGTGGGTATCAGAAACTACGAGTACCAAGGTACCTCAACACCCAGACCCGGAAGAAATATATTACATGCAAATATTTCTTCCGCAGCGGGAATCTAACCCGCGCCTATTGCGTCTCTGCCGAGCGATCGCCCGCCGCGCCACCGAGGCCATCTATCTTTTAACCTCGGGATCAGGGGATTCAGTTTTTTTACGAAATGCTGCATCAAAGCCATTAGTTTGGTACAGTACTATGGGAACCAGTTGGTTGATGTTACACCTTTACCATTGTCATGTGACGTTCACCATATTGGATAAACGCTCTGACCAGAGTCACGAGCAACCGATTTGATTGCAATCAATAGGCGATATCACGGCGGGCGCGCGCCACCCAGTGAGAAGTATTCGAGAAAGTTCATACCACTGGTTCTTTCTTTGATAAATTCAGTGGGAGACAGGTGGAAATTGAAAGAAATGCATTTGTTTGAGACAGAACATTAAAGGTTAAAACTGCAGAACATCACAAATTTATCTTACACTTAGAGGAACACCGTACAAATTTAATCTTCCTGTTGTGTTCTCTAGGAGTTGAATTTCGCGGATTTTTTACTGCACTCCTAAACCATAAAAAAGAATAAAGTTTAATTGTTCAAGTTTCATGCTACTAGGACTTATGGTTTAGGCTGATAGTTTTTTATATTTAGCAGATGATCTTGAGAGACGATGATGATGAGCTCCCTGTTCAAAATTTAAAATCAGAACTGAACAGAAATTAGCGAATTCTACAAAGGAGTTGGGCAATACTCCTAGTGAAGACCGCAGTATTAATTATCATTTTTGTCACAAAATAATTTGATACATATTCGGAACCGCCTAACAAAATACAACATTCTGTCCTCACTCACGAGTCAAATCATGTTTGACATTGTTGCTGCGTTCTTCACTAGGAGGGCAGAAAACCACCCCATTCGATCTGATAAGTCTAGGCTAGGAAGGTCCTAACCAGCTCGCTGGGTGGCGTGCCGTGACCAGTCCTAGGTGGAGGTATAAACACGTTGTTATCACGTGGAACCGTAAATTATACGTATGAGAGGCTGCCAAATTATCCAATAAGGATAGTAAGGATATGCACACAACACAATATGCTTTTAAAATTTATAAGTAAAATGAAAGATTATCTGGAAAAGATCGCTTATCTATCAGCGATTAGACCTCCCATTGTACATGGTATTTTGTAATTTGAATAAATTGTTTATTTTACTAATTAGTAGGAAGATGTACAGTACAATAAGGAATTTTCATTCATACATATTATCACGCCCGTATCCCTAATGGGGTGGGCAGAGCCACAAGTAAACATGAGAAAACTTGCAGCCACTTCTGATTTAAAGTCATAAGATGGATATGGTGAACAATGGTGACAGGTGATCAGCCCATCGCCAATATAGATGGTCCACCATTTTGATTCTATCCTTTAGTCGACTTTTACTACATGCTCGGGGAGAGAGGCAGCCGGACGCATTCTATGCTTTTTTTTATTTCCAGTCCAGCAGAGAAGTATTTTCATTCATTCATTCAATAAATAGTATCTAGCTATCTCTACCGGTCATACAAATATTTTATGCCTTTAATATCTTTTATATATGTTTTCTTAAGTAATTATTCTTCTAATTTTCTTATCCACACTATTTCTAGCAGCATCCACACCTCGTTCAGAAATTGGTCAGAAAAAAAGGTCGAAAAATCAACAAACCGAATATCACGGCGCCTCCGCCTCGGGGAGCTGAATTTAATGATACATATTACCCAGTTATGACAGTCAGACAGCCTTACAGCATGTTACCAGAAATACTCACCCGAAAATACTACCTTAGCGTTTTTGGTTTTAAACGAATATCCTAATTCCTAAGACACAAAATTTTACGCAAAGAAAAATTTGTAGAAAAATTATGTAGGTACTCTGAATTTAATTTAAAAATAATAATTTACTTTAATGTCACCATTTATTAACACATCTTTATAGCGTTCATAAATTTTACGTATTGCCTATTTGCACTTAGATAATCTTCAGTAATCTTAGTAATATTAGCTTGCCAATTCGATCTTTCAGGCAATCTCTAGGATCCATTACGATCCATAATAAGTCTATTTGTGAATCATTGCCCAATAAAATTATGATCGTTGCTAAATTCGAATGCATTCGATTTTGGAGCAATCTGTATTTCAGTTTACGAAGTAATTTATAACGTAAGCTCGCCCTGTATAATTATGCCTCGACTGGGCCTCGCTGATTGCTTATTATATTGATGTTTCAATTTTAAACTCATTTTTATGGTCATCGACCAACTGTGGGGGGTGGCCACCCATACCGTCTCCCGTTCCTTTCTCGCAGCCTACTTCTCACGTATCACTGTCCTCCTCTACTTCTACTCCATCAGGTTCTTAATCAGCCGTCTTTGTCTTACTTTGAAGGAATTGTTTCTGTTTCGTTCTGCTGCTGATTATGGTGAGTGATGAAAGTTGCTCCCTGGCGATGGACAGACCTAGTAAGGCTAGCTAGCGGTTTCAAAAATTCTGTTGACAGATGTACCCTTATTGGTTTTTCGTGAGCAATCACGACTCCGCAATCTCAATGTACCTACTCAAATTTTTTATTGCTTTAGAACCGTAATTTTGTTTCGTTACGGCCTTAATTGGCTTTGAAAGACAAAAATATGGCAGAGCACTCAATCTTTTAGCCACAACTTTGTAATTAAATCACCTTTATTATTGCTGTAATAAAATTGTTTTCAAATAGGTACCAAAATAAATTTACTATAGATATAACTATAGATGTTTATATAAGATGTGTGTTGTAAATATAACCCTGACAAATTCGTATCTTTCTAATGAATTTGTTGGATAATTAAATTCTTAGGACAAAGGAATCTCTGGAAGGCGATCATTTGTTTTTATTTCGACTAAATCGTTCAGTCGAATGTCGCGACTATCCGAGACTTGATCTTGTTTATGTTGCTGGAGATGCTCAAACTTTTTCCTACTTATCATGAGTAACATACATACATATTATCACGCCTGTATCCTTAACGAGGTGGGCAAAGCCATAAGTAATCATAAGAAAACTTGCAGTCACTTCTAATCCAAGACTCCCAAGATGGATATGGTGAACCATGGTGACAGGTGATCAGCCCATCGCCCATATAGGTCCATCATGTTGGAGAAGATACTAGATACTCCTTAGTCGATATTGGCTCCTATTACGACAAGAGTAATAAATATTTTATTAAGTTAATTCTATTATTATGTAAGTCTCGAAAATAAATGAGCTGAACTTTTTTGAGTAACATTACTCAAGCATATATTTAAAATTGCATTTTCTACATAAATATTCATTAAAACACTCGTTACCCACAAATACCGAAAAATGATAATTAAAGAGAATTAAGGTAATCATAAAATCAATTTATTGAAAAGTTTGAGGATCAAACAGCGGCGCGCCAGTCTGATTCGGCGGCGCCTGTGCATCATTTATAAATCACTAGCCGCCATCTTTAGATTATCCGATTAAACTATTCAACTGTTAACGAACGATCCTTCACAACCCGTGTTCTTGGCTACCATTACATTCACGCTTATTAACTTCTAAGAATTAAAAAAGAGGTCGAAACAGGTGACGCTTAAGACGTCAACCTTTTTTGTGCATTCGATTCTCAAATTGGTAGTGATAGTTTTGAAATAGATACAGCTTTTTCGATTGAAAATTACCGACAAAATTGTGTATTGGGTTGACAGGTGAGTGACGTATCTCATTTTGTTTTTCCTAAATATTGAGTTACCTTGTTTTGTTAGAATAGGAGCCAATTTACAAAGAAATAATACATTTTAAAAACTAAAGACAAAACCGATTTCAATGAAAAATAAATAAAAACTCCTTGGTGCCATCCTACAGAAACTAACAGGTAGTTGGCGTTTAGATATGTCAGAATGTCAGATGGCCATCGACACTCTTTCGAATAAAATTGAGTAAGAAAATAAATAAGTAAGTTGACATTTAAATTTTTTATTTTACGTCTTTTAAATATTTCTTTAAAAGTATAAATCCCTCAGACATAAAATTGATATGGGACTACCTTGGGACAATTCTTTATAAATGAGTGAAATAATCATCAAAATCAATTAATAATTGGCAGAGTAAAAAAAACATACAGTCGAATTGAGAACCTCCTCCGTTTTGAAGTTGTTTAAAAATAAGTAAAATTTTGAAAAAAATCTTTTCTCTTTGAGATGTAAAAAGTAATTGTTTAATTTTTTTTTTATTAAGTAGTCTACTCTACCAACACCTATCCAATGAACTGGAAGTAAAACCCTTCATCACTTTGCAATGTTCAATGTACAGAGAAAAAAGAGTATCCTAGATAACATAGATTTTTTTATCTAAATAAGTTTTTGTTTTAATACACTCTACCTGATGTCAACAGTGTGGTTTAAGATGAAGTACGCTTACATAGAAGAAACATTGATTCTCGATTTCGAGATCCCCTCAGATCTCTGATATTATGATGAACATGATCATATAATAAAATTATTATTACTTTACTTAGGTACTCACGATATAGATATACATATAGAGAAAATATAAGTTACTATAATTATATTACTATTATAGTGAACGCTTCGCGATTTTGTCAGTGTTGAGTTTTTTAAATAGAATATAACCTCCTTATTTCATGCTTCTAGGACTTATGGGTGAGGCTGTGTGTTGATTGTAGCCATTAAAGAGTTCTATAACACGAGTTTATGTTATAGATATACAATAAAAACATAAATTAAATTACTTTGATAACGACTTGCATAATTTTAAACTATTAAATTTACTATAAAACTGTACCTATACAGTCTACTAGTTTTATACTAAGTGGTACTAGCATTATGTGTGGTACTAACTGTACGTTTACACGATATCCGTTATCGGTCGAAGTATGGTCGGACGTCATCGACCGAACACGGCCGATCGAATCAAAGCAGATGTGCTAAAAGAAGATAGCGGGTACACTACTTGAATCGACATCATCCGTTCGATTCTATCGACATTTGATCGGCCAAGCTTGGTCAACGACATCTGACCGTACTTCGGCCGATCTTGGTCGACGACATTCGACTATACTTCGGTCGATCTAGGTCAACGACGTCCGACTATACTTCGGCTGATCTTGGTTGACGACCGCAACGTCCGACCATTCGGCCGATCTCGTTAGAAGATGTCCGACTATACTTCGGCTGATCTTGGTCTAAGACCGCAACGTCCGAGCATACTTGGGCCGAAATCGGTCAACGACGTCCAACTATACTTCGACTGATCTTAGTTGACGTCATCCGACCATACTTCGGCTGATAATAGATTTGGTGTAATCGTACCGTAAGGATGGACATTCCTCGTTGGGTGGTCTTGAGTTCTTAAATAGGAAGCGATGGGGTCAATTACTATTTGACAGAGACAATTAATCTCGTCGGGATCTGCATGTGTGTGAACGCTTTTAATTGTAAAATTACAGTGCGAACCTTAACTAGCTAGTTGAAGAGGCACGTGAAATAATTGGAGTATGACGTACATTACATACTTGTAGTATGACGTTGACAAGTGTTTCGAATTTCCTGAAATTTTTCGATAAACTTTATTCTAGGTCTAATAGACCGACGACAAGGATATGCGCAGATCAAATACAGGATAAGTCCGATCATTAAAAAAAATTAGCTGACGTTCATTAGTTAATTCATAATCTGGATCAGCTCGAGATTTCTCATTACGCCTTTAGCTAGCCCCGAATACTCAAACGCGACTCAAAGTTGAGCACGTCTCAACTCACGGTTTTTTGACAGTTTCTGATGAAAATCTGTCAAAAAAAATCGTCTTTTGATACGTGCTCAACTTTGAAATGCGTTTGAGTATTCTGGGGTAAGTTTTTGAAACATGACGAACTAACTTCCCCCCGCAGCTTCGCTCTTGTGGTAGGTACACGTACTACGTACAACCAATTCTTATTCAAATCCATTCAACTGTTACTGCGTGATTGAGGTACAAACAACCAAACATCCTCACAAACTAAACAAAATGCGAAAGTAACTTTCTCTGTCTGCCTGTTACCTTTTCACGCCTAAACTGCTGAACAGATTTTCTTAAAATTTGGTAGGGAAATTAATAACATAAGGAAGGATATAGGCTCCATTTTGTCACGAAAATCAATACAGACGAAGTCGCAAGCAACAGCTAGTATTATATAAAGTAGGATAAGTTGTGGATAAGGCCGATTAAGCTGAGAGAATGGTATAGATGCTGATCTGAGCAAGCTTACTCCAACTAAAAATCGTGCCAGGTACTAGTGTCCCGTTAGATTAAGCAAAGTTACCTCCTGACGTACTTATAAATCATCTAGTAGGTAAAGGCCTTAATAGTTAAGGATGAGTTAATTACGATTTTACGACGACCTCGGTGGCGTGGCGAGCGAGAGCTCGGCTGAGACTCAAGAAGCGAGGGTTCGATTCCATTGCGGAAGAAATGTTTGCATATTCTTCAAATATTTATTCCGTTTCTGGGTGTGTTGTAAATAATATGTATTATAAATATGTATTTACAAAAAAATGTATTATAATTATTCTATCAGCCATCTGGTTATGTACCATAGTACAAGGTTTGCTTAGTTTTGGGCTAGATGACGCTGTGTGAAATGTCAACAAATATTTATTTCTTTATTTAAATGCGCGATCCAAGAGCTGGTTCTTATTTGGCTCAACGGATCAGTATTGCCGTTCAGCGTGGCAAAGCGGCCACGTTTCATGGTCTGGATCAGGTGAGCTATCTATAGCTCGTTTGCAACGGCATTTATAGAAGCCCGACTGTTTCTTTTGTATTTTGTAAATTATATTTGTATTAGTTGTAAGTTCTAAGTCTCTGTTAATAAATGTATATTTATTTACTGTATCAGTCGAATTATAAAATGAGTTTCTCAGTACAAACATATAAAACAAATAGCACCTTGCTTCGTTAAGCAAATGTAATGGTAGATGGTTAATTGAAAGCTGATGACGCTGACGAGCGCATCTGTTTTGTAATAGCGTCACAGTTTTATTGAAATTAAGTAAAATGACATTCAAAGCCGACCTTATTCTGTTCTCTGAACCTGTCTCTATAATATTCTCATCAAGGTTTTAAAAACGGTACTCTCATTGTACAACTAAAAATACTCATGCGTCAATCTATAAATGAAGCATAGATTTTTGACAGATTTAGAAAAGCGAATCTATGCTTGAATCTTGATTACTTGATCGCTAAAGGCTCATAAAAGACAACAAAAAATGGCTATTGGCTGGACAGACATCTCTACAAATTTCTACTTACGATCCTCGTTGGTGTCTATGTATCTTTCTAATAAAATATTTCGGCATGTCTACGTTTTAATACGTCTTTTGAAAAAATATTCTCAGAAAAACTATATACTTTAATTCGCAAATAAAATATGTTTAATCTATAGAGGATAAAGAATTCGTACCCAGTCCATCCCTTAAGCCATTATCTGACAAGCACCAAAGCCACAAAGGCACGTACAAATCTAAGTAATGTAATAGCAGAATTCCAAGTGTTCTATAGCAATGCGACTGTCAAAAGCCGATGTCGGGGGAGGGGGTCAGAGTTCACCCCTCGAGTGTCCGAGCCACTCCACCCACCCCCCCGTCTTACCACCCGAGTGACCCAAGATTCATGATACTTGTGGAACTCGGTTCGATCGAGGTGTTTACGTGATTTTTGCTCATGATGAAACTTGCCAAAATAATCTAGAAATAAATAAATAAACATATGTAAATATAAATAAATAAATAAATATTTGAGGACATATCACACAGCACCATCTAGCCCCAAACTAAGCCATGGCTGATAGAATACTTATATACTTTTTTTTGTAAATACATACTTATTATAAGTAATAGTACATAATACTACAACACCCAGACTCGAAAGAAATTTTGCAGAGCTTGCAAACATTTTTCCCGCAGCGGGAATCGAACCCACACCTCTTGCGTCTCAGCTGAGCACTCGCCCGCCACAGAGGTGTGAAAAGGTGAGCAATACTAATATTTCTTCCTGGTCTGGGTGTTATGGTACAATGGTACTCGAAGTTTCTGATACCCACGACACCGGGAATCCTAGTGTAGGGTTAGACCCTTAATGCTAATGTTCTCCACCCGGAATATCCAGTGCTTAGCTGTGGTGGATGTCGATTTTCGATGGATGTCGTTTTTCTTTGCTTTTGTCCTAGAAAAAACACTCATACCGTATGAGTGTTTGAGTGCTTGAGGATAGGTACGTATGAGTCATACGCTCAAGCACAAGAGATACCCTCTTAAATTTTCGTCTCTAGATATTATTGCCTTGCTGTCGTGGGGATAGTTTTCCTCACGAAGTAATTTTTCCTTGATTCTCCCTACATCTATCATTAGTTATATCTTTAGACTAAAGGCACCAAGAATATCCACCACTCAGTAGGTATGTACAAGAAATCATGACATGACAAAGTGCTGGTTTATCGTTCTAGAACAAATAAATTTGTGAGATTCCTTAGTAGCAGTCCACCGGACATCTAAAGGTGTCATGGAGACGGCTCACTCGTACTAATATAGCTGTGGAGGGTTGCCCTTAAGTGTAGTGCAGCTTGAGAACGAAATTAGCACTCGACGAGCTTGCCTTTTCACAGCTTTGAGGAAAATTTGTGAATTTTCGTTAATTTTCTCGTTTTTGGTATCCCTTAAGAATTATTGAATTCTCAACAGTTTAAGCCTTTCCTGGATAATGATTTGATGATCTATGCACAATAAGTATGCGTTGATGAAGTTGTCACCGTCCTCATTTTTCAGTTATATCCTGTTCATCCAAAGGTTGCCTGGAAGAGATCGCTTTTAGCGATAAGGCCGCCCGTTGTATTATGCATGTATTTTTTTTCTAAGTGCCCACGTCACGTTGTCTTTTCTTTCTGTATATCTCTTCGTGTATTTGCAATAAAGTTGTTTTGAATGTATTGTATTGTATTGTATATTTGTAAGTAAATTGTATTTTTTATACACCTAATGGGCTAGACGAGATTAGCACAAGATTTTAATGGATGGTACAAACAAAGTGAGGCCTATGCCCAACAATGGATTAAGTCGGATTGTGGATGATGATAATGACTAAATTAACTTCTATGAAAAACATAGAGTTGATTTTAAATATACGCTGAAAGTATAAATATTTTACAAGTATTACATATTTAGGATTCCGTACCCAAAAGAGCCAACGGGACCCTATTACAAAGCTTCCACTGTCCGTCCTTCCGTCCGTCCGTCCGTCTGTCAGCGGGCTGTATATCATGAACTGTAATAGGTAGAGAGCTGAAATTTTCAGTATTTCTATTGCCGCTTTAACAACAAATAATAAAAATTTAAAAAAAGACATACAAGAAAACAATTTTTGAACGGTTATA